>JBBCBC010000021.1:35721588-35910072 GCA_037126765.1 Stenogyne calaminthoides
CGGACTTCAACCTTGTGCCGGAGGGATGGGGAGGACACATCTACCCCTGGATCGTGGCGATGGCGGAGGCGTACCCGTTTCTTGAGGAGATCAAGCTGAAGCGCATGGTGGTGACCGACGAGAGCTTGGAGCTGATTTCCAAGTCGTTTAAGAATTTCAGAGCGTTGGTGCTATCGTCGTGCGAGGGTTTCACCACCGACGGCCTCGCGGCGATTGCAGCTAATTGCAGGTTAGTAATTGCAGAGAAAATGAAATTGTAGTGTTTGCTGTTGCGGATTTTTGTCGTTTGTGATGGATTTAGGTAGGGATTTGTTTGTTGACTGTGGATTCAGTGGAAATGGTGAAGTGAATTTGAATTTGAATTTTGGGCTAATTGGAGTAATTGTTTTGGATTCAGTTTTCTGCTGAACGGAAATTAGTTAGTTAGCGAGTGGCAATGTCGTAATATTCGAGTTTTCTGAGGGTTAATCGACGGCATTGGGTCGTGGATGCGCGATTCAGTATATTGTTAAGTTAATCGATTGTGTGCTTCGTTCTCAGGGTACACTGAATCAAGATGATTACGTTAACATTTTTCCCCAATTAACTAGGGATTGCATAAGAAAGATCTTTTTTTTTCCTTGCTTTTTTGGTGAAATTTGCCCTTTCCAGCTACTTATAATTGGAAGTGCATTCTCTCAGTTAAGACTTGCTTTCATCATGGACGGTGTATCCATTTAATTACCCGGTTCAGATGATTCTTTGTTGTTTTTGCTTGGATTATAATGACCTGTGTTCCTTTTGCGGAATATTTGTTCGCTGTATGGCTTTTGAATTGTTGACTAGATTCCATGTTCCCTACCTTATGTGGGCACTATTGAACAATCATGCCTTTTCCTTTTTTTTTTCTTCCTTTTTGTTTTTCTCATTGTATAAGCAGTTCCCTAAGTGGAAAGTATTTTTTGTTCTATAACTAATTAAAGAAGTCGAATAACACTTGCAATTTAGTGAAGTAAAATTAAATGTGCAGCATTAAACATGACAGGACAATCAATAATAGCAACTCTGAACTGTTTATACCATATTTATCAATTATCACCAAATTATTGGTCCTTTATATACTACAGTTTTAATAATTGAATGTCTAATCTTCGACTGCAGGAATCTAAGAGAGCTCGATTTGAGGGAGAGTGAAGTGGAGGACGTGAGTGGGCATTGGCTCAGCCATTTTCCCGATAACTGTACGTCACTGGTTTCACTCAACATGTCTTGTTTAGGTTATGAGGTGAGTTACTCTGCCTTGGAGCGTTTGGTTGCTCGGTCCCCTAACCTGAGGACTCTTCGTCTTAACCGTGCTGTACCCCTCGAGAAGCTCCCTAACCTTCTTCGCCGTGCACCCCAGTTGGTTGAATTTGGTTCTGGTGCCTATTCAGCTGAAATTCGATCTGATATATATGCGAATCTAGCTGAAGCATTTTCAGGCTGCAAACAACTCAAGGGCTTGTCTGGGTTTTGGGATGTGGTTCCTGCGTATCTTCCAGCCTTGTATTCTGTATGCTCTGGACTCACTTCGCTCAACCTGAGTTATGCCACTATTCAAAGTTCTGACCTCGTCAAGCTCGTTAGCCAGTGCCGGAATTTACAGCGCCTATGGGTATGATTCTATCTATAAAATGGTTCACTTTGCTAATATGAACAAAAAATTACCATTTTTTTCCACCAATGTCTCTAATAAACACTAACCATCTCTGTGTTCAAAACCTTCTCTAACCAAAAAACTTTGTGGAAAAAAAGATTATAAACACTAACCATCTCCGTGTAATCAAAACCTTCTCTAACCAAAAACCTTTGTGGAAAAAAAGATTATAAAAACTAACCATCTCCGTGTAATCAAAACCTCCTTTGTGGAAACTAACCATCTCCGTGTAATAAAAAATATTAAAGATAAAATATTAAAGATGGAGTTCCATCTCCGTGTAATAAAAAATATTAAAGATAAAATATTAAAGATGGAGATGCAGGGTATCGATCCCCGTACCTCTCGCATGCTAAGCGAACACTCTACCATCTGAGCTACATCCCCAATGTCTTGTATTCATAAGATTATTTTATTCATCAAGTAGTAATAAATAAGTGCATAATAGTCTTCTGATATCATAATTCATTGAAAAATTTGTCCAAGGGAGTAGATAAAATCAGACAGATAATTAGGAAGGGAGGGTGTATATGATGTGAATGCTTCTTGAATTGGAATTACTATTTCTACTACATTTATTATATTCCGAGATTCTGTGCATTCTCTACCGTTTATCTGTATTTTATTAGACAATCACCAACAAAATACTCTTCACAGGTTCTGGATTACATCGAAGACATTGGTCTCGAAGCTCTTGCTACATCATGCAAGGATCTCCAGGAACTTAGGGTGTTCCCTTCCGACCCTTTCGGAGCGGAAGCTAATGTGTCTTTAACCGAGCAAGGGCTTGTTTCCGTCTCCGAAGGCTGCCCGAAGCTCCATTCCGTCCTCTACTTCTGTCGCCAGATGACGAATGCCGCATTAATCGCCATCGCGAAAAATCAGCCCAATTTCATCCGCTTCCGACTCTGTATTATCGAGCCTCGGGCCCCCGATTACTCGACCCTCGAACCGCTTGATACCGGCTTCGGAGCCATCGTCGAGAGCTGCACGAAACTGCGGCGCCTTTCCCTATCCGGCCTCCTCACCGACCGCGTGTTCAAGTATATCGGGACCCATGCCAAGAAATTGGAGATGCTTTCGATAGCTTTCGCGGGGGACAGCGACTTGGGCCTCCATCACGTGCTGAAGGGCTGCGAAAGCCTCCGGAAACTGGAGATCCGGGACTGCCCGTTCGGGGACGAGGCCCTTTTAGCCAATGCTGCAAAACTGGAGACAATGCGATCCCTTTGGATGTCTACTTGCTCCGTGAGTTTCGGAGCGTGTAAGGTGCTTGCACGGAAGATGCAAAGGCTAACCGTCGAGGTTATAGACGAGCGGGGCCCGCCCGAATTGAGGCCCGACAACTGCCCCGTCGAGAGGGTGTACATCTACCGAACCGTTGCTGGGCGGAGGATCGACATGCCCGATTTCGTCTGGACAATGGACAGAGACGATGCGTCTTTGAGATGCTCGTAAACGAATCGAGTCAAGCCGAGCAAAACAGGTACAAACGCTATAAGCGCTAATCGTTCTACTTTATGTGATTGCAGTGGCGATGGAGGTGAAAAGAGGCTATTATCCATGGATATAGCAGAGATCAAGAGCCATCATCGATCCATCTCTAATATCAATGCAATCCCTTTCAAATAAAGATGAAATTTTTCATTACATGTATGAATATTTGTTTTTTTTCTTTTCTTCTAGTAATTATGTATACTATGCGCAGACTTGTGCAAGGTTTAGGTTGGCTCATTTGTGTTGTTTCTATTAAACCATTAACTTGTCATATTTATAAGATGCTTCTTGCTATTTTATCTTGGAAATTAAATAAATTTCCTACATTCTTTCTCTCCTACTTTCTTTCATCACCCCTTTTAGTAGTTTATTTGCCCTTTGAACACATCAAACAGTTTGGTGCAATTGAATTTCATACGAAAAAAGGCCACTGAATTTTGGTGTACCAAATGCAATGAACTCCCAATTCTTGGGTGTTATTTAAATTTTGCATTTCATTCCTTTTTTCTTTTTTTTGTGGAAAAGAGAAAGTAAAAGAAGAAACTAGCTGAAATAAAGACAACTCATAAATGGACAGAGATAGCAACAACACACGAGAGGGGGGAAGAAAAGAAAAGGGAAATTCTGACATTTGAGAAGTGGGGCAACACACATATCTGATTATCATTCCTGTGAACAAACAGTTTTAAGTTGTTTTTTGTTCTCTCTAATTTCCTTTTTTATTTTCTTAGTTGAACTAAATTCAATCACTCAGAAATCAAGAATTCAAAGGCAAATGGTAGGTCCTGCAACAAAACATACTTTTTCTAGAGAAACAGTGTTAGTTTATCTAACCAAAATTACGTCTTCAAATCAATTATTGGCAATGTGTTAGCTTATCAGGCTCTATTATTTATTTCTCATTTCTTAAATAATTTGATATGAGACAAACAAGTGATATGTATTCAATATAGTATATATTCTGTTCATACTATGTTTCCTTCCACTTTTTTTTTAAAAAAAAGTTGAGAGAATCCAATGTGATATCTAAGGAATAAGATCACCTATTTTATAATTGATGTTTCACTTTATATTTTATAATATGAATGAATAACATATGTAATAATAAAAAATATCAAATAAATAAAAATATGAAACACCAATGAAATACAAAAAATGAAACGGGGGAATCGAACCGGATATTCAATGTCCATGACCCCGTTTACAAGATATTTCCTTTTAAAACTAGTTAATATAACCTTTTTTTCTTTTTTCAAAATAAGAATTGAAAGCCCTCGATTTTGTGGAATATATTCTTTCAAGGAATCTACTTTGGGTTATAGGTGTTCTCTTATTTTGATGAGATTGTACAAACGCCATGCATTATTGCATTGTACTTTTAGCCCTGATATGAATGCTACTACACAAAGATAATCTCATGAGAAATTACAGTATTTGGTTAAGGAAAAGTCGCATAAATAACAGCAGTGATTTCTAATTTGATTTCTGACAAAACGTGATTCTTTTGTTCTGTAATTATGTTGTCCAAACAAGTCAAACATGGACCACTGTTGTAGTCATTTCAGACTAGCCTTGAGTAATTAATATGTCAATTTTTACTTTTGATTAAAATTTGTGGACACGAATAAATGTGTATGATGGGCCCAAAAGCACTTTTGAGGATAACGTAGCCCATCTAATCATAATAAAAACACAGAATTCATGCCTAACACTTTTCTGGTTTTACTCAGGATACCATAGCCCATCTAATCATCATAAAACCTAATTTGTAATGCTCCTTTTCTCTCTCTAGCTTTTAGTTTAGACTTGTTTTTTGAGGAACTTTCCTAAGTGGACTCGTGCGTTTACTAGTTTAAGAATAATTGTGATAATTGTAAACTAATTGCATGCAAAATTATTTTACATAAATTTCACACTTTAATCAAATATACATAGGGTGGTTGCGATAAATCAGAGGAAATTTCAGATGTATGTAGTTGCACTGCTCACTAATAAATAAGATTTTAAATTCATGTAATTTATTATATTGAAATATACGATTTTTTATATTATACTGTGCAATTATTAATATGAAAAACACGATTCAGTGTAAATAAATTGTATTATTTTAATATAGCAAACTAATGCACTTAAATGCACATAAGAGCCACTCTAAATTGTGTTATGGTGTTGTGCAAGACAAGTTTTAATTAAATATATATTTTACCCACATTCATTTTCACAATAGTTCTTACTCAATGTTTTTACTACCTGGTTGTTACTAAATTATGTTGTGTGAGAAAAATTGTTTTACATAAACTCACTAATTTTTAATCAATAATCACACTTTGTTTTGCATTTTACATATGTACCCAAAAAGCGTGCGATCGAAACAACAACAACCACCTTAATCCTATTTGGCATTTCTTTGGAACCAAAAACTAAAAAATAATCCAATCTCATTCAAGAACATAAGAAAGAAGCCGAAGAAAAACTCGATTTTGAATGTGCTCGTTCATCTCCGGACAACATACGACGCCTAGGTTTGTCAATAGTTCAAAACAACAGGATGAATCGAGCCTCGTATTTCAGTAGTAAAACTACAACATTACGAAACAATCAAGCAAGTTTAAAGGTAAATTATACATGTAAAGCAAAGAGGGTTACTACACAGAGCTATTAAACTAACTTGTTGGACCTTGAATCGTTTCCAGGAGATGTTCGATTCTGTATTTCATTACCGGTTGACCAGACCTCGTTTTCTTGAACATTTTCAATTTCAAATCTTTTCTTCGTGCTTCAGATCTCTGTCTCCCTTCTTTCTGTGCCTGCAATACGGCTTCCTTCTCCTTTCTAGCTTTCTCTTCCTCCTCACGCTTCCTCTCGTACAACTCCTGAAGACTACGAGCATTCTTCTTGCTTTTCTTGTTCCGGTCAATATAACCACCTTCATTTGTTTCGGTTTCAACCTGCCAACAACCAAAATTGCTAATATTACCAAATTTCTTCTGCGAACGCACTAACATATTTAGACATGATAGTACAGCAAATCTGTGTATATAGTATAATGTTCAAGGAAAACCGTTTTCATAGTTCTGTAAGTTAATCTTATTTTAGTTCCAGTCTTATAGGCTTTCACGAATTTAATATAGCACGATAAGTTTCAATTGTTCAACACTTTAGTACGGTTATCGCTAACGTGGCCAATATTGACTTGTCCACATGGCATGCTTAGGTCAACCAGATGTTTCACCTCCTAGTAACCTGACTGAAATGTCGAAAAGTTATAGGATTTTTTTCCATTTGTTAAAGTTGACAGGAGTGAAATCAAAATAGGATCAACCGAAACTAAAAAGTCTACTGATACTTAAAGTGGCCACATATTTACATTCATACTTGGAAACTAGAGAAGCAAGCAGAAGTTTCATCCTTCACCATATCACACAGAATTCTATTAAAAAACAAGAAATAAAAATAACACTGGATAAGCAAAATATTCATACCTCTAATGGCCTTTTGGAGGTGGAAGGACTGCCGAGGTGCTCTCGTTGGTTTATTGACTTTTTATATTTCTGAACACATTTAGCATTTTTATAGAACTCTCTTTGCTTTTCTGCAAAAACACAATCAAACTAGTAAGCACAACACTACAAGAAAAAAAAAACAAAAAAATAGAAGCACAATAACTGATAGAGCGACAAACAGAAATCCAACTAAGGGGATGTTAGCAACTACTACTCGATAGTTATAATCATTTCTAGAATCCATAAGATGTGGGGGGCAGCTTTTAGAAAAAAGTGATTCCAGCCCCCTCACTTGAGTTCATAAACACCCCTAACTGATATATATCAAGAATCACCTAGGCGTTGTTTGGTTAAGGATGTGCAACTACTACTCAATAGTATTATCACTTCTAGAATCCAAAATCTGTGGGGGGCAGCTTCTGAGAAAAAAAAGTGATTCTGGCTCCCTCCTTGAGTTCGCAAACACCCCCTAAGTTTTAGATCAAGAATCACCTAAGTTGTGTTTGGCTAGGGATGTGCAAATTCGGATGAAGCAATACACCATCCACCATCACAACCATCCAAGCATTACCCCACTATTCCTCCATCCCTAACAAACAAGCAACCATCTGATTTCATAAAGCCTTGTATGCTGAGCTTCATCACTCGCCCTTCCCCCCATCTCAAAACACAACAAAGTTCAAACATTTCACCTCCACGAATCACTTCGGCCTCCTCCTTCTGAACCATCGACATTTTTATTCCCATGAAAATTTGACGCACTGAATCCATCAAGCAACACACGACTGGCCCCATAATACTAAATATTAATATCAAATGGTACCTAATCCTAATATCAATGCTGTCATTCGACGATTTTACTTCCATCCTCACTCAAATTCAGCAATTCAAACAAATTTCACCACCCAATTCCTATTTCTTTCAGTACACAACATTGAACAAAATAACACTCGTAAATCCCACAATTTATCTAAAAGTATCCTCATAATACTTCAGTTCACCGAACTCATTAAAGACTTCAACTTTCGAGCTACAAACTATATACTACGTACAAAATCGCAAATAAAGCAAATTAACTCAAATTAACTACACAAAGAAAAGTTAAATTGAGAAACATACTGATCAACGAAGGGTTGTAATTATCATTCCTAGTTTTAGAATTCGCGAACGCTTCAAGCGATAGGCCACCTCTGCCTCCCAATCTCTGCATATTCTTTTTAAACTTCTGCCTGTTCTTGATCAAATCCTCGCCCCCCATTTTCCTCTCTTTACTCCCGCCGCGCTCGGAAATTCCCCCACCTTTCTTCATTGCTATGCGATTGATTCAGAATAGCGATGTATTTTCAAAACCCCCAAATTGCAGTAATTGGAACGACGAATTTAGGGTTCACAGATTTCAGTTACTTTTCGTTTATTATTTACAGAGCCAGCCTCAGTGAGGCCCATAATTGCTGGGCTGGGCTTTGATTGTATTTTAATTTGTAAGCTGCAGAAATTACTGGGCCGGGCTTTGATTATATCCTAATATTTGATAGCTTTTCAATTTTTTTTAAAAATTTAATTTAGAGATTAAATTTGACAAAGAAGCATTCAATCATTTTGGATGAGATCTCCAATTACACTAATAGTGTTACATTTTATGTTTCACTAATTAGATAATTTCATTAATCATCACATTGTTCCTCTTTAATTATATTCTATGTCACCATTCGTCATTCATCTAGATAGTGCAACAACAGATGTAACATCCTCAAGCAACATGAGATCCCGTGCAATTCCAACGTGATTCTTTAATTTTTTTAGGTAGCTTACCCCAATCATTTGAGATTAAAGGATCGATTTGTTTGTTATATAAGTATGTGTAATCCTAGAAATTAATTTAAATACAAGAACCTAGAGAAATTAAAGCTTCAACGCCCTTAATCAATTTGGGGTTTTATTATATATCCATAAAAATATTTTGGCAATTTACAACCACAATAATAATCAATTAAACAATTTCAATAGTTACATGTTTTTCATGCTCATTGTTATTGATGTCGTGAACCTTGGCCTCTCGTAGTTGAATTTGTTGCATAATACTCGTTTTCTTGTTCTTGTACATCATGTACAAAATCATTTGTGCCATTCCAAATATAAATCCCAGAATGTTTGGTGCCTGTACGTATAATTAGTTCATGTAAAATAATAATTAAAAAAAAAAGTTGGCCAAAAAAATAAAAATATAATGTAAGAGGAAAATAAAGAATTTATTCGTACTTACAGAAACACAGAAATCTCTGATCAAAAAGCCATAGAAGAACCATACAACAGCGCAAATTGTGAGGAAGAAAGATAGTGCAAATGGCATGAACTCAACGCTTTTCGTCTTTATAACTTGTCTCTACATAAACACACAATTCAATATAATATTAAATATATATAAGTAGAAATGTATTTTTTTAAAAAAGAAACAGTAAAAAATGATTCGGTTTAGATTTCATGTTACACCTACATGTCATTCATGTAAAATGTATGCATAACAAGAAATCCCCACTAGTAATGATAGGTTAAACATGAGGATCAACTTGGACGTAAAAACCTGCAAGAAAATTAACATATACTTATGATTATGATCAAATGAGAACATATATCAATATATCATGCAAATTAAATTAAATAAATCGTACTCTTGATTCCTTGGTAGCGTATATCATGTACATGGTTAGGTACGCAACTTCAATTGCGCACCCGAAAGAGTTGATCGTAATCAGGATCATCGCGTTTGTCTTGAGAAACGCGTAGTATAAGTAGAGCATCGCACTGAATAGTGCGACTGCATAGGGGATTGATTGAAATCCCTCGGTCGATTTTCTCTTGCATATTCTGTAAAATGTTGGCCTGATATCATAACAAATTTATTAGAATTATGTTATGATCATCATGCCTAAAATTATATTTAAAAAAAAAAAAACGTACGCTGGTGCCAAGTAAACCAAGAACGACACTATGTTACCTTCAAAAAAGAAGAAAAAAAGAATAAAATTAGAAAAATAAATCATTAAAGGAAGTAATTAAAAGTAATGTGTTCATATATATAAACAAATATCAAAGAGAAATGTATATACCAAGAATGCCACAAACGAAGGCAATGTTAAATGTGGTGAAAGTTGCCATTCTTTATATATGTATAGTGAGGTTCTTGGTTTACAAGTTGCCTTCAAGTAATTTGGTTTAATTGATTGATGGAATGATGAGAAAAAAATCTCAAATTTGTTGAGATTTATATAGCCCTTTAAAGAGTGGGTGGGTTGTGTGGGGGTGGGAGAAGGATCAAAATTATGGGTTTTTTTTTTTTTTTGACAGGAATTATGGCTTGTTTGGGAGTTTTTTAAGATTTGGAGCTTTTTTTTAGCTGATATTTTGAAAATGACAAGTGGTCAAAATTTTATTGAAATTATTTGATAAAAGTTTCAAACTATATATATATATATATATAGCAAAATCTAGCTAGTTCGATTAATAAAGAAGCTGGCATAGAATTATATCTCATTTTTGTCCAGTTAAACTCAATTTGTGAAATTCTAGAAATTTAAGAAAAAGTGGAATCGGTGTCTATATATTAATGTGTTCCATATATTTTCAGATTATATTAGAAGAAAATGTTGCTTGAAAAGGGTATAAGAACATATATAGTTTTAAAATTATAAAATCATTCTAAGGCATTTTCGATTTTCTTGAATAGTAAATTGGCTATGTTTTTTATTTAATAATTACTCAGAAATGAGTAAACACCATCTTCTCTAAATGTAGATCCATTTTGATTTTAAATCGGTATGTTATTTCTTTTATATTTGCTTTATTAATTATTAGAATTAGTTAAATGAATTTTATTTATTTCTCAATCTTCTCTTGGGAAAATTTTAACTTAAAATTTGGTGAATATAACCTAGGAGAAAATTTTAACAATTAAACAAAACAATTTTTTGAAAAAGTTCTTGCAATAGGATGGTATGAGCTATTTGATTCCGTGAAGAAATTAAAGAAGAAAATAAAGAGGCAAATTAACGGTCACGATTTGTAGAGTAGAGAATGGACGGCTGTAAACACAAAGCAGAAGTTAGGTGGACCCCACTTCCTTTGCGTTTCTCTTTATTTCCTTTTAAAACTGACTCTAAATTCACACGGCTTGCCTTTACTATTAATAAATAAATAATTAATTATTATGACTTTTCTTCGTGCAATGTACCTCAATCCCATTTTTGGCATTCATCTTAATAAATCAACTTCAAAATAAGGTTTAATTCTTCTGTTTTACTTTTCATATTTTATTAGGGCTAAGTCTGATATGCACTCAGTGCATCGTGCATTCATAGTGAATTTTAGAAACATACGATTTATTATACAGAAAAGTGCAATTTATTTACACTGAAGCGTACTATTAATATGAAAAAATAGTTGTACACTTCAGTGTAAATAAATTGCATTTTTTAATATAATAAGTTGCACGTTTTTAAAATGCACTATGAATGCACGGTGTACCTGGGTGTACATGAGACCAACTCTTTTATTGATGATGTTTCACCTTGTTTAATTTTTAAAACATAAACTTAGAATATAACGATTTGTTGGATATTTTTTATTATTACATGTCTCATTCATACATATTATGAAATACAAAATAAAACATTAATTATAAAACAAGTGATTCCATTCCCCTTAAATAGGGCGTACTTGCATGATATGAAACATAATTTAATCACAATTTTTTAATACTTTAAAAAATAAATATTAATTTGTGCTAATTTATTACTTCTAATTTTTTAAATAAATAAAAGATAAAATAATATTTTTTTACAGAAATAAAATAATAAATTTTATTGCCATAATTTTTTAAAAAAAAATTTAACATTCACGCATACATTTAATACCTAAATACCTAAATAATTAGAAACCAATTATATAATGACACATCATTGTTACCTATAAACAAAATTCATTATTTACTTCCCACATATTACTAATTTTTTAATTTAGATAACACATTATCAAAATGCACAAATATTCGACACATAACCAGTAAAAACAACTCTCTATTAATAATACAGAGAATTTGACAGTAATCTAAGATAATGAGATACCTATTAGTTAAACATTATAGTGTAATAACGACAATTAAAATGAGTCTCATGAGCATCAACTGCATCGTGCACTTTAGTCTATTTAAAAATATACAACTTATTACACTAAAATATATAACCCGTGTTTGTAAAACAATTCATATATATATTTCAGTGTAACAAGTTATATAATATCGATACAACAAATTATAAATTTTTAAAATTCATATTATAGAATGCACAGTGTACCCGGTGCCTAAAACACCTAGACCGAAAATTATAATTATTTCGTTATATCTACTTGCATTCGCAATGTTAATTCAAAGTGAGATTTTATTGGATTTATTATTATAGTATCTTTAAATATTCACGTTGAATTAAATTGCAACATATATATCTATTTGCACTCTCTTTAATTTTAAATCGCCACTTAAGCTTTTTTTAATTTTAACGATTTAGATTGGATTTTAGGTCGGGTTTAAAGACAATTTTAAACAATTTGTATATTATAAGACAATGCAAATCAGATTGATTTATTAAACTAAAACGGAAAAACAAACAATTAAACAAGAAAACAGAACCTCCACACGTCCATTGAGAATTTGGAAAAGAATATATTACTAGTGAGATGGTGATAGTTTTTCAATTGATAAATGTGAATAACGACAAACTATATTAAAAAAAATAAACAACACGTGAAGATTGGGAGACATCAATTTATATAACCATTTGAGTAGAATTTTAAGATTGGGAACAATGCATTTTAGATTTTAAAAGATTTACGAATATATATAGCTTAAATTTTGCGTGCTATGAGCATAAACGTGCTATTATAGATTGCCAATCATTAGTAAACATGTCAATCATTACCTAGTATTTTTTTACCCCATGTTATTAATATGCATCAAACTATTCAACTTCTCAACGCACGAAATCATCTATTTTTCTCTCATATTCAGTTATATTACTTGATTTAAGTTTAAGAAAATGACATCTATCATTAGGGGTGATATTATATGTGCTACTTTATTTGTTCTACTATATGTTCTATAGGTTGAATGTGGGATAGAATCCGAATTTCACATTTTTCAAAATAGTTTCAAATATGATATACAAAATTGATTCAATGTTTTGTAAATTGTACCATTTTCATCCCATATTTGTTGGAATTGATGGAATGACATCGATTTTGGTCGTGCATTTCAGCTGAAAATCTCCAAATTGAATGCTCACATGTAAGACACATGACCAAAAACGACGTCGTTTCATCAATACCGACGAATTTGGAACGAAAATAGTACGATTCGTGTAAATTTGTGATCAATTTCGTACATCAAAATTTTTCGGGATCATTTTAGAAAATGTGAAAAATTATTAGAATATTTTGGGTTCTATCCTGACCGAATGCTTGATAGATGGAATGTAAAAAAACATACAATGAATCAATAATATTAAATTCATGTGTTAAAGATTTAGGAGGTGTCATATTAATTATTGGAACATAAAAAGTTGGCATAGAGGAATAAAACTGGTGATATCAGTTATCAATTTTGATATTTCACATTCTATTCCACTTTGCAGAAAATGAATTGATATGTGTAATATTAAAAGGTGTGACACATTTGCATGAGACAGTCTCACAATAATACGAGACATAATTTGGACATTGACGTTTTAACACTTTGAAAGAAGTGGTTGTAATTTGTGTTAAGTTGTACCCCCTCTCATGCATAAAACCATCTCATATGAGTTTTTGTCTTAAAAAATAATCAATCTCATAATTTCATTAAAAAAAAAATGGGTGTTAATAATGCAGTCAACAAGAAGGAACTCAACCTTAAAACATAACACATGTTGATATAAATATTTAATCTGAACCTACAAATACATGTAATTCTTGTAATATAAATATTTAATGTGAATATGTGATTCAATATATATCAACTCAATTAGAACAAGTAGTTTGGGATACATCTTCGTCGGAAAGATTGAGTACATTAATTTGTCTGCACAATGGTTGATTTATATTAGATGATGAATAAATATTATTTGAAGCTAGGAGCTAGCTTCTAATATTAAAAATAGTACTAATAATTAAATATATATATATAATAAGGTGAACCGCGTAATCCTCTTTTAATATGATGAAGATCACTGGATTCACACTGGATTAGGGGTGCGTAATTCGTGAAAAAATGAATTAACCGATCGAATCGAACTGAAATTTTTAATTTGGTTCGGTTATTTGATTTTCAATTTGGTTTCGATTTTTAATTTTACAAAATTTCAATTTTATGTTCGGTTCGGTTTGGTGACGGATAAAAATCGAAAAAATCGAAAATCGAAATATAATTATTAAATATATATAATTATTAATTTATTATATAAATAATACTTTTTTATTACATGATTAATTGATTACATCGCGTTCGCGTGTATTCGGTAGAACTTTTATTTAATGATATTGTAGGTTATTGTTATTTAGTGCATGAAATTTATGAATTATGTTTTTCTATTTAAAATTTTATGTTATTTTTATTCATGTATGACTTAATATTTTTTTTTTTTAAATCACAAAATTTCGGTTCGGTTACAATTCGGTTTTCACGGTTATTCGGTCTGTTCGGTTACCATAATAAAATTTCGGTTTGATTCGGTTTTGCTTATTCGGTTCGATTTGGTCACTAAACCGACCGATGCTCACCCCTACACTGGATCAACAATCTCCAATTAACAAATACTACAACATTGCATATTGATTAAGGTATTTTATTTGACTACAATTTTACTGCCAAAACCTTAATTTTGGTCTAAACTTTCATTATATATTCATGTATAGTTATATTCTATTTGAATAGATCTATTTTTAATTTTTAGTGATGATAGTTACTAGTATTATTTTGATAATTTAATACTCCTATTAAACAAGTGACATAATTTCATAAATTATGAAGTAAATATATGTGACAATTCCAATTTCGGGAAATGATTTCTAATGCCAATTCTTAATTTAATTAGTCATGATATTTTCGTGATCTCTTTGGTAAAGTGCACGTACTAAAAGTCAAATGAATTATGCAATGATATTGATGATCTATTATTACATTTTCTAATTATACATAGAGAAAAGTAGTGATGTGATTGTATTGAATTTTATGAAAAATAGGGGTGTAGGTGTACTTTATAGGAGGAGATTTTAAAGTCTAATTAAAATCTCAAACTATAATGGGACGTGATTTTCAAAAAAGTCCCAAGTTTCTATCCGGAAGTGAAATCAAAACAAAAAACCCCTTAAAGTTTCAATTGATTTATTTTTGTACCCAAGGATGTCAGCGGGCGGGGATGAGGAATTCGTTGTAGTTGTAGATGGTCCTGTTTATAATTATTGTTATTGCATTTCTTAAGTTCATCAAAACAAAAATTAATTAAAAATCTAATCCAATTTAACAAAAGTCAGTTAATTTTCACAATCAAAACGGCTACCGCAAATTGCATTCATCCTAGTTAAATTAAAAGAAATGTCCAAATTAAAAGAATTTGGGCTTGGGCTGCCTTAGAACCAATCCGCCCACCTCGTCCTGCTGGTCTAACCTACACGGCCCGTTTCTAAATTTTAACATTAAATCATTGGCCCAGGTTAATAGCACCCCCATTTTTTAGAAATACACCACCTTCTACTTTTTTTTTTTTAAACAAACACATAAAATATTAAAATTACCCTTTTACTCTTTCTTTTCCATTAAAATTAGTTAATACACCTCGCCTCTCAAAGAAAAAGAACGATCACAATATAAGATTGCAAGACGTAAAAAACTTAAAAAACAATAAACTATATTTCGAGAAAATAAAAAAATTCGAGAAAAAAATTTAAAAATTTGTCCCAAATTTATTTTGAGGTCAATGCAGGTGTGTGGAGGTTAGCCAAGGGGGTGGGGGCTTGTGGAGAAAGGAAAAAGAAGAAAGAAGAAGGGTAGGGGGGACACGTGCGTGAAGGGAGGCAGAAGGAGGGAGAAAGGGAGGGAATTAGAGTAGACAAATAGTAGGGTATTATAGGAATTTTGGTAAGAGTGTACTAATCATATAGGATGTGTATTAATCTGCGTGGTGTATTTATTATAAATGAGGGTGCGAATAACCTAGGCCTAAATCATTCAAATAAACAAGGGCCACCAATAATGGGCTTCCGTAATTCTTATAAATACCCTACCTGAACCCATATAAAACTCTACACACATAATAACCAACAGAAGAACCACAACAACAAAAAAATGGAACCAATAACAACATTAAAAGTAAAAACACTCAATTCAACTTAATATAAAATATTAGTAAAATATAACTTTTATTTATTTATTTTAAAATAGTAAAAAAGGAATTGGTTTAGATTTCATGTTACACCACGTCATTCATGTAAAAGGTGTGCATAACAAGAAATCCTCACCAAGAAAAGAAAAAAAACAAGAAATATGAAAAGTAACAACACGTGAAATTGACATGTAAAGACTTTTAACTAAAAAAATTATAACGATATGATTTTTGTCATCATATGTCAATCTTTGTACGGCGTAATTATTAAGTACCATGATGGTAAGAGGAGCCGTGAAGACGCTGACAGAGAAGGCAGCGCAGATCCAACCGACGATGTTAACTCGTCGATGTCCATCTGCAAGAAACTACATACGTGTTGTAATAAATCCTAGTGATAATAAGTTAAACATGATGATCAATTTGGACGTAAAAACCCGAAAAAAAAAAAAAAATTAACATTAGGGAGAAAAACGTTACTACAAAAGTCATCAAAAAATTTCTAATCATATACAAAGTCTGCGTATTTTAGTTCAAATTTCTGACTTTGTATCCCATTAGAATTGGTTTCTTCAATCTTCAGATCTCAGTTGTAATTTTTTCATTTATAAATAAGGATCAAATGAGAATATATAATTATATATCCAAAATATATATATATATATATATATATATATATATATATATATATCATATAAATTAAATAAATCATACTCTGGATTCTTTTGTAGCGTATATCATGTGTAGATGGTTAGGTACACAACTTCAATTGCGCACCCAACATAGTTGATAGTGATTAGGAGCGTCGAGTTTTTCTTGAGAAACACATAGTACAAATAAAGCATCACACTGATTAGTGCAACGGTGTAGGGGATCGATTGAAAACCCTCCGTTGAATTCATCTTGTATATTTTGTAAAATGTTGGGCTGATAATATAACAAATTTATTAGAATTAATATGTTATCATGCCTAAAATTTAGAAGAAAAGGAAAATAAATTGGCGATGTATAGATTAATTTCTTACGCTGGCGCCAAGTACAACGACACTATGTTACCTTCAAAAAGAAAAAAAAATTAGAAAAATAAATCATTATATGACGTAATTAAAAGTAATATATATATATATATATACATATATATATATATGTGTATATATATACACATATACATATATATATATATACCTAGAATGCCACAAATGAAGGCCATGATAGATGTGGTGTAAGTTGTCATTCTTAATATGTGTATAGCTAGTAAATTTCTTGGTTTATGATGATTGATGCTGATGAGAGAACTATCAAACTTGTTGAGATTTATAGACCTAAAAAACATTTGGAGTATGTTGTGTATTATGGTTTGTATGGAGTTTTTAAAATTATGGGTTGATCAAATATATATATAGCAAATCTAGCACCTACTAAAGTTGTTAAATACAAGAGAGCAAAATGCTTCTAAAATGATTTTATATTACAAAAGGTGACATGATGATATAGGAAAAAGTGAAATTTTGGAATGAGATAACAAACATGTTTTTGAAAAAGTTGCTAAATCGATAAAACAAGTTGTATATAAGTAATTATTTTGAAAATTTTCATAATGTTAATTTATGTATGAAAGTGTGTTTCTAGTATTGCACAATATATAATGGACAATTATTTATAAATTTATATATAAAATGAAATGTACACATGCGAACCGTGCATGGGACGTGCATGTATAAACCATGCACGAAATCTATACGAAATATGCACGTACAAATTTTGCACAAAATTTGCACGGTATGTCTTGATCTGACGGATCGTGCTAAATGTGCAAATATCATTCGTACTCTACCTACTTACACACCAATGCAAAATCATTATATGTGAAAATATTAATAAATATATACAACACACATTGTGTTATACATTAAAAGGACCCAATTTTAAAGTTGACTTAGGCTTTATAATTCATAGATTTTGTCATCGGAAACTAATTTTTTTGTAGTGATTGAACACATGGTAACATCGTTTCGTCTCTTGTTGTAGAAAATAAATTTTCCTTTACAGCAAAAAATTAAGGTGATAAATTATAAACTGACTCCAATCTTTTCTCTTTATTGCCATTACAATAATTGACATTTCTTTGTGCAATGTACGGTGTACCTCACGGATTTGGATGAGGAACCTCAAAATTTCCCCATTTTGTCAACATTTGGCGGGAAGGGATTTGATGCAATTGTTAGTGTTAGTATCCTAGAGACAATTTATTGTACGGACATAATACTAGATGATATTTATTTTGACTTAATATTATAGTTCATTTAATATTAATGTATGATAATACACTTGTTTGAATATAATGTTTGATTGTTTGAATTTATTCGTACAAGTGTTCCCATGAGTCATTGCTGTCATTGAGATTGTGAGAACTCAGATGACTTAAGCCTGATTCTCAAATAGCCCCGATCAAGGATCATCAAGAATGGGATATTGATGATGCAATTGAGATTGGTGTGCGATCTGCATTATACTCTTAGAGAGTGTACTAAGATATCACTTACTACAAGATACTAGGTATTTCATGATGGATGCACAAATACCTTAGAGGGTATTGGTATACCCATCCGAGAAACCATTTGATATAGTTCCACTATATGTGTCTACGGGTGTCTAGGTTAGTGGGAGCGATACGATACTCCTTTGACTTGAGGTCAATACGCATGACATATGTGGAGTGATGAACTTTGACCATGACCGACGCTTGCACCCTTCCATGGGTAGATATGGCTTGGATTGAGTTCATCACGAAATGCATGTGCGTGGTAGTTGAGCCAAGAATATGATTCATTCCTCAAAGTGGATTTAGAGAGAATACTTAGACTTTGTGGCTAAGTGTGACATACATGATCAATTAGTGATTAGAGATAATATGATTAAGTTATTTGAATAGACACTTCATCATGTTCAAGACATAATCGAGTATTCGCGAATGAAAGGAGGAAATCGTAATAGCCCATGTTTCAGTTACAGGTAGTTGCACGTTTCTCGCAACGTACCTCATATATTGAGAATGTCTGATTTATCATCTAGGGTTTAATTAAGACCGTTAGTTTGACTAATCGCTCGATATATGAGGGCCTATGGGTCACACAACAAGTAGTTCCCTTTTACGGATTATAGTTGGTTGATTAAATGTTAAATTGTATTTAATATTTAATTTATGGAGAATTAATTAATAATAGATTAATTTGGAATTAATTATTATTAATGTTTAATTAAGTTGGATTTAATTAAATAGGATTCCCAATAATAATATATGAAATATTATTATAGAATTTAATATATATATATATATATATATATATGGAATCAAATCCGTAGAGATTTGATATACATGAGAATTAAATCCGTAGAGATTTTATATATGAGAAATAAATCAGAGAGATTTATTTTATAAGATTAGAGATTTTATTTCCTAATTAGGTTAGCTTAAGATTTAAGCTGGACCTCTCCTATATATATGAACTCTTGGGAATTCATAATACAAGGGATTCATATTTTTCTCCATAAAATCTAGAATAGGAATTTTCCTAGCAAATTTCGTCTCAGATTCAACGGTGGAAAATCTGTGAAAGTCCGTGAACGGGGATTACGTAGATACTATAATAGAGAAATATGCGTACGATTTACTGTAAGGTTTCTCTTTATGTTTATACGTATTCAATTATGCAATTACGTGTTCGTTGTTGGTGAACTGTTTATTTTCGCTGCGCATGTATTACTTGTTTACGTGCCTCTAAATTTTAACAGCAATACAGGAGGGTGTTGTGCATCCTCCCCACCATTGGATCACACACGATGGGTGTGCGTGATCCAATGGTGAGGAGGATGCACAACACCCTCCTGTACAACACTAGATCCGCATCCACATTTGGCATAGCAACAAATGAACTACCCCCTATTTAACTAATCAACAAAAAAAATAAAATAATTAAATTGTATTTTCTTAAAATATAGCCCGTTTATTTAAAAATTTGTTAGGATGATGTTATACCGATGTTAGGATGATGTTACTAGTGACACTCATATATCATCCGTGAGATGCACGGTTAATTTGTGAGTATAAAATGAACATGATATAAAATGTATTTATTTTTGTATTAAATAAATTATAAAAAAATATTTTACTTATAATAATAATAAGAATCTTTTTTTATTTTTTTAATATATTTTTTTAATTTTTTTTATTTCGATGCAACGCACAATTTATGAACATATTTTGCTTTTGCAATCAGACATGGGAAATGGGTGGCGCTTCAACTGCTTAAAAAATTTACATTGTTAAATAAATAATGCAATTTTAAGGTTTTTTTTTTTTTTTTTACAATTTTGAATTATTCCTTTTAAACCACTTTGATTGTCACCTATTATTGTCTTCCGAATTCCCATTGTATGTCAAAATTTTCAAATTGTCCCCTCTAATTACTCTGAACATGATAACATATAACTAATTGACCTCCTTAAGAAAGTCCAAGGTTTTTAATAAGTGTCTATAATATTTATTAATAGTCACACCATAAGATATCATTAATCAAAATTGTCTTTCTAAGATGTTAAAGAGAGTTTACTATCTGATGAAGTTAATATCATTCCCGAAATCAACACTCTTTGTCCTAAGTTAGTCTCGAGTAGTATTTTCTTTTAAAAATATGGGTACCGAGCTTCATCACAACCAACCCAGTATCGTTTTACAATCCAAAGTCTAATGTCAATTGTACATGCAACTAATTCATAGTAATTGGAGTCAATGATGGACCTACTGTTGGGATTATACTAGAAAGTATGCTTTTACTTTTGTATAATCAAAACTGAATTTCAGACTTATTTACTGAAATAAATTATTTATCACTGATGCTTTAAATATTATCGAATGTTACATATATTTACTGCATAACTGTTCAATAAGTAAATGCGTGTTACATTGTAGTTAATTTAGTGATACCAGATCACAAAAGATTAAATTAACAGTCCCTTGTAACTAAAAGTACGCCATTCACGACCTAGATGGAAATGAACAACCCATCGTGAAAGGTTGAAGTGTAAGGCTCAGATTGACTTGTCTTGACCAAGAGATTACACTAGTGCATGGTGATGTAATCGAATAGGACCTACAAGAGGATAAATTCTTAAGCGAGCAAGGAAGAATTAGACCTCAGTGGTTCGTTATTTCTTAATCTTCGTTCCTTAAATAGGATCACGTGGGATTGGTAACTATTGCTTTGACTTATCATGGGTAGCGAATCAATGAGATTCAATACTTTTTATCTTGGGCAATATTATTAGTCACATGTGATTGCTAAGATTTATCTGAAGAAGAATCGGTGGTGTAAGCACGCTTTGTTTGATTTGCCCCCTTGGGAGTTTCATAAGCTTTATCATACCAAATCTTGCAAGTGGAATTAGTTTCCGGTATGGATAGTAATGTTGAACCATTCCTTGACCAAGGATAAAAGATATTAATTAATGGAAAACTATTTCAGTGGCTTGAATTAATTAATGGGCTAGATAATCTTAAACACGGGAAATAATGACCGGGAGCCATATTGACTGTAATATGAGTTAAGATGGATAGTGCAATATTAATTATGTAGTGGGATTAATTAATATTTATGGGCTTGAATAATATTGTGGCTCAATATTAGATATTCAAGGTCCATTAGAAGGTCCAATCTTAATTCTCCTAAAGGCCCCCTAAGTAGCCCAACATATAGTCCAATAACTGAAAAAGGTGATTAAAATAAAATAAATATTGTTGCTTAATTTTTCCTATTTATTTAGAAAATTATGGATAAGAGGGGAGAAATATTATTTTCTTTGAATTTTGTTATGGAATGAAGATATGTATTCTTGGAATACAAGATTATCTCATTAAATTCAAGAAATCTCCCACTTGATTATTCATAATAGTGATTTCGAAAATTTTGAAATATAGTGGGCAAGAAAGATTTTCTTGAAAAGATATTATGGAAGATATGTATTTCTTGAAGTACAATAATATCTCATAAATTCAAGAAGATCCAAATCTTGGAATCTTGATCCCTAATATTTCGAAATATTCCATAACAAATAAGAGAGTCGGATTTTGTGGAATATTTTAATTATGGAGAAAAGAATATATGAGATATATTCAAGATTTCTTGGAGATCAAGAAAAGATTTTTTCCTCCTTATTTCACATGTAATTTTCGTTCCCCTCTCCTCTATAAATAGGGGATGAATGTTTCATTCCCAGTAACACACGAAAATTGGTTTTTCGGAAAAATATCAGCATCGATAAAATATCAAATATTTTGTAACGTCGACATATTGTATTTTTTTGAAAAATGACAATTGTGAGTAGTGTACAATTCCATGTGCTGGAAAAATTAGTAAATCCACAAAGGTGGTGCAACATAATTTATTTTCCTTTTGTTAAATCGTTCACAAGAGTCTTTCCACCGGATAGTCGAACGAGGGCTAAGGGAATACTTGGGAAGTTCTTTTGGTTAGTCTAAATCACTGTCATCCCAAGAGGTACGTTCACGTAAACTCGTAGAATTCCGCATGCGTAGGTTTTACGTGAATTATTATATGCATGATATGTTGTTGGATTATTATTTGAATTAATATAGGATTAATTCATGCTAGTAATAATTATAAGAATTAAATTTGTATTTAAATATTCACCCCGAATAGATCTGTGCAACTTATTCCCCAACAACTGGTATCAGAGCCACGGTTTTGGGCTCTGAATTTTTTAAATTGTAATTTAATTCGTTGACATTAAATTTGAAATTGGATAGTAGAATTGCTAGATCTATTTTGCAGGTATCCAATTGTCATGGAATTTAATGTGTTTATTTATGCATGCATATAAACTGTGGTTTTTAAATCGATTCGTTTGGATTCGTTTTGCCTCGTGAGAAAATCCACGAGTAGATTAGAATTTGTTTGATTTGATCAATGTAATAGACTAGTCTAGATCTAGGTTTATTTATTTTTGTAAATAAATTGTAACCGGATCGAGAAACGAGGACGAAGACGAAGAATTAAAGGACTAAATCGTAACCGGGCGTGGCGGTGTGTGTCATGTAAACGTGCTAACGGAGGCACGATGGCGACGCTGATTTCGCTGGGCAGCATGTATGGAGGCGCGAGGAGCGAGGCCGAGGCGAGAAGGGATTCTGGCCCAAGACGGGGCGCTTAAAGACATGGCACCGTGGCGAGGCGACCGGACCAGCGGACGGGCGAGGCGCGACAGGTTCAAGACGGTGCCGAAAGAGCAAATGTAAGCACGGATGGCGAGCTTGGCGTCTTGCGAATCTTTCTTACTGTCCTTGCCGAACCTGCCGCCGAAGCCCGGCCGAGGCGACACTGGCTGGGAGATATTTGTCCCCAACGCCGATAGCCCAGTGAACACGCCAAGTGGCCGGCCGGAAGCGGCGTGCATCCGCGAAAGCCGCTTGGCGTGGCGTTCGAGATGGAGTATCTTTGAGAGACGATCGAGTGGGAGAAATTCAAGGCGGTTTTTCAAGATCAAGCCAAGAAAAATCAAACCATGACAATTGGATAATTTGTGCCCAATATGTTTATTTTTCATTTTTGCTTGATTTATTTTGTGCTATCTTATGTTTTATTTAATTTGTTTAAATGTGTTTGCATGAGAATTGCCCAATGAAAAATCTCATCTTCAAAATTACTAAGTATGTTTAAATAATTAATTGACAATTTTATTAGGATAATAAAATTGAATTAATTTTGACCTCCATGATTTATTTATTTGTGAATTCTTTTGGAGAAATTCTACCGGGACGGTCAAAAGATAGCTTTCACATGAATGAATTCCAAACGGATGATTGTGGGTTATTACTAGTGGCAACGATGACCCCCACGAGGCTCGTTCAAAGCAAAATAATAATCCTCAGTATTTAATCATGGTTATTACTTAGGTATAAAATTGATATGCATATACTTCCCTCAAGTCCTGTCAATTTTATATTGGTCAAGTGGGAGCCAACTATTAATCTGGATATTAAAGGTTTTAAATCGTTCTTGTTTGTAACTCGCTTGAATGTGTTTAAATAATGACCCCACGTGGCTTATTTAAACTGTTTTTGAGATGTTGGGTCGATGCATGTTCATATTTTTTTTTTTTTGAGATTTTAAATATGATGCATGTGATCGAATCTTGTGATATACTTGTGCTTTTTGCATATAGTTATTTATTTCATTTCAAAGATGTAGATTTACCTTTTAATCCACTGTTATTATACTTAAAGTCAATACAATATGGAAACTATAATGATTGGAAAATTATAATTGTCCTTACTGCACAAAAGCACAAGTGGATTTTTGACACACCAAAATCAGATGAGCCAACTGACGAGTCAAAACATGCGAGACTCGTCAGATCACCTTGCGAGAGATGTCATTTGAAAATGGTGGAGGGCAAATCCGTAAGGGATTACTTCCTCAAAATAGATGGCCCATCTGAACAAACTTGAGATTCTGAGTGTAGATTATGATCTGGAGACTCGGATGATTTTGGTACTTCACTCTCTACCCAAAAAGTTTTTTGAGCATTTTGGCCTCGCTAGCTAATTTGTTGCAAGCTTTTGGTCTCGGCAGAGATATTGATAAGACACCAAACTCAAGCTTTGACGGCAAGTGGTCTGTCTTCATCTTCTAGGCCAAAGGCAGGCAAGAAAAGGAAGAGGACCAAAAGCCATAAGCAATAAAACTCAATTGTTGCCAAGGGCAATGGTAAGATGAGGAATGCTTGTTGTGTCAAGGAAAATCCAAAGAGGAAGTGCTTAAGCTGCGGTGAGAGAGGACAATGGAGGTTTTGCTTGTTCCAACCCCAAAAGGGACCAGACGAAAAGGTAATTCTCACACACTAGTTGTTGAAACTTGTTTTAGCGGCGTATACTTCTCATTCGTGGGTGGTTGATACGAGATCCACTAATCATGTTGGCTTTCGGGTTCAAACGGACCAAACAACTTAGTGGGAGTGAGATCCTCATCGGGGCGATCTTCGACGAGTGGCATTTGAAGCGATGGGAGAAGTGCACCTATCTTTTGAAGATCTGATTTTTTTTTAGATTATCTTTATGTTCCCAGTTTTAGAAAGAATTCACTTTCAGTTTCTAAAATTCGATTAAAGGACACTAAGTTTCTTCTAATAAGAATGACATCATTTCTTGAAATGATGAGTGTATCTGTTACGGGACATTGATGGAAAATCTCTATACAATTAACTGTGCACACCACTCACGAAATGCATCCTATAATACATCAACTATTTCCGACAAAAGAAAACGTGAACGAGACACTTCTTTGGCATCTAAGATTGGGTCATATAAATCCAAAGAGGATCCAAAGGTTGGTGAAAGAAGGTTCACTGGAGTTTCTCCAAGTTGAACCAATTCCAACCTGCGAATCATGTTTGGAGGGTAAAATGACCAAGAGGGCATTTGGAGCCATGGGGAATAGAGCCAAAGAAGTATTAGAGATCGTTCACACAGATGTATGTGGTCCAATGTCAACCAAAGCAAGAGGAGGTTATGAGTATTTTGTCACTTTTATTGATGATTACTCAAGTTACGGTTATATGTTCCTTATGAAGCATAAATCTGAGACCTTTGAGAAATTCAAAGAATTTAAGGCTCAAGCAGAGAATCATAGGGAAAAACATATCAAGTCTCTATGATCTGATCGTGGAGGCGAATACCTCAGCGATGAGTTTTTGAACTACTTATCTGATGAAGGGATTGCATCCCAACCACTGCACCCGAAACCCCTCAACAAAAGCGGGGTTGCAGAGAGCTTAAAAATGTAACTCTTTTGGAAATGGTTAGATCTATGATGAGTTATGCGGATCTTCCCAAGTCGTTCGGGGTCATTCTTGGAAACAACGACTTACATTCTCGAACTTGGTGCCATCCAAATCGGTTCCCAAAACTCCCAAAGAATTGTGGACGGGCGCAAGCCTAGTATGAGACACATGAGAATTTGGGGGTGTAAAACTACGTGTTGGATAAAGGAAGCCGATAAATTGGATCCTCGATCGTAATTAAGGTTGTTTTGTAGGATACCCCGAGGGAACAAAATGGTGTATGTTCTATGGTCCCGAAGGTCAAAGGTGGTCATAAGCACCCACTTTAGATTTTTGGAAGAAGACTATATGAGCGAAAAGAAGACCCAGTGAGATTACCTTAAATGAGTTAAGAAGGCAAACCTCAATGCCAATCTGTACTAGATGATATACCAAACGACACACTTTCTGCTAGGAACCTCGTCAGTAGTGGGAGGGTTGTAAGAACGACCCGAGATTCATGAGAATAGGAGAGTCCTCGGACTTGATTCCTGGACAAGACGAATCAGACCCATGGACATATGACGAGGCACTCCAATACAAGGATGCAGATTCTTGGCAAACAGCAATGAAAGCCGAAATGGGTTCTACGTTTCATAACAGAGTGTGGGAGCTAGTCGAACCACTTAATCGGGTCAAACCCATTGGTTGCAAGTGGGTGTACAAGAGAAAAAGAGGACCGGACGGGAAGGTTGAAACCTTCAAAGCAAGACTAGTGGCGAAAGGTTATACTCAGAAAGAAGGGATCGATTATGAGGAAACTTTTTCGCCCGTAGCCATGCTTAAGTCCATCTGTATTCTCTTATCGATTGCTGATCATTTCGACTTTGAAATCTGGCAAATAGATGTCAAGACAGCTTTCCTTAACGAAAGTCTTGATAAAGAGATCTATATGCAACAACCCCAAGACTTCATTGAAAAAGGCCAAGAACACCTAGTTTGTAAGCTCATTAAGTCCATTTACGGACTCAAACAGACATCCATAGCTTGGAACCAATGTTTTGATCATGTTATAAAGTCTTATGGGTTCGATCAAAACGAGTTCGAAAGTTGTGAGTATAAAAAGCGTGTCGGAACTGCATTGGTATTCTTAGTACTATACGTAGATGACATTCTGATCATCGGGAATGATGTAAAGGTGTTATCAGACGTAAGGGCATGGCTTTCAAAACAATTTGATATGAAAGACTTAGGGAAAGCCGGACACATCCTTGGGATCAAGATCACTCGAGATCGCAAGAAAAGGATGATCGGGTTATCTCAAGCTTCATACATAGACACTGTCTTGAAACACTTCAGCATGCAAGATTCCAAGAAAGGCTTTGCACCTTTCAGGCATGGAATCCATCTATCCAAGAAAATGTCCCCTAAGACGCAAAAGGAGATAGATGACATGAAAGGCATTCCTTGTGCTTCGACTGTCGAAAGCCTTATGTATGCAATACTGTGCACGAGACCGGATATCTGCTTTGCCGTAGGCATAGTGGCAAGATATCGAAGTAACCCCGAGAAGGAACATTGGACGGCAGTTAAAAACATTCTGAAGTATCTGCAAAGAACTCGGGATAGAATGTTGTTTTATCAACCAGATGGTCCAATCCCCATCGGTTACACGGACTCGGATTTCCAATCAGACTTAGATTCCAAAAACTATCTGCCTCAGTTAGTGTGTTTCCATTTGGGAAGTGTAGCCATCAAATGGACGAGTTTGAAGCAGAAATGCATCACTGACTCAACCATGGAAGTCGGGTAAGTAGCTGCTTGTGAAGCAGTGAAAGAACCGATTTGGCTCTAGACCTTCTTAGTGGACTTGGAAGGAGTTCCGAATTTGTCTAGCAACATTTGCTAGGGGCAGTTGCAAATTCAAGGGAACCAAGAGTCCACGAGTCAAACAAGCACACTAAAGGAAAGACATCTTATACGAGAAATCGTTAAGAGAGGAGATATAGTGTTGGGATTATACTGAAAAGAATGCTTTTTACTTTGTATAATCGAAACTGAATTTTCAAACTTATTTACTGAAATAAATTGTTTATCACTGATTCTTTAAATATGATTGAATGTTACATATATTTACTGCATAACTGTTCAATAATTCGTACATGTTATATTGTAGTTAATTTAGTGATACCAGATCACAGAAGATTAAATTATCAGTCCCTTGTAACTAAAAGTACGCCATTCACGACCTAGATGGAAATGAACAACCCATCGCGAAAGGTTGAGGTGTAAGGCTCAAATTGGTTTGTCTTGACCAAGAGATTACACTAGTGCATGACTGATGCGCTGAATAGGACCTACAGGAGGATAAATTCTTCAGAACTGAACAAGGAAGAATTAGACCTCAGTGGTTCGTTGTTTCTTAACCTTCGTCCCTTAAATAGGATCACGTGGGATTGGTAACTATTGCTTTGACTTATCATGGGTAGCGAATCAAAGAGATTCAAATATATTATTAACTTCAAATATTAATAAAAAAATTTCTCATTAATCAAAATCAAGTGATCAATCTAAAAAAAAGATGGAAGGAGAGTAACTGTAACTGTTAAAAAAAAAAAATCCATATCAACTGCAAAATATAACTTATTATATTATTAATAATTAATGCCACTTTTAAAATTTTATGATAAATTTGTAATAATTTTTTTGTTGATTTTTTTTAGTATAATATTTTGTTATTATATATGTATAAATTAATATAGTTCAAAAATTTGTAATATTTTTTTTTTGGTATAATATTTTGTTATTATATATGTATAGATAGATCTAGTTCAAAAATTTAAAAATAATATTAATAATTTAGAAAATATTCAAGAAAAAATTAGTATATATGTGTGGTAGATATGGGGAATTGATCCTTGTACCTCTTGCATACAAAAAAGTTAAAAAAATTTGTTATACCATTTGAACTACATAAAATTTGTTAAGATGTTTAAAATTTTATTAGAAAATTATAACAATTTTTTGGCTCAACATTTTGTTATTAGATATGTATTGATGATGTAACCATGATAAGATAATACCTATATCCATTTCAAAATAAATATTTTTTTAGAGTTTAAATAAATATCTTTATTAGGAAAAATTACATCCCACTACAAAATTCTCAACTTCTTTACAAATAATTACTATATTTCTCACTACTTATTGTTTAATATATTTAATGCATTATTTATATTTTATATTACTTATGTGCTAGTTTACATTTATCGAATTATCTATTATGCTATGTATATTCGATTTGTGGTGAGAAACAAGTACTATAATTTATTTAGAATAAGAAGAGAATTAAGTGACACTATAGTGATGCAATGTATTACTAATAATATTTAGAAATAAGGATATTATAAATGGATTAAAGTAGTGTAAATGCATTAGTGGGTTGTGTATAGGGGTGGAGAAAATATCGAAACTATCGGTATACTGCACTTACCGTACCGAAAAATATCGATTTTATCAAAATTTTCGATACGGTATGGTATGTACCAAAAATTCTGGTACGGTAACGGTAACGGTAACGGTATGAAAATATAGAAAATTTCGATATTCGGTATACCTGAAAAAATTTCGGTATACCGAAAAAATGTCCGGTACACCGAAAATATTTCGGTATACACCGAAATATTGATACGGTATCGGTATGTAATATTGACATATCGAAAATTTTAGTATACCGAAATTTTGGTACGATAACGATATGTATTTTTCGGTATCGAAATTTTCGGTACGATATACGATATGTCGAAATTTTTTCGATATACTGTACCGATCCATCCCTTGTTGTGCATATACACCCACGTTATAACATGTATGCTTTCATGCATGCAAGATTTTTATATTAAGAACTATATTAACATAAAATACTAAAATAGTAATAAGAATATATAATAGATGTGTAATTTCATGGGATGATAATTGATCTTGATAAGTGACACGTACACACATTTATATGTAAATGTACTACTAGCTCAGTGGATCCTTCTATATGTAAATGTGTGAACGTGTTGTTTTGGGTATGAATAATGTTGTGATGTTTGGAAAAATTGAAAGTGTACAAATTGTGTTATATTTAAATTCATGGCATAATTGTTACAAGTGAGGAGTCGCGTGTCAGGTTTACCGCTTACATTCAATTGCAAAATGACCATTAAAAAGACTTTGAATGCCTCTAATTTGAAACTGCAGCCTCATTCCTTCATATTATCTCAACTAGTATTAGATTTAAAATTATAGAAATATTTAAACTTATTTATTATGAAATATTTTTTATTATATAAATTAATTTAGTGACGGTAACGTTGGAGTTGAAACACAAAAATAATAAAATTACATTTATCGAGTTTTAATTACACTTCTCATATAATTCCAATCAAACAGTATAGTCGTAATGTTTTAGTGCACCGTACACTCATGCAATTAAATGACTCATTTTAAAAAATATTTGATACATTGAATACATTAGACATGTTCTATGGATACATGGATAGAGCTAGGGCGAGTGCACAGATCTTGGATCCGTGCACCAGTTGCACACTTACACATGAGACTTTGTCTAAATGTTTTATGTTATTGAATAACTTTATAAATTGCGTTTATAAAATTAAAATTAAAAAAAGAAATTGGCATTGATTAAGATAGATACTACTCATACAAAAAAAATACATGGGTAAACATATATAAAATATCTAAATTTGAAAATAGCATTTTCATAAAAGATGCACCTCCTATCATGCATTATTTATTTTTAAATTGCTCTAATTTGCTTTTTGGATCATCTCGAGATATATTGAAGCAACAATAATTATAATATAAATATAATTCCATAATTCTAATACTTGTAAAGAAATTATATCATCTACTAATTATGTAAGTGTGTTTGATTTGATTTAATAAAAGTGATACTATTATTATTATAAAAGTAACACAAAAAATTGCCAATTAAATATAATTGGCCCAATATCTCAATAGGCCAACATGTTGAATGGGTCAGCCTCTCAATCTAGAATTTTTGTTATGATACATGTATATTTCAATGTGTACAAAAATAGAATGCCTATACAAGAAATAAATCGAGCTAATTTACAACAAAGCAATAAATGTTGATTATTTCTTTCCTTGATTATTGGTTGACTCATTAAAATATATTCTTTGGTTGGTCGTTGATTGAGTTCCTTGATACACTCCTATTCGTTAGTATGTTTTTAAATTTCTTTGTGAGGAAAGTTGTGGTGGTTGGTAGTGGTGATTTTGGATTATATCTAAATAAATATAGTTCAAAAATTCCTAAATCATATTTTTTTCTCAAATTTTGAGTCGGATATGGAAAAATAGATTTAGATACAAATTTAAAAATATATTATTATAACGGATGGAGATTAGTGATATCGGATGAAATTGAACAGATCGAATAACTATAATCGGATAATATATTTCAAACTAAAATCATCAAAATGTGATTTTAAAATGGCGGATCTCCTTCCATTTTTTTTGGCCCAACATTTTGTTATTAGATATGTGATGATGAACCATGATAAGAAATAGAGAGGAGAAGAATAAAAGGGAGAACAACGAAGGAAAAAGAGATGAGAAGAACTTCTTTACAAATAATTATTTAGTTTTTTAACTATATTTTCTTAATAAAATTACATAAGTATTGCTAGTTTATTAATATTATATTATATATATATATATATTAATATAAAATATAAAATAAAATAAGAATAAGTGGCTTAGACACTATAGTGACCAATGTATTACTCCCCATTTGAAGTGGGAGATTATAAATTGGATTTCCTTTGGGAACAAATTTGGAGTTATGGGAGTTATAAGATGGATTGATGATTTCGTGGTATATTTGGGTGCTTGATGTACTAACTAATAATTACTAACAACTAACTTTGTCCGATTTTTTTTTTTTAAAAATAAAAAAAAAAAAATCCGGATATGGATATATTATCCGGATAATATTCGATAAAATATGGTAAAACTCGAATATGGTTGGATATTATGTATTCGAATCGAAATTTTCGCACGATATACGATATGTGAACTATCCGTATCCGTAACGAGATACCAATTTTTATACCGTTATAACATGTCGATTTCGATGCGGATATTAAGAACTATATTAACATAAAATACTAAAATCGATCGGAAATATCCGATTCGTTTTCACCCCTAGTTGTTGGTCGGGATAATGTGCTTTTCGATCACCTAGTGTAGTACCTCATAACTTGAATAAAATTAGAAACATACTAATTAACTGGTACTACAATTTCCTAAATAACCAAATTTTCAATCGATGAATGATATTTTGACTGTATATATTGAAATAAATTCTTTTGATAGTGTTGATAATGTGTCAATCAAGCAAATATTTAAATTTATGAAAATTCGGATATTACAATTGTAATAGACTTGATTTGCTATATAATGAATAGCTTTTTAATGTATATTAATTTGTATTTATAACGTTGGAGTTGAAACACAAAAATCTAAAATATTTTTGGAGTTTTAATTAATTTTTCACAATTAATAAAATGAAGAATTGCCTACGAAAACTTTCAATTGGCTACAAAATTTTCCTAAAAAAATAATTTGGTCCTTAAAAAGTGATGATTGTCTATGATTTGCCTACCAATTTTTAGAATAATCTTATTGAAAAAAAAATACGTTTATAAAACTAATTAAAAAAGGCAAATTGGCATTGATTAACCTAGAGCAATATATCTACACATATGTAATTTCCGTAGGCAAATTTACCTACACAAATAATTTCCTAGGCAAATTACATTTTTGTAGGCAATTATATTTTTAGTTTAAAAATAGCCTATATAATTTAGAAAATTTTGTAGGCAAGTCATAGGCAAATATTATTCAAGGAAAAAATATTTTCGTTGGAAATTTAGTAGGTATATTGGAAAAATATTAAAAAATTTCGTAGGCAATACACTATTTTTTTGTAGTGGATGTCATCAAAATTCTTTCTACTTTGATGAAAAAAAAGAATAAGAAAATCCTTCTTTCTTGCATTTTTTTTTTCTTCGTTGAAAACGATACACTCATTCCACTTGTGTTTTGAGGAAAGTTGTGGTGGAGAGGAAAATGGATAGTGCCCAATCCTAAATCATAGAGAGAGTCGGATGAAGGGTCGGGGACAAAGACGTATACGGACCCATCTCGATGGATAAAACCGAATAACAAGGACCTTATTTCAAGGTAAAGTCATCAAAATGTGAGTGCCGAGGCCGAGCAAGACGCGAAAGAAGTAGGGGGAACAAGAAGAAGAGAGAACAACGAAGAAGAAGAGATGATTCTTGTTGAAGAAACCCCTCGAATTATTTTCTTTAAAATTACATAACTACTACTAAATTATTTATATATATATAGAACTTAATATAAAATATAAAAAAAAAAAGTCCCGGTTCCTCCACAACCATTTGAGTGGGAGTTGATCTCACACCTCTTGTTGAGAAGTTAACCAAGTTGGCCTATGATTTGGTCGTATATGGCAAAGCTTGAACCTCTGGTTGGTGAAGTGTCCAATTTTTTAAAAAAAAAAAAAAAAAATCCGGGCACAAACTTCGATAAAAGGGCGAATATGGTTGGAAACCATCAAAGCCCTTAGACATCCATGGTGACTTCGATATCATTCGGATAAATTTACTATCTCGTTTTCACCCCTTGATAGCAAATTTACTACCTTTACCTCATAACTTGAATAAAATAGATGATGTGGCTAAGGAGATGAAGGAAAAAATGGAGAGATATTTTGATTTGAGATGAAAAAGTTCTTTTGAGGATTTTCTAAAATCCAATTTAAATTTATGAAGATGATCAAATTAGACTTGATTTGAGGAGATGAGCAATTCATTGATGGAAAAGATGAAAGTCAATCTATTTTGGTGGTCTTCGATTAATAAAATGAAGACAAAAGTCAAATGGGATGAATGTAAAAAAAAATAATTTGGTCCTTAAAAAGAGGATTCGGGATGAACATTTTCATGAATAATCTTTAAAAAAGGTTACAAAACTCGATAGGCAAGAGAGCAATTACTAGACAATATATCTACACATATGTAAACCCAGAGGAAGCTGATTGCAAATTATGATGCCAAAACATTTTGTAGGCAATTAAAGTTTAATGACAAGCTTGCCTTGCCACCAAATATTATTCAAGGAAAAATATTTTTTGAGCAATTTAGTAGGTATATTGGAAAAATATTAAAAAATTCATAGAGGAAAGAGGAAATACACTATTTTTTTTTTGTAGTGGATGTCATCAAAATCTTTTCTACTTTGATGAAAAAAAAAAGAAAAGAAAATCCTTATTGAGCAAAGAGAAAAAGATCATTCCACTTGTGTTTTCGAGAGGAAGAGGCGCCCAACCCGAGAGTCCGATTAAACAAGGAGAAGCCCATGGAATCCGACGAGGACCTCGGAAAGTCCAGATTTATTGAAAAAACCTCACAAGGCGATGATCTTGCCAAAAAAGTCGTGAAAACCTACTATTGAATTTGTTGAAGTAGAAAGAGGAAGAAAGAGTCCTTGATTCCTCATTTGATCAACCCTTGTTGAGTATCAAATAAATCAAATTGGTTTTTTGGCATATATCGTTGGTGAAGTGTTTCGAGGCACAAACTTCAAAGGGCTTAAATGAATGCTTCATCTCATCCATGGTGTGTTGGGTTGGGACAAAGTCGCCCAATACATCATAATTGAACATCCAAACTCCCTCTTGCCGCGTTTCCCATCTGCCATTCAGCTCAATGGGCACCCATTTGTCCACATGAGGCCACATCCTCTTCCTCTGCTTGGTGCCTCTCCTCCTGCGAATCATCCTTTGAAAGCCTCCCAGCTTCCTCTTTGCTTCCTCCCTCTCCTTTCTGGTCATTTCAGAACCTGACACAGAAGTAGCAGCCTTCCTCTTTCTCTCAGCTTCAATTGCTTTTATTGAGTTGTGCCAGTCCCACTTGAGTCTTTTGGTGGATACATCATACTCACCAAATCCTTCCTTGAAGAGATCATCAATCTCAGACTCCTCATCCTTCTCAGTAACTTCCTTCTCAGTATCTTCTTCAAATTCATGAGCATCCAAATAAAATTTCTTTCCACCTCTTTCCACTTTCTATTTTCAACAACTTATTGTAACGTTGATCACCTAGAGTTGTTGGCAAAAACCTTATCCTAACAATGTATTTAATTTCGTGTTACCATTGTTCAATTGTTGGACATTTTTAAATATTTATATTAATTGTCATGTTTTGTGCGGGTGGATTTTTTGGTTGCAGATGATAGAGTAATTAGAATAAAAAAGATCGAATATAAATTTTCGAACGATGAATTTTGATTGCAAATCTTAGGAGATCCTTAAAATATCTTCAATAGTCATTGCGTAAGTGGATTATTCAGTTGCTGGCGATTGAATATATTATTAGAATAATGGATAGGCTTTTAGAGCTACAATTTATTTTTAGTATAAATAATCCTCATATATCAATTAAATTTTGTAACATATAAAATTAGTAGATATCCTGATATTTTCTCATACATAATAATTCCTGATGAAATAAATCAACAAATCTATATTATATATTATTTTTATATATTACTTTTCTATATTGTAGTTTAATTACTAATTCACTCTTCGGATAAAATGGTGGACAATTCAAAACTTATTTTATAATTAATTTTGCATGTTGTAGTATTTGTAACACAAGATAAAAGTAGAAAGTACACAGAGTTTGGTATTTTTTTTGTTAGATTTTAAACCTTATTGAGGATAATTGAAAATTTGATATTTTGTTATGCAATATATGTATATATCACTAAAAAAAACGCGTTTTAGAGACGATTTTAAAGACGAAAAAAGCGTTTCAAAATCCTTGTTGAGACGAATTTTTTTTCCCTCCCTAAATCAGGCATCTCAAATTTTCGTTTATTTTACAATATTAATTGTATATGTACATAAATTAAATAATTTTTTAAAAAACAAAAAAATGAATCAGTTTTTTTCATATATGTAATTGATTGACTAATTTTAAACCTTTTAAAATTAATAATTATTTTTTTATTATTTATAAATTCTAATTAAATTATGTTATATTATTTTAAAATTTGTATTTATAATTACGTTACCTCAAAATTTCAAATTATTTTCCAATTTAAAATAATTCTTTTATTTATATAATCTTTAAATATTATACTCTAAAATTATAATTAATTTTGTATTATTTATAAATTCTAATTAAATTATGTTATATTTTTTTAAAATTTGTATTTCTAATTATGTCACCTCAAAATTTCAAATTATATTCCAATTTAAATTAATTTTTTTTATTTATATAACCTTTAAAATGTATAGTCTAAAATTATAATTAATTTTTTATTATTTCTAAATTCTAACTAAATTATGTTATATTATTTTAAAATTTGTATTTCTAATTATGTTACCTCAAAATTTTCAAATTATCTTTGAATTTAAATTATTTTTATTTATATAACCTTTAAAAATTATAGTCGCTAATACCTAATAAAAATATAATTATTTTTTATTATTTATAAATTCTAATTAAATTATGTTATATTATTTTAAATTTGTATTTCTAATTATCTTACCTTAAAATCTCAAATTAATTTTCAATATAAAGTTTGAGACGGTTTTTGTAACACCCCGTCCCAAAATTAAATAAAAAAATTCTTTAAAATAAATATTTATGTGTGCTTTCTTTTCTAAACAAAATTTAAGCGCATCAAACACACCAATCTCTGTCTTTCTATCTTCTTCCTCAAATAACAAAGAAGCCCAAGCTCTGCTCTGCCATTTTTCAACCACAAGAAAAGTAAGGTAGTTTCACTCAAAGTTCCTCCCTCAAAAATATAAATAAACGTTTGTTCCCTTTCAATCAAAAAAAAATAGAAACCATCTTCCTCCATCAAACTATAGACGGAAGCTACTCTACGCCTCAATCACTCTACGAATCTTCGGAAACCGATGATCGTTCGAATTTCCATCCAAAATCCAGACGGAAACTACAAAGGTTGTGGTTTCGACCTTTGTGTATTAGTTGTGTTCTTATTTCTTTGCTATTTTTGTTATGGGGTGTATATTGGTGAAATCTGTAGGAATAAACTTCTTATATATTGGTTGAAGATCATACTTCATGCTCGTATTTTTGGTTTTCAAAAATTGTACCGTTATGCTGCCAAAATTTACGCTCAAATATGTCAAGTTGAAACGTCAAAACTGTTTCCGAGTGATTTTCGGCTACGCCCTCGAGTACCCTATGGTACTGGAATTTTATGTTTTAAAACACCCTTGTGTTCTCTTATATGTTTAATATGTGATCGTAGTCTCGGTACTCAAATTTGGTGTCGTTACGCTGCTCGTTTTTACGTCTAAACATGGTTGATCAAAACTGAAATTCTGAAAAAAAAACTGCTACTCAATTCACTAATTAATAACTTTAAAAATTCATATCTCAAGTTCTATAAATCATTTTAAGATGAAACTAGCGGCAAGTTAATATTCATCAAGTCTACTATATTCGTAAAAAATCTCGTATTTTTTCACTGGGTAGAATCGGAGTTATGATTTATTTCGAAAAGTGTGGTGTGCTGGAAAAAATTCTGAAATTTTAGTGTGAGTGAGGTAATTTCAATCGTCTATAACTTTATGATAAAAACTTCTTTTTAACTGAAACAAAAAGGGTCATATTCTATACATATTGTAGTTTCTAAATAGAAAAATTTGAGTCATTTCGATAATCGTGTAAAATGTTATGTACGTGCTAAAAGTAACACAAAAACTGGGCGTTTTCTTTGAACAAGGAATGTGTTTCAAACCCCTGACTTTCATGACACTTTTAACTTACTTCCGCTCGTTATTTCCAAACGATTTTTCATGCCAATAAATTTCATATTACAAGATTTAAAAGCCCTAAAGTTTCACCTCGATCGGACTAACGAATCAACGGGAAACAGCTCGCGAAAATGGAAGAAAATTATAGTTTTGGGACATTAACTTTCCGGAAAAATGTTAAAACTAAATACTTAAACTTTTATGAGGCTTGTTACTTAGTATTATGATTTTTGGTTAATTTTTATCTCCACAAAACCTTATATATTCCATTCTTCTTTGTGCCACGAAACTTAGAGTCCTTAAATTTTTTTTTCGAGAAATAATTTTAGGACTTTAATTAATAAACTCTAAATAGCCGTTTCTTGTAGAAAAATTCAATAAATATTCAATTGGATAAAACCCTAAGAAAAGAGCTTAACGTCCTCGTTAGACTTACGAATAAAATTAATTCAATCAATAAATGACGTGAACCTGAATATATTGTACTAGGTGAAGTGCTGCTCAAACAAATACTCGGACGATTTCTACCACGCTCGAACTCTCCAAACCGCATCCAAGTCTTGTAACTTTTCGTAAAGTTAACGAGATGGGTGTCATTACTGTATTGCCTTGAATGTTATATGGACTGTTGGTGTATTTTGAACTGAACTAAACAAATACCAATCTATAACTAAGAACACAAGAAAATAATTAATAAAATGGATAAGCTTATGAATGATATGCTATGTATCTTACGAGATACATAAGATGCAATTTCACGAAGGAGGTGGGAAGTTGTAAGAGGGGATTGCACGTGGTAGCTGTTACCAGTGTCCCACATGATAATTATCATGCTATGTAGGTTGCAAGCGACAAGGGGATTGCATGTGGTCGGAGCAACCAGTGTCCCAAAATGAATCCAAATGATCTAAATGAAATGTTATATGATCAAATGATCATGATGGATGATATCTTATGAATATCATCGATGTTTAAGAAATTAAGCTACTAATAAGATTACCATAAGACACCAAGCTACGAACGAGTTTATACGATGACTTCGAGCAACCCTCCAAAAATCATCTACGCAAAAGCGTATGAATAATCTCTTAATAAAATACCAAGATAATTATATTTCGGCGCACTGTCAATTTGTGTAATAGCGTGCAGGATGCCCATGCATGAGAAGCAATGATAAACACCTGGTTCTCGAAGATCCTAACAAAAAAAAAGGGGAAGGAACGAATAAAGGTAACCTCCGAACAAAACTCGAAATTGGTGCTGGTATGATATTCGGTGTAGTATTTCGGTGTTTGAACTTGTTGGAAATTGCTAATTTAGAACTCGTACGTGTTGTTTGAAGTGTAGACTTCATGCGCGTGTTTTTGGTTTTCAAAAATTGTACCGTTATGCTGCCGAAATTTACGCTCAAATATGTCAAGTTGAAACGTCAAAACTGTTTCCGACTGATTTTCGGCTACGCCGTCGAGTACTCTGTTGTACTGGAAATTTGTGTTTTAAAACACCTTTGTGCTCCCTTATATGTGTAATATGTGATCGTAGTCTCGGTACTTAATTTTGGTGACGTTACGCTGCTCGTTTTTACGATTAAACTCAAAACTGAAATTTCGGGAAAAAACTGCTACTCGAAATTCCTATCTACAACTTTAAAAATTCATATCTCGAGTTCTAGAAATCATTTTGAGATGAAACTAATGGCAAGTTAAAATTCATCGAGTCTACTGTATTCGTATAAAATCTAGTAATTTTTCATCGGGTAGATTCAGAGTTATGATTTCTTTAAAAAGATGCGACGTGCTGAAACGAAAAAACTGGAATTCTGCTTTCAACAAGAAATTGGTCCCAGACACCTGACTTTCATGACACTTTTAACTAACTTCCGTTCGTTATTTTCAAACTATTTTTCACGCCAGTAAACTTCAGATTACAAGCTTTAAAAGCCTTAAAGTTTTGTCTCGATCGGATTAGCGAATCAACGGGAAACAGCTCGCGAAAATGGAAGAAAGTCACAAAATTTGGGACACCAACTTTCCTAATAATGTCATAACTGAAATTAGGAACTTTTGGAAAACTTAATGGTTGATATAATAATTTATTTGGATGACTTTCTTTCCCACAAACCATATGTGTTTTATATTCCCTTTTATGCAACTTATTTGAAAGTCCTTTAGAAACTCTTTTGAGTAATCACATGTTTTTAATCATGAAAATTATCCAAACACTATACACATGATAATTTATATTTTTTCTAAATAAAAACTAAGTTAATAAAAGTATAAATTTGATCAAATCGATTATTTGAGTTTTTACCCAAAAATATATATATGTGTGTAAATAAATTGTCGTACTTTTCCGTTAGTTTAACTTGTTATACATGCCCTTTGTAGAAAATATAAAAATGTGGTCCTAAACTATAACAATTCATAAACATGATCCTCAAAATTTATGAGTTTTGGACTTGCAAATAAAGAGTTATGAATTTGCGAAGTTTATATTGTGAATCTGAAGAACAGCCGAACTTCTTGATTTACTGGGACTATTTTTCATACGATTATTTTTTATAAAAAATATAATCAAATACTAAATGCTCTTATCTACTTCTTTGAATTATTTGATGAATTTTAGTACTATATAAACAATTTTACAATTTTTTTTTCTAAAACTGTGTCAAGCTGAAAAATGAACCTTAAAGCTTTATTCTTGCAAGAAATAATTTTGGGACATCATTAATAAACTCCAATAGCCGATTAAAGTAAAAGTTCGATAAAAGCTCACGAGTAAGAAAATCTAAAGAATAGAGTTTAACGTCATTGATAAACTTACGAATAATTTACTTAAATCAAGAGTAATTAATGACGAGAACTTGAAAATATTGTGCTAGGGGAAGTGCTGCTCGAATCAAAGCTCGGACGATCAATGTCACGCTCAAACTCTCAAACCGATTTCAAAGTTTGTAACTTTTCTTAAAAGTTAATAAGGTGGGTGACATTATTTATATGCAGTGGTTTATGTTACAGTGATTGTCGGTGTATTCTGAACTCGACTAAAACAAACACAAATCTATAACTAATAACACAAGAATAAATAAAATAGACAAGCTTATGAATGATATGCTATGTATCTTAAAAGATACATAAGATGCGATTTCACGAAGGAGGTGGGAAGATGTAAGAGGGGATTGCACGTGGTAGCTGTTACCAGTGTCCCACATGATAATTATCATGCGATGTAGGTTGGAAGCGACAAGGGGATTGCATGTGGTCGGAGCAACCAGTGTCCCAAATGAAATGCTTATGATCGAATGATCATGATGGATGATATCTTATGAATATCATCGACGTTAAGAAATTAAGCTACTAATAAGATTACAATAAGAAACCAAGGTACGAACGAGTCTATACAAAGACTCCGTACAATTCTCCAAAAATCATCTACGCAAAAGCGTATGAATAAATCTTTAATAAAATACTAAGATAATTATATTTCGGTGACCAGTATGAGTAACAGTGTACAAGTTGCCCGCTGAGATTTTTATCTCACACCCCCACAATTTGATATTTTCAGGATATGATTGAGAGGGGTCGGAGCTGCAGAGATTGACACGGAGCTTTCCTTGGTTAATGATAATAATATATAGATATGACTCTTTAAATAAATGTTTCACTTTTATGATTGATGAATTTATTCTTATGCCGAGCAACAAACTCTTTTAAAGATTGCTCGATGATTAAAATGTATGCTACCTTGGAAACGACTGATTTTATTATAATGTCATGATCTAGTTTTAATAAACGGGCCCACACTGCTTTTTCATAACTTATATTTGTCATTAATACTTTCCGCTGCAAAAAAATGTAATACTTATGCTTGTCTCGTTATATTTTAAAAAGAAATTTTTAAGTTCAGATTTTACAATCACTAAGTGGCGACCCAAGTTTAGAGTGTCGAAGGTGCAAGAGCCGGCATTATGGATTCGGGGCGTTACAAATAAGATTACCATAAGACACCAAGCTACGAACGAGTTTATACGATGACTTCGAGCAACCCTCCAAAAATCATCTACGCAAAAGCATATGAATAATCTATTAATAAAATACCAAGATAAATATATTTCGGCTTACTGCCAATCTGTGTAACAACGTGCAGGATGCCCATACGTGCCCCCCCCCCCCTTTAATACCATTTCAGGTTTTGACTTCGAGGGGCCGGAGCAGCAACAGGGATGACACAGAGTTTCCCAAGCTTTAATAAATTTGATGCATATTATAGATATATTTACACTCATATCAAACCTCTCTAAAATAAATGCTTCGCTCTTATGTTGAGTGAATTTATTCATTTGCCGAACAACAAACTCTTTAAAAGTTGCTCGATGATTTAAAATGTATGCTACCTTATTAATGACTGATTTTACTATAATGTCATAATATGATTTTAAATAAAATGGGCCCACACCTTTTCACATTTTATAAATCATTATTAATTGTGCAAACTTATATCTTCTACTCGATGTATTACTTTAAAAAGATTTTTTTAATTCGGGTTTTTGGTTACTAAGTGACAACTCGAATCTAGAGTGTTAAAGCGATAAAAGCTTCATTCCGGATTCGGGGCGTTACAGTTTTACCATCTCCAAATCGATTTCAAATTTGAAACGAGAATACCGTCTCAAATGCATTTCAAATTCGTTTCAAATTTGAGACGGTTATACCGTCTCTAAATTGATTTCCAATCTGAGACGTGGAAACCGTCTAAAATTTGTTTCAAATTGACCTGGCAAGTTTGAGACTGTTTTTTCCGTCTCAAACCGTCTCAAATTGACCCGGCAAGTTTGAGACATTTTTTCGTCTCCATTAAGAATCAAAACAACGGCGTTTTACGTTTGATCAAATTTTCATCTCAAAACCGTCGCAATTTGAGATGGAAATAAAAACCGTTGCATATTTGGTCAATTTTGACCGTTTGATTGTTTCCGTCTCAAAACCGTCGCAATTTGCAAATTTTTGTCTTGGTAAGTGATTTCCTTTTTTGTGTGTGCAATTTTTTGTGGGACGTCCAAAAAGAAAATTTGACATTTTTTTCTAAAATAGAGGGAGTATAATATAGTATTGGATACACGTAGAGTGTAAATGCGACTCGCGTCAAGTTCGCACGGGATACACCAAGTGGAGAATACATGAATAATTTAAAATAGTTATAACTAGAATACGTGAATTTGGTACGCGGTATAAGCGAATTCAGTGCAAGAAGGGGGCGGGAACTTTAAAATTATCATTTTTTAAGAGCTTTTTCGCAATTTTTCAAGACTAATATTCTAAATGGTCATATTATTAATTACTAAAAGCATAATTTTAATTGAATTTTATTATGTAATGTAACTTAAAATTGACAATGAAACACTTGTTTGAGCAAGTTCACTAATAAATCAAGCATCTTTAGAGCAATTTTCTGGCCCAAAAAGCAACTGCTTCTGTTTAGTATCATACACAAATCTTTGATTAGTAGTCTGTTGGTACGATCCAATCACCGTGCCAAAATCACTCGGTACAATCGCCAAACAAAAATACTCCCCACTGCCATAACTTATCTTATCCATAAAAAGAAACACAGAGACTCTGGTTTAACCACAAGATCAGATGGTCTTTCGAAATGCAGGGTCATTGTCGGAAGATTTTTATACACTATCGCCTTTTTCCGCTCATAGCAGAGATCTAACCCTTTAGGTCCTTTATACGGTTTCAAACTTATGAAGTAGCTTCTCAGCAATTTTTCCAAAACCATGTATGCTGGTTTTATCAGCCTTGAGAATGGCGTCCCCGAGTCGATAATGCAGCCACCTGTGCCGTATATGTGTGGGTAATGGAGTTGAAAAGAAAAGGTTAGACACACTGGAAAATGAGGGAATAATGATTTTTAAGGACAGTAACTTGGGGGAATTGTGTTTTAAGGACAATAATTTTACGAGCTTGGAAATGTAGGACAATATATTTTAAAACTTGTAAATATAGGACAATATGGTTTAAAATGTATAAAAATAGGACATTATGTTTTAAAAATCTGTAAATGTAAAACGAGCCCGAATGTCACATGATATTTCAACCCAATTTAGGCTTATTCAGTCTCAATTGTCCTATATTTACAGATTTTAAAATATATTGTCATATATTTACATATTTTAAAACATATTGTCCTACATTTTCAAGTCAGTAAAATTATTGTCCGTAAAACACAACCCCCTAAACTTATTGTCCTTGAAAAATATTTTTCCCTGAAAATGATGATATTTTTAAAAGTGTTAATTCCTTCACTCAGGTGTAAATGATTTTCAAAAAATTAATACAAAAATTTGATAGTTTTACTCTAACGATTAGAAATAGCAAGGGTGTAAGTTAAAATAAGGACTTGAAAAAAGAAGACTCAATTTCAATATATAGAGAAACTCCATTTTTTCAGTGTGAGGAGAAACTCCAACTTTCATATACTATAAATTACTCATTCCTCAATTAAATGAGGGTAAAAATATTTTAAATTTTATGTTTTGTATATGTGGGCGATGCAGTTAAATAAATGTTACACACACCGGAACACTCATGTGTGAATGGTTCTCAAGGAAGTGACCTTTTAGGATTCAAAACTCATTTCTCGAAAATTCGATAGTTACATTCTAACGAATTTCAGTGTGCAAATAAAAATAAGGACTCAAAAATAGATCCGACTCAATTACAGAGAGACTCGATTTTTTCAGTGTATATAAAAACTTGATTTTAGTGTCATTCAATTCTTCACAGTGTTGATTATTTATGGATACCCAAGAGTTGCATTGCACCACCTCCAAACTCTACTCCCGCCGTTTAAAAAAAAAATGTCATTTTAGAGGTCAAATTTTATTTCAAATTAAGTGCCCTAAAGGTATTTTCCACATTCTTATAATATTTTTAAATAAGACAAAAAGTCATATGAGACAAGTACAACTTAGCACAAATCACAAGTATTAAAGCGTCAATACCCAATTTATACTCTGTCTCATCGTGAGACCGTCTCATGCAAGTGTTTCTCTTTTAATAATCCTTACAAAATATCTTATACTTTAAATTAATATTACTCAAATTCTCTAAACCTACACTTATTTTTGTAATGAGGGAATATTATATTATGTAAATAGAGACATATATATGATAACCTGAGCCGTTGTATCAATCTGAAATCTTTGTCGGAAATGTTAGCCAATCTTATGTTGTTGATGCTGATCCCTTGTAAGCTCACATAGTAAGAATTTTCATCATTTTGCAGCAATGGGATGGCCCTCAAATTTGACCGTTTCACGACATCGGTGCCAAATCTCAAATACGTATTAGGCCAATTTTTAGAGTATTTATTGATTGCTGGAAGACAGTAAGAAAAAATACCTAGGGTTTGAGAGCTTGCTTGATTTAGAAGGGAATATGAGCCCCTTCCGAGCCCCATTACTCCTGCAATCTGGTTGTTGATATTGCCGTATCAATCCCACAGCCGAAAACTAGGTTTTTGAGGACTTGGGCTTGTCCGAAGGCGAAGCTTTCTGACGCGAGGATGCCAGAGGACGAGGAGCTGTCTATGTAACTGTCAAGAATCGTCCAATTGTTAGGTAGTTCCAAAGACTCCAATTTTAGGGGGAAAATGTTTTTATAGCTAGAACAGTAAGTTTGGAAGGATTGTGTTTTAAGAACATTAATTTCATAAACGGGGAACATGTTTTAAAATTTGTAAATGTATGACAATTGAGTGCGAATAAGCCCAAATCGAGTTGAAATATCACGTGAGATTTGAGTTTGTTCAGGCTCGATTGTCCTCCATTCACAGGATTTTAAAACACATTATCCTATATTTATAAATTTTAAAACATATGATCTTGTATTTACAAATTTTAATGCACGTTTTTCTAGATTTCCAAGCTCATAAAATTATTGTCCTTAAAATACAACTCCCCCTAAGTTACCGTCCTAAAAAAAAAACTATTCCTTTAATTTTACTATGTTTGTTTTTACTTTTTCAATTTGGTCATTTTGGACACAAAATTGACATTGAAATGACCAAAATTGATAAAAGAAAAAGTACACCGGTCTAAAGTAGGGACACAAAAAAAAAATGGCCAAAATCGACACCAAAAAGACCAAATTGAAAAAGTAAAGGTATATATAAAATTAAAATTGGACAATGAACTAAGTTACATGACGATTCTATTAACTCACCTGATTTTATACGAGCAGAAACAGTTGCTGCATTGATTGGGTTCACATAATTTGTGTTTTTTTTTTATAACCCGATATCCGGCCCGAAGATCGACTAATCCGGGGGACCAGAACCCACCGTCCACTAGCGGGGGCCCCACTTCAAGCCAGAGTTGAGCTCTGTATATATGGATTGACTCATCTCAAGAGTTGTTTGAACCTAAGGGGTTTCGAACCTGAGACCTAGAGAGTAGCATACTCCTAAATCTCAAGCCTACACCACTTGGCCAACCCTTGGGGGTTAATAATTTGTGTTTGTTACAAAGGAGGGGACGATACGAGCCCGATCTAGTGTTTGGATAAACGGGATCGTTTTGGGAGAAACATATACCGTTAGGCGACTTGCATCTTTCGCACTGCAGCCACAGCAGATCACTGCCCGTGTCCATGTACAAGTAGTATGATTCCGATATTCATGTTTAAGACAATATGCCATGAACAAATTTATATTTGCCAAATAATTTGTATGTTAACAAGTACCAGATTTCTTTTTTTGGTAACATGGGGTTTCATCAAATGCAACTAATTATTTAGATTTTCCTTTTGTTAATTAGAGTTTGTAATTCGAATTTTGTTTGGCGAAGAATTATTTTGAAAGAAAAATAAGGGGGTTTTAGTGGTAGTAAAGGTTGTGACTCAATCAATTAGTTCAACTCAATTTGGTCTGCATAAATATTTTTGCAAGTACATACATAAAAAAAAAAAAAAATTATCATGAATGGAGAATTAAAATGGACATTTTCCAATTAGACAATTTTAGTAAAAAAATTCAAATTTCGAATAATTTCAAATCCAAACATGACCTATATAAATAAATGGCTTCTAAAATACTTGATCTAATTTTTTAGAAAAAAATAATTTTGTTTATTTTTAAAAGTGAAATAGTTCAAAGCTAGAGTAAGCAGCTGGAACAAAGTGATTTCATTTGCAATTGCAGCAGAGACAAAAACAATGTGGCAAATAGTAAAAAAACAAACAAACAAGCAGCTGCTCAAATGAGTCCAAAGAAAGTAAGAAGAAAAATGGTATCTAAGCTATCACTATCAATTGTGATTGAGATCACCTGTTTCCTGATTAGTGTTCAATTTTGTATTCCATAATATGAATGGAAGACAAATGAAATAATAAAAAACATCAAATGAAACATCATATTCTGAGCCATGTGTAAAAAATTCAGCATGGTAAAACAACAATGAAAAGTGGAACAGAGAAATCGAACCAGATTCTTCGATCCTAGAATAAAACTTCCTTAGATTTCCAATCCATAGGATAAATTTTATTGCGAGTGATGTTCAGCACCTTCAACTGCGGTTTCCTCAAAGCAGCCCGAACCAAGGAAACACCGCCATCCAATCCTATAAAATTACGAGACAAATCGACTTCACACAATTGATCGTGAATCCCCTCGTCCAGATCCTTGGCGATTAAGATAGCCCCTTCGTCCCCCAAGAAATTCCCAGCCAAGTTTAGCTTCACAAGACTCCCTTTCGAAGCTATGCACAAAGCAAGATCACGAGCGGATTCATCACCGATACAATTTCCAGCCATGTCCAAAACTTGTAGGGACGGGGCAGATACCTTTAGGTAATACGCAAGAAAACCCGTCGCCTTATCATTCAATTCCAAGTGGCTAAGGTAAATCTCGGATAGATCAGAAAATTCAGGTAATGTCTTACACAAAGCCAACCCCCCATCACAAAAAAACAAATTGTGTCGCAAATCGAGCTTCTTTATGTGATGACATTTTGTCAGTGCTTGAGCTAAGAAAGTACCCCCCTCGGTGTGCACACGCGAATTGGAACAACGAAAATCTTGCAACATGGGACATTTACGCACTATTTCGGATATGTAGACAGCCCCAGTAATGTACAAATGGTTTTCGTGAAAATGAAGGACTCTAAGTTTATCGGATGAGGGAATCAAGTCACGAAGTGCCTTTGCAGCCTCCTCCGAGATGCCTACGTTTAGCAACTCCTCTAAATTGTTACGAGATTTCAAAAGTGCGCCGAAAGCCCTGATACCCTTCTCACCTGAAAGGGCATTGTTGGACAAGTTGAGATACCGCAAGTCGCAACCTTCCAACGCGGATGAAAAAATATGCGCGACTTCAAGAGCTTCATCCCCGACTCTTCCAGAAAGTACTAAACCCGATAGCTCCACTTCGGCTAATTCATGGTTGATAGATGACAGCATCGCCCCAACAAGTGCAGCCGCCTCACGGCTAAAACTCGTATGCCTAATACATAACTTTGTATGTCTACATCCATCTCCAGGCTTCTTTAAGAGATTCAATAGTTGGGCACAGACTTGTTCCTGCTTTTTTAACAAACAATGCTCTTCCAGATTAAACTCATTGTTGGACAAGTAAAGATAGCGCGACGTGTTGCTTTCCGCCGCTAATGAAATAATATTCATGACTTCAAGCGGTTGGCCTTTGATAGATGGCATTATCAGTTGAGCTACAATAGCAGCAGCAGAAGCCTCATGACCGAAACTCGTGTATCTCAGATTCGACAATTTCTCAACACGAATCTCCTCCTTTTTAACACGGCATTTTTTGGTAAATTCAATCATGAGCCTACTGCATTCATCTGCATATAATTCCATTGCTGAATGTATATCTCCATTAATTGGTTCATTCCCAGAATATTTGACTTTCTTGGTATTGAATGAACCTAAACCATACTCTCTATTTGCAGGATTCATACTCAAAACTGTCCAAACAACACAAAGCAACTACATTCCATTAAACCTAGCTTTGACTTCCGATATGAAAAGAAAAATCCCAAACAAGAAAAATTGAAATTTAATAGTACTTGTTAAATCCAGAACTAACTTATTAACTAAAACAAAATAGCAAAATATAGGATGAACAAGTTTCAGTCAAGAATTTGTGAAATTAGTTAAGGGGTGTGACTTATATTACTAAGTTGTGACAACCGAATGCTATATTTTTTCATTACATAAAAGTATTATTCATAACACTGAAGGATGTCACTTATATTAAGTAGGTTTACTGTACAAATTTGTATAGATACAAATCAATCAATTTAGGAAGGGTCAGCGGGTCAGGTGGTCAAAAAGGGGTCAAAGCGGGTCAATGATGGATTGGGTAAAGTGAAATTGAGTCTCAATTTCTATTAATTAAGTATATAGTAGTGATAACTGGAGAATGTGATTTATATTTAAAAGGATATTAATCGTAATAAGCGAAGGATTATGTCGTTAAATATGGAATCATTTTAAGGTGGTTCCTACAGGAGATCTTTTCAAACAAAATAAAGGAAAAACTTGAATCAACAAATGAACACTTCCAGATTAAATTCGATTAATTTATTGTTGGACAAGTGTATCGATAAATTATTAAAATAACCATGTTGCCGGAGAGTTGCCGCAGATAATAAAATAATATTCATGACTTTACCAAGCGAATATGCTCTTTAACAAGTATGGCATTATCAGTACAAATGAGCTACAAAGTGTGCAGCTACAAGCATGCTCGCCACAACTATGTCTTGACAACGAAACTCGTGTATCTCAGATTCAAACAAGTTTGCTCAGAAACACGATTATAGTCATTCTTATATGCTCAATGACGGCATTTTTGTATAAAATTGATATGGTCATGAGCGATCAATCTGCATTGATATCGATGACATAAATTCCAAGTGCTGAATGAATATCCGGACGACAAAAAGAATTGGTTCATTCCCAGGTCAATAGAAGACTTTTCTTGGTAAGATGAATGGGAACCTAAGACCAAGTCTCCTCTATTTGCTTGCCAAAGGATTCATGCTTCAAAACTGTAAAAACAAAAAAAGAACAAAAACATTCCATTAAACCAGAAATCTTCCATAGAACTGGAAAAATTCCTAGCATTCACCCACTTACTCTCCAAATCATCAGTGGAAGTTTTCCCCATGAGAAGTATTGTGATTTATATTTAAAACCTCGCAATATGACAATCGACTTGAATGTTAATAAGTCATTTCTTGATGTCGTTAAATATGGAATCATTTTAAGGTGGACAAATTTTACAGGAGATTTATCAAACAAAATAATTGTTATCAAAACTAGAAATCAAAAAAATGAACTTAACAAGTTCATAACTAATATCGACAACAATGGAACACAAACAAATCCTATTTTTAGAAATCAAACACTCAAAAACAACTAATGAAAACTTTAATAATATGCAGCAACATCCGAAGTAAGAGATCCAAAAATACCGCATATATATTAATATATACTTACGCGCAATTAATATTCACGAAAAAAAAACTAGGAACATTACCGATCAACGCCAACCAAGAATCAATTGGAGCAAAGAAATAACCGGCGGAAAAAGAGAATTATTGAGTACAAACGGAATAAGTGAATACCAACGATGTATATATATATATATATATATATGTATATATATTGTATTTGGGGGAGACCAACGGAATAAGTGGTGTGAAGATATATATAAGTATTTGTTACACCGTGAATAAGGCGATTTCCAATATAAATAAATAGGTTTTACAGATTTTTATAGGGATATAAACAACAATCTGCGTAAATATTTACAATTCGTTAAAAACTCATTTGCTCTTATATAGTCCCATCCACTTGAATTGACCTTTTTTTTTTGACAGGCACTTAAATTGACTTTTTAAAAAACTAGTAATGGCCTTAATTTCACAATTATTTAATATTTGGACAAAAACTTGTGTGAACTCGAGTTCATCGTGAACTCGATTTTTTAAGTATCACTGTTATGTATAAAAATTATCACTGTAATGCATAAAAATATTGACTGTTACACACAAAAATAATCACTGTTAAAAACTCTGTGATATTTTTAAACAGTGAAAGTTTTTATGCACAACAGTGATAATTTTTACACATAACAGTGATAGAGTTCATGTATAGACCTGGTTCACGGGAGTGTTACTCTAATATTTAATCTTTTGTTGGAATGTTTTTTGTGGTATCTGTAAATAAGTATTTTACTCCTTCAAAAATGATTATTTTTTTAGATAGTTACAGTAAAAACTCCATACAATCATATCGTCGGGATCGAGAAAAAATATTTCTATAGGGAGATTTTTCTTAAATAGAGTTTGATACATAATATTTTTTTTTTAAATAATACATTTAATATAATACATACTATATTATATGTATGTAAATTTATTAGTAGATTCATATATCTAATAAATACAAATTTGACTAAAATAAATACATACACTTTCAAAGTATACAAAATACATGTATCAACTAATATGCATGTATATAGAAACTAAACAATAGTTATTGTTTACATGTGTATAAATATTTGTTCAATTTTGAAGGATGTAATCATTTTGACTTCAACAAAAAGGTGTCTATGCGGACGAGTTATTATGTACTCACAAGTTGAAGGATGTAGTGAAAAGCCTTAAAATTAAGATGTCATCACAATTATAAATAAATATTTTAGGTCATCTTAATTGTTGTTGTGTTCGATATAATTATCCAGCATTAATCGAACACGTAAGAGAGACACGTGAAATATTTATTAAAATAATCATGCCCGATTGGACAAGTGTGCTCGCCGCTCGCCGACCAAACAAGTTTGTTCGACCAGCTCGCCACTTGTCAACCAAGCGAACATACTCGCTTATGAAGTAAGTTTTTTTGTTCGGTTTTCCATTTACCAACCAAAGTTGCTCAACCGACCCCTACCGAGCAAATAGGCATGTTTGCCACTCAGATCAGGAAAGAAGGAATCAAATAAGCTGAGTCAAGTGATCTGAGGACTCAGACAAACCTGAGGGCTCGGACAAGTCTGAGGACTCAGACAAGTCTGAGGGCTCAGACAACCTGAACGCTCAGAAAAACCTGAGGGGTCAGTATGTTCGGTATTCAGATATCCTGAAGGCTCAGACATCCTGAAGGCTCAGACAAACCTGAGAGGTCAGTATGTTCGGTACTCAGATATCCTGAAGACTCAGATATTCTGAAGAGCTCAGACATCCTGAAGGGTCAGTATGCTTGATGATATTCCGACATAAAATTGATATGGTTTAATGGGGTGAACAAAGCTTTCAAAATTTAACAAAAGATTGATTTGGACGACCAAAAGAGTGCCTTACAGACAAGCAAGTGCAAAGATCAACCAGGAAGACGAAGTTGGAAAGGTGGCAGCATTACATGAATTCTTGCATGGCCCGAAGTCTCCAACTCATGCTTGCCAAACCAACTCATGCTTGTCGAAGTACTATAAATAGAAGAAAAAACAACAAGATAGAGGTTCAGAAATTTCCCAGAGGGGTAAGGTTCACAAAAAATTCGAGAGTTCATCCATGCACACAAAAAGCCCTAGCACTCATATACCAGCTCTCCAAATCATCTTCAACCATAGTGATTCATCTTCATGAGATGTATCATATATTGTACGTGTAAAACTCGCAATACTACATCCCTGGCTTGGAACGCCCCCAGAGTAGTCATTTCTTGACGAACTGGGTCAACAAATTCTTCTTATTTATAGTATATTTTACACGTGCATATTTTGTTTGTGAGTTGTTACCAAATTAGCCACATCATATTTCCCAAATAAAATGACTCAAGACAAACTGGCGCTAGAAGGAGGGTGGTACCAAAAAACCAACCCATACACAAACCTGTAGTTAGCCGAGGCAGAAAAAAGAAATATAATGCCTCAATCTAGGAATACACAAACGGAGAGGTCGGGGCAAAGTCGACCTCACGACCGGAAAAAGGCTCAGCGCCAGCCTCATAAAGATCAGATAGTGGAGACCATCAATCTTGAGGATATTATCAATGATCCGGCGGCCACAACAAAGGCCATCACTTTCTTGCTACGAGCACATAGAAAGAGGGTTGAAAAAGAGTTGGCCAAGTTAAAAATTCAAGATGATGAAGATCAACGCTCGCACACACCTGATAGAGAGCAAGTTAAAAAGAAAGCTGCGAAGCGGGCCAATAAAAAAACTGATGATACGTCTGATGACGAACAGCCTCAAGGGTCTAGACCATCAGCGTTTGGACGTTTGAGGCTCTCCGCCAAAGACCGAATTAGCAATAATAGGCAACAGGATCCCGGAAAGGAACAACCGATAAACATGCCCGCGCATCCAGATCCTCATGATCATCCGCATGCCGAACAAAAATCGGCGGGAACAAAATTGTTTATCCATCATCGATTGGGTAGTCAAGCACGAGCTTGGAAAGGGGGACTGCCCCATTACGAGCATGACCCGCTGGGTCCTCATGATGGGATACAACCCTGATCCAAGTCTGTCAGTTCCACAAAATTTGCGGAAATGCAGAAAGCCATCGAGGGCACACAGGCCGACCTGGCCGCGACCAAAGGACACCCTCGGGCGAGCTCAATACCTTGCTCGCCACTATCACCGGCGATCATGGTGGCCGAAATATAAGAGAAAGTGGCGAAGACCCGACCACCAATCCCCATGTTCGATGCTGAGTCTGACCCACATGCCCATCTCAGCAAATACTCAGACTTTATGATCGCCATGGGTGCCACAGACGCGATGCAGTGCCGATCATTCCCCATGAATTTGGGTGATCGGGCACATAGATGGTTTTCTACTTTACCCGCAGCGTCCATCACAACTTTCGCTCAATTGGGACAACAATTCCTGTCCCATTTCTCATCCATGTGTGCTCTCCCAGCGCCAAAACAAAGGTTGGCGCACTTTTCCCAACTAAGAGGTGAGTCTGACCGAGCATACATCGAAAGATTTGATAAATGTTTGTATGATGGGGCCCCAGTTGAAGAGGATGCCAAGATCCTCGCGGTGGTCGGGGGCCTGACCCTAAATACTGACATGTGGAAGTCCATGCACCAAGACTGGCCGAACACATATTCAGAATTTCGAGAGCGAGCGGCCAAGATCATAGCCATGCAAGATCTGCTCGCCCAGTCACGATTGGGTCAGGAAACAACAACTAAGAAATTTTTTGGGAAGAAAGTGATCAATGAAGGGGGGTACAAACCCCAAGGCTCTTTCAAACCTTTCGAAGAAAGAGCAGAAGCAAACGCCCTACGAAGTCTTCTGGGCGTTTCAGCATAAACAATTTTTAACCAGATCAAAGGTCGGGACATGTTGGACAGGCCTCGAAGAATCATAATGGATAAGAATCAGCTTAATGCTTCCAAATATTGTAATTATCACGAGTACATCGGGCACAATACAGAAGATTGTCGCGATTTACTTCGTCAACTTTGGAAGCTATACGAAGATAATCGTCTTACCCAGTTCCTTAAAAAGCCGGCGAGCAGAGGCTCTCGAACAGAAAAAATAGAAGATCGAAGGGGTAAGAGTAAAGCCGAACAAACATCTGACAGTGATCCCGAAGAATCACGTAAGAGGTCTGAATTACCCAAAAGAGGGCCTCCTACTGTGGGTAGAGGTCGAGAAAGTCAAGAGATCCACATGATACGCCCTGGATATGGTCCAGTGGGTGGATGTTATCAGGCACCAACATTATCGAACAGACATAAGAAGATGGAGATGCGTGCCATGCAAAGCATCCATCAGGTGAAGGTGGCGAGCACATCAGCGAGCATGCCACCCTCTTACCAAATCATGTTTTCAGAAGACGATCTCGACGGTATAATCACCCCTCACAATGACTCCTTAACCATCAGTGCTCGTTTCCTCGGGTTGAAGGTGCACCGCCTCCTGGTCGATACCGGAGCATATGCGAACATTTTTTTCGTCAACACTCTGCACCAGATGGAAAAGCAAGTTGGGGACTTGAGTAGCTATATTGAACCATGTGATCATACCATTATGGGTTTTGGGGAATCTGTAACCCGACCCTATGGTATGATTAGGTTAGGAGTCGAGTTAGAATAAACTCTAAATCCGGAGATCCGACGAACTAGAATGCTAGATTTTGTAATCGTCGATGCTCCATCTACTTATAACGGGTTCCTAGGTCGCCCGTTTATTCAGGAATTTAAAGCGGCCTGTTCTACTTATTACTACTGTGTCAAATTTCCAACACAAGATGGAATGTGTAGCGTAAAAGGAGATCAGAAGAAAGCTCGAGATTGTTTGCTATCATGTGCACCCGAAAAATAAAATATCGTTAACATGATGGAGCAAACATGGGAGATCGGTGAGTCAAGTCAACGGGCAAATACGCTGCCAAAATGTCCTTTGACGAACACAAGTTTGACGAGCACACCTCCCTGTGCGAACACAGAACCCGCGAACACAGAGTCTGGAATGGTGACTCATGTCCCAGATCTCCCAGATCTAATGAATATTGATCCGCCAAATGAGCTACCGGACCTAGAACCTCGCGTAGGTTTTGAACCTATGGAGGTTGATGACGAACACCGGGGGTCGATCCAAGATCCTCGGTGGAAACAGAAAAGAAAGCGAGCAACACCTGTTGAACAACTAGAGTCTATCAATATCGACCCGAATAGACCTGAGTTAGAAGTGTTCATTGGTTCGGAATTACCTGAACCAATTCGAACAGAAATAATTGCTTATCTTCAAGCAAACTTGGATGTGTTCGCCTGGTCGCACGAGAACATGGTTGGCATTAATCCAAAACATGCATGTCACTCCCTCAACCTTGATCCAACACAGACTCCAGTTATCCAGAAGCGTAGAAAGTTCAGTCCGGAGAAATATGCGGCCATGAATAGTGAAATCAAAAAGTTGCTCGACAATAAACTGATTCGAGAAGTGAAGTGCCCAAGATGGCTTGCGAACCCTGTGCTCGTCCGCAAGACTAATGGATCTTGGAGACTATGCATTGATTTCACTGATTTAAACAAGGCATGCCCGAAAGATAATTTCCCAATGCCGCATATCGATTATTTGGTCGATAATACAGCAGGCCATGAGCTCATGACCTTCATGGATGCTATTGCTGGCTATCACCAAATACCCATGCATCCGGACGATCAAAAGAATACGGCATTCTGCAGTGAAAAGAATATGTACTGTTGGCAGCACATGCCGTTCGGATTGAAGAATGCCGGAGCAACATATCAGCATTTGGTGAACAAAATGTTCGATGAACACATCGGCCGAACAATTGAGGTATATATTGACGATATTGTGGTAAAGAGCGAACACAAGAAAGACCACATCACCCACCTCGCACAAATGTTTGATATACACGGGGAGTACAACATGAAGCTAAATCCGAAGAAATACAGCTTTGGGGTTCACTCAGGAAAATTCCTCGGACATATGGTCAGTCAACGGGGGATTGAAGCGAACCCATCAAAGATTCAAGCCATGCTCGACATGCAGGCCCCCAGGAGTGTGAAAGAGGTCCAAAAGTTAACCGGACGTTTAGCTTCCGTAAGCCGGTTTATATCATGAATCGGGACAAATGCAAACCTTTCTTTGATGCATTAAAGAAAGGGAAATTCGATGGATGAGCATTGCCAAACGCATTTGAATCATTAAAAAAGCGATTCCTTGCGATACTCGGACATTGTCCTGCTTTCATTTCGATTTAACAACTTTATTTGTATCTGGCTGCATCCGAGCATGCAATCAGCATCGTGCTCGTTCGGGTAGAGGGGATGACTCACCTGCCCATTTATTATGTAAGCCAAGTGCTCAAAGAAGCCGAGCTCCGGTACCTGCCTCTGGAAAAATTGGCATATGCTCTCGTAATGAGTGTTCGAAAACTGTGACCATACTTTTTGATCACTCAGTCGAGGTACTGACCACATTCCCATTGCGACAAGTCCTCCACAGGCCAGACACTGCAGTCAGATTACTCAAGTGGGCGGTGGAGTTAGGACAATTTGGCATTACGTTCACCCCGCGAACAGCAATGAAGGGCCAAGCTATGGCCGATTTTATAGTCGAGTTAACATATCCACAAACCCGAAAAAGCTGTCGACCAACCATGGCATATGTATGTTGATGGATCATCAACCAGTTCGAGAGCCGGAGCAGGCATGGTACTCATCAGCCCAACCCGACAAACCTTCACAACAGCCATCCGTTTTGATTTCCCAGCCACAAATAATGAAGCCGAGTACGAGGCTTTGATCGCTGGACTACAAATGGCTATGACAATGGGAATTCAGAGGCTGATGATTTATGGCGATTCTCAGATAATCGTTTACCAAGTAACAGGCGAGTATGAGGCCCGAGACGAACAAATGGTACAACATCAACAACTAGCAAAGGAGTTGCTTGAACAACTCAAGCAAGTTTACATAGAACAATTACCACAATTGGGTAATTCGTTCGCTGATGCCTTGGCACGCCTGGCAACAGCAGAAGGAGTAACAAACACGACGGACATTGTAGTCGTCACAACTTGTTCGCCATCAATTCCCAGAGTTATGGTCGCCCATGTGACAGGCGAACAGGAAACCTGGATGACTCCAATCCTGAGTTACTTACAAAACAGACTTCTCCCTGAGAATAAGGCACAAGATACTCGCCTCAGATTATAATCTGCTCGTTATACTATCTTAGACGAGCATTTGTACAAAAGAAGTTTCTCACTTCCATTATTGAAGTGTATTACTCCTAAAGAGGGTCATGTGATTCTGGAGCAAATTCATGATGGAGTATGCTGAAACCATACAGGTGGGCTCGTCTTGGCACATAAAATTATCAGACAAGGTTATTATTGGCCAACTCTCAAAAAAGATTCGCACTCGTATGCTCGCGCGTGCCACAAGTGCCAAGTACATGCCCCACTTATTCATAGCCCACCTGAAGAATTAGTGTCAGTTTATAGCCCATGACCATTTGCTAAATGGGGGATCGATTTGATCGGCCCATTTCCAACGGCTTGGCACGTCGGGAGTAAAATATGTTGTGGTAGCCGTTGATTACTATACTAAATGGGCGGAAGCCGAAGCCATTGTCAAAATCACCGAACAAAGAATGTGGAACTTTGTTTGAAAAAATATTATTTATCGTTTTGGGCTTCCCCAATCATTAGTAACGGATAACGGCAAACAGTTCGATGGGAGTGAATTCCGACAACATTGTGCTCGCTGGGGGATAAAAAACATTACTCAACTCCGTATTATCCCCAGTCAAACGGTCAAGTTGAATTCCGTTAATAAAATTATCAAGCATACCCTGAAGGCCAGACTTGATAATTCCAAGGGGGGAGGATGGGCTGAAGAGTTGCCCGAAATTTTATGGGTCTATCGAACAACTTTCAGAACATCAACTGCGGAAACCCCGTTTGCCCTGGCATTTGGTGCGGAAGCTGTTATACCCGCAAAAATCAAAATTCCGAGTCATCGGACAATGACTTTCGGAGAGCACGTCAATGACCAGGTGCTCGCCCTGAGCGCAGACCTGATAGAAGAAAGAAGGACGGAGGCTGATTTCAAGAATGCCATGTACAAAAAGAGATCAGAAAAGTTCTATAACTCCAAAGTCCGAACACGCAGGTTCAATGTGGGTGAGCTGGTTTTAAGACGAGCAACGGGGGTATCAAGTGGTGTGTTCGGCTGAGCATGGGAAGGTCCATTCAGAGTTACAGAACGTCTTTTAAATGGGGCATATGATTTGGAAGACCTAAATGGAGTCCCATTGTCCTACTCGTGGAATGCATCAAATTTGAAAAAATATTATCAGTAATGACGAGCATAACTGGCCGAACAAAATCAGCCACACAGCTGAAGCGAGCACAGTTGACCGAACATAATCGGTCACATAGCTGAAACGAACATAAATGGCGAACATATTTAGCCATTCAGCTAAGACGAGCAGGACAATCATGAAGGAAGAACACATTGTGTTCGACACAAATCTTCTAGACACTAAAGATAGAAGATACGTGTCAAAATGAGTCAAGAAGTGGTGGCAACCAAAAAAGGAACATGTCAATCCTTGAATAAGAGCTGGCAAAAAAGCCGGACAGATGTCAAAAGGAGGAATTAAAAGCAAGAAGGCCAGCACCAACTACTATGCCAGCACCAGCTTGGGATAGTTCTATAAATAGAGGCATATTGATAGCTGAAGAAAGCAGAGAAAAAAACAGATGAAAAAGGAAAAAAATACTACAATGATCGAAAGAAAGTTGGTTCAGTATGCCTCCAGACGAAGAATCCAAAGACTCGATTCGACTATCATTTCGCTTAAATCGAGCATCGATCCCTAAGACGAAGTTTTATACCCTATATGACACTCCGAGCACAGGTTGAAGCTCGTTGCGGACTCAAGATGCTCGACAGAGTCATGGTTGCCACTCCACGTTACTCACTGCTTACGCAGTAGTAAATCACTAGTCCCCTATGCATCCCCAAAATCTCCTCCGAAGGGGAGGGATGTCATGGTGTCCTTCGAAGCAAGCAATATGCGGATGTTGATGCTCAGCATCTATCGAAGGGACAAAATGGTGCGAAATGAGGATTTTGCAACTTTCGATATAAGCGAAAGCAAAGCGTGCTCGCCACATGTTATGTCCGCAATGTTGCAAGATAATCACAATTTGTCCAGGAGGGACAAATGCTTATGCTGCTGCTGCTTGAGCATGTTATTTAAAGAAGGGTAGACAGAATGATGTGCCACATGCTTGTCAACATCAATTCCGCGGACAAGATGAGACGGTTAGGTATCAGGTCTTTCAAGACAAGGTTTAAATTCAAAACCATAGTCTGATGTCTATAGTTGTGTAATAGACAGTCTTCTTCAAATGTAAAGGTTGTAATAGAATACAATGTGTTGCAAAAAAATGAGCATTTTTGTTTGTTAAGATTTTCTAGTTGAATCCTATTTGAGGTCGCACCTAAGCCGGACGGCCCGAACAAAGACAAACGAGCCCAAGTCTATGTTCACCTGACGAACGAGTTCGTACTCTGATTCCCACAGCAAAAAGCGAGTAATGGGTACGCAGTCGCAAAAGATGACTCATACTTACAGATACCCGTAGTAAAAGCGGGTGATGAGTGCGGGGTCGCAGCTAAATAAGACGGCCCTAGTACGAAGTGATCGCACCTAAATAAGACGATCGTGAACCAAGAAAGGGGGAGTTGCATAAAGTTAACCCATCTGGTCGCACCTAAATAAGACGATCAACCGATTGCAACATCAATAAGACAATCAAAAAGGAAAGAAGTCAGGAGCGGGCATAGGCAAACACAATGTTCGAATTCATTCAGAAGAAAAGAGGCACAAACTAGAAAGCAACAAAGCAAACATCAAGCAACACAAGTATCAAACATTCATCAACAACAACATTCATCCTCAACGATCAGGTTAGAGGAAACTATTTGATATGCAAAATCAACCATTCAGTTTCAAATCTGTTCGAGCAAAAAATGAGGAAGACAAAAATTACACAACATCTGTTCAGCAAAACAAAAACTACACTTAAGGGACAAATTCATAGTTGGGGGTGGATGGAAGTGAAATGTCGAACAAATCATGCTCGGTCCCCTCAACAATGACTCCTCCAGCATGGTCAGGTCCAGTATGCTCGCCAGGAGGTACACTTTGCTCGGTCACAGGAGGTCCCTTTTGTTCGACCCGCACCTGATCGGACCCGGACTCAACTCGGAGAGTTTGATCAGTAAGATCAGCAATATTCACATCCGAGTCGTCTTCCTCATCCAGGATAGGATCATCAACCTCAATCCCTTCAGGAAGAGTGGAGAAATCACACAGATCGTTCAAGTCAGACATCGGAAGGTTGCGATCTGGTGGGTTGTCGATCAGGTACTGCTGGAAACTGGATATGAGTGGGGCAATTTGTTCGCCAGAGAGCGTGTGGCGAACAGATCGGATGGCATCAGCAAAGGCACATATGTAGGAGAAGTTCGACATGGAATCAACATATTCTTCATTGTGCAGCCTTGAGTTAAAGACCCAAACGAGTGTTGGTCTCTTCAGCAATGATGAGTTGTTGGCCGAGCACATTCTTCTCACTTTCCATAGCCTCGACATCAGTTCGGAGTCTACAAAGCTCGACATTCATCTCACCCTGAGCTCTTCGTATGCTGACCACCTCCTCCTGAGAATGATTTAGCTCCTCCCTTGCCTGGCGAGCAACTTCCTGAGCCTGGCGAGCATTCTCTTGAGCCTGGCGAGCATCCTCCTGAGCCTTATGAGCATCTGCTTGTGCCGAGGAAATCTATCCTTGAGCCAACCTCAGTTCATCCTGAGTCTTGCTCAACTCGTTCGCCTTCTCTTCGAAACTTCTGATCAGAGCCAAGTAGTTGGCGTGAAGGTTGGCGAACTCAGCATACACTTTCTCAAGGACGACCATAGATTGGCCCTGGAGTACCAGGCCAAGTCGCATGTTTTCCAAAGGTGTGGGACCCGTAGTAGCCTCTTCATTTCAAGAGTCCATGCTCGAGCGGGTCCGCACACCTTTTGAACATGCTCGGGAATGCCGGGAACCTTGCGAACACTTGGCGAGCAGTAGTAGTTTTTCAAATTGGGCATCAAGGGCGCCAACCTTCTCAACCTACATATACACCAGAGCAAATAAACATGACAAAGCGAACAAAATAAATGCAAAAGGAAATAAAGTGAACAAAATGTACCTATTCACCCGAGCCGAATCCCATCCCATCCCAAAAATGATTTATCTTCAGGGGACCGGAGCTCAGGGTTCAAAGGGGTCTAAGATCGGGGTCCAGCAGGAGGTGGAGAAGATGTGCCAACCTCCATTTCAACTATCTCTGCTGACCGGATCGACCACCTGAGGCGCCATCGATCGCCGGCAGTAGGGGTGCAGGTTACCCTAACAAAGATCGGTGCTCGTCCCGAGCCTGTTTCACTTGGGCGTGCTCGTTTGAGCTTGTTCGCTTGGCCCCTGTTCACCGGCTTCCATCCTTGGTCTTTTTGGTGACGGAGCCTGTTCGCTCGCCTCCTGCTCGGCTGAACGAGTTGTCCTTTTCGGTCAGCTCGATTCCCCAGGGCCAGACGCAGATGCTCGACTTGCCCTGCTCACCCTGCTAGCTTCTCCTCAATTTGCTCGCTGAGCCTCCCGCTCAGCTTGAATTCGAGCGAGCTCCTGAGGTCTTTTTCCTCGAGCCATCTCGGTATATTCGGATGTACTCACGACAACAGTAACAGCAGGGAAAGCTATAAGCAAAATAATTCATTATACAAGAAAGGGAAACAGCGAGCAAAAAATACAAAGTTTATGCAAATGTAAGAGGCAATCCTTACCAGGGGGATTAACAGCTACAAGATGGTGAGGGGCACGTACAAGCCTCCTTTCTTCCTCTGTTCGGCGGTATTCAGGGTCTTCACAGATCGTTCCGAGCGAGACTCGAGATCAATTTGCCAAACGCTGCTAAAATAACCGTCGTTGGTCTCTTTGTCCGTCGCATTTGGAATTCTAAAATAAAGAGTAAGTTAAAATCAGTTCAAACTAAAGAACAAAAAACACAAAAATACTTACTGCGATAAACCCCAAAATCAGTGGGGATGTCCAAGCGAGCATCTGGTTCGCTTCCAGAAGCCGGGCTCTTCCAATCGCCCCCAACGAACCAGAATTTCTCCTTCCAATCACTGATTTTGTTCGGCACATCCTTAATGATTTTGCACTTGGCATTTGCTTGCATAAATAGCCATCCATGTTTAAGCCTTTTGGGACGGGTCAAATGCACTAGGCGAGCAAGTTCACTCTTCGAGGGATAATATATGGGCTTCATTTTGCCGAACAAAGTCAGGAAGCTCATAACCATGTGCCACCCATTCGGTTTAAGCTACGTGATGGTGATATTCCATTCCACGAGCAAACGGGTGATAGCCGGATGGAGTGGAAATCGAAGGCCGACTTCCATTGTGTCCAAATTCACAGCAACACAACCCTCAGGGGGCTGGTCTGCTCGCTCATCAGGACCCGGTGCCCAGAAAAAGATATCTTTGGGGGTTTCGTAATTTCTATACAGCTGAGCGAGCATATCTACATCAATTATGCTCGCAATCTTGCTCGCTGGGTACTCACTCTCAACCCTAACTCTATGAGGCTGTTTGGGCCAATCAAAATTATAACGAGCATTATACTCGTTATATGTTGGGCTATGAGGAACACCAACATGGGTATCAAGTTCAGTATTTTGCTCGCCGCCTATCCCTATGTTTGATTTAGTTACATTCACAACCATCAAAATTTCCCCCCTCACGTTATCATCATCCCTATTCACATCAACACTATCTACATCCCTAGACCTAATTTGAGGTTGGGGCAAAGAATCCTCATCTGAATCATCCAAAAAATCGCTACGAGCTAAGTCCCTATCCAATTCGTTTAGGGCTTCATCGGAATCGGAGGAACGAACGGCAAACGGCTGCCGAACTTACCAACAAAACCCTGAACCCGAGACATCTCCGGTGCGTTAGCGTCGCCACGGGGGATTCTACCGATAGAGGGGGAAGATGAACTATGGTGGTCCGATTCTATTAAAACAGAAGAGTTTGAACAAGAAGCCATAATCGCAATGAGAGAGAGAATGCAATAAGTTACCTGAGTAAAATCCTTCACCGGAATGATGAAGCTCTAGCAAAAATTTTCAGACGCAAAAAAGATTGAAGGCAGATATGAGAGAAGAGGAAAAGAAAGAAAAGAGATTGAGGCGGCAAAAATGAGGTATTTATAGATACCGGGTTCAATTTTGAAAATCCGGCACAAAATACGAAACAACACTTACTATGGCCCAATCAGATTATAACAGTCGAGCCCCATGATGAGTACAAAGCGACCCGGATGGGGGGTATTGTTGTGTTCTATATAATTATCCAGCATTAATCGAACACGTAAGAGAGACATGTGTAATATTTATTAAAATAATCATGCCCGATGGACAAGTGTGCTCGCCGCTCGCCGACCAAACAAGTTTGTTCGACCAGCTCGCCACTTGTCAACCAAGCGAACATACTCGCTTATGAAGTAAGTTTTGTTCGCCAGTTTTCCATTTACCAACCAAAGTTGCTCAACCAGCCTACCGAGCAAATAGGCATGTTCGCCACTCAGATCAGGAAAGAAGGAATCAAATAAGCCGAGTCAAGTGATCTGAGGACTCAGACAAACCTGAGGGCTCGGACAAGTCTGAGGGCTCAGACAACCTGAATGCTCAGACAAACCTGAGGGGTCAGTATGTTCGGTATTCAGATATCCTGAAGGCTCAGACATCCTGAAGGCTCAGACAAACCTGAGGGGTCAGTATGTTAGGTACTCAGATATCCTGAAGACTCAGATATCCCGAAGAGCTCAGACATCCTGAAGGGTCAGTATGCTCGATGATATTCCGACATAAAATTGATATGGTTTAATGGGGTGAACAAAGCTTTCAAATTTAACAAATGATTGATTTGGACGACCAAAAGAGTGTCTTACAGACAAGCAAGTGCAAAGATCAACCAGGAAGACGAAGTTGGAAAGGTGGCAGCATTACATGAATTCTTGCATGGCCCGAAGTCTCCAGCTCATGCTTGCTAAACCAAATTTCATGCTTTATAACTATAAATAGAAAAAACAACAAGATAGAGGTTCAGAAATTTCCCAGAGGGGTAAGGTTCACAAAAAATTCGAGAGTTCATCCATGCACACAAAAAGCCCTAGCACTCATATACCAGCTCTCCAAATCATCTTCAACCATAGCGATTCATCTTCATGAGATGTATCATATATTGTACTTGTAAAACTCGCAATACTACATCCCTGGCTTGGAACGCCCCCAGAGTAGTCATTTCTTGACGAACTGGGTCAACAAATTCTTCTTATTTACAGTATATTTTACACTTGCATATTTTGTTTGTGAGTTGTTACCAAATTAGCCAAATCATATTTCCCAAATAAAACGACTCGCGACAATTGTAATGACATATAAATTTTTATATATAATATAATTTATTTTTATATAGAGGCATAAATTTTTAAGACGGGACTGGAAAAAAATATGTCTTATTACAATATGGAGTTTATTCCTAAATATAACTGGTCCCGAGTTGGGACCGTGATTTTTTATTATTATAGAGAGTTTATTCCTATATAGAGTATTCTTATAGGGGGTTTCTATTGTATTTGCTTGTTGACAAAAACTTGTATGCCATATTTGGAGCAAGGGAGTATCCCCAGAAAAAGTGAGGTAAGATGTGTTGGAACTAATTGGGCTTTTTTTAGTTTTTGCGGGTCAGGACCGGGTCGGGTTAGAGCAAACAGATTGGCGGATCTTATGGGCCTTCTTCTTCGCGTCGTCGCTACAGACCAGATTTCTTCTTCTTTCTTGAGGTGCTTCCAAATTCTTCTTCCATCGCCGCTACAGACCAGATTTCTTCTTCTTCCTTCCATCGCTCGTGCCCTAATTTTTTGTCCAATTTAATTTTTCTTCGATTCGTTCTGATCATTGGATGAAACCAGGTCATTCAATTTGGATTTCAATGTGGATTCTACGAGAATAAGAGAGAATATGTGTGTGATGTTTGGATTACCCCTCAACACAAAGTGTGTGATAAAATTCAGATCCTTCTGCACTCTTTTTCACGGTGTCCTGTAAATCTATATTCTGGACTGAAGATTTTTTTCGCGTCTGTACTGATTTTTGTTCATGTAGTAACACTCTTTTGCTCATATGGTAACACTATTTTTGTTCATGTAGTAACACATCAAATTGTTCTTTAAATCTGTAATTTTGGACTGGAGATTTCTTTTCACGCTTGTACTGATTTTATTTATGTGGTAACACTCTTTTGCTCATATGGTAACACTCTTTTTGTTCATGTAGTAACACATCAAATTGTTCTTTAAATCTGTAATTTTGGACTGTGGATTTCTTTTCACGCTTATACTGGTTTTATTTATGTGGTAACACGTTTTTTTTCATATGGTAACACTTTTTGTTCATGTAGTAACACATGTTTTTTTAGTAATATGTAACACTGTTCATATATCGTCATAATACTATGTGAATACTCATGTGTTACCATATGAACAATAATGTGTTACCATGTGACCCATTTTACGTTATGAATATTTATGTGTTACAATATGTTTAATTACGTGTTACGTAAAATATGAAGTTTTTCAATATAACAATGTAGTAACACTTATACATAGATGTAGTAACACAAAAAAATTTGACCAAAAAAAAAAAAATTATGTGTTCAATAGGAATTGAACTTGCAACCAAATACATTAACAACAAACCTGAACCACTAGGCTACAACATATATTTGAAAAACATATTCTTTTATAAATACATATGCGACTGTGCCAACCTAAAGCCCACTGCCGGCCCCACCCGACCCGCGAATTTTGAAGTATTTTTACTTTATTTATATTATATTGCACATAACATTAATGTGCAATATTTCATACAAGACTTTCTCTTGCTTATTATGTTTGGTACAATATTTTCCTTGGTGGCACTCACTATTAATGTTTTGTTTCTTTCTCAAATTTGATATATATATATATATATATATATATATATTGTAAAATTTAAGCATTAAGGTCTTTATTTTTTATTTTTTCATATTATCTTTTTAACAACTTACATATCTCAAATCATTTAAAAATTTCCGACAATCTATCTAACTAATATAGTTTGAGCAAGGGTAAATTGGTCCAAAAATAATTTCCACACTCTTGTCATTTTTTAATATAGTATAAATATAAATATAGATAGATAAAAAATAACAATAAAATAAATAATAATAAAATATCAGTTGAAAAATAATTGATAAGAATTATAAATGAAATGAAAAAATGAAAAGACATCAATTGTAAAAGAGGATAATGAAAATTAATAATAAAATAAATAATAAATTAAAATATGGGGTGTAAAGGATCAAGATATGATTTCCACACTCTTGTCACTTTTTAATATAGTATAGATATAGATAATAATATTTAAAAATTAAAGAGTGGAGTAGAAACTAAGCCGAAAAAACAATTGACTAATCAAATGGTGAAATGGTAGGAAAATCAAGTTCAAATTTTGAAATGGTAGAATTTCCGTTTTTAAGAAAAAGAAAAAGGAAAATGTAAACAACCAATAATATTATCGTCTCTCAGTCTAAACTAATCTAATGAAAGACTAAATGGTTGGTTATGGAAAATTGGAAATCGTTAATCTAGGGTTCAATTGCTGCTATAGATCCTTCCCATTTTGTACAATGTTTCAGATTTCACGTCCCCGCCCCTGCCTCTAATTCCGCAGCCGTCGTTTTCTCCATTTCACGCTACGAACGAAGGTATGGCAATTTTTTAGTTTTTACAGCTTTCACAGGACTATGCTTACATTATACGTGTATGTGTATGTGTATGTATATATAGCCTTCATTTGATATATAATGGAATATCGATCTGACCATGTGGACATTTAGCCTATTGAATAGTGATTTTGTATTGTGATTATTGATAAATGTATGGAATCACATGAATATAGGGATTTCCTAGACTAAGTAATGTGTGTAGAAACTTCTGGCATTTCCAATTAGTGGTATTCACGGTTCAATCCTTTTTTAGTTTAAAATAACAACAGAACAAGACATTTGAAGCCATAATTAGTTGATTGATGTTGGATGCTTTCACTTGCTATTTGTTTCCAAGTTCCTGGCATTTAGCCAATTGGAGTCAACATGTTATTTGTTAAGAAGGCGGGTCCTGACCGGGGACTAAATAAACCTGTTGCAATCCTTAGTTTGAAGCCAAATCGTAATTGGGGGTTTTTGTTGTGAGAAATCATTATATCTATAACTATGAATTTGCGGTTGCATCTTTTCATATTGTTACTTTTTTCAGGTTGTTTCGACATGGAAACTTGTATGCCGACTGTGAAATTATGGCCATGTAAAGAAGATACTAGGCCCCTGGTTGTCAAGATTTTGGCTAAGAATCTTGTAACTCCCTCCATTTGGCCAAGAAATTGTAGTTACTTGAGTGACAAAGAAGCAGACAAGGAAGCAAGGAGAATTGAAGCTGCTGCATATGATGCGGCAAATCAAGATTTCGTGAACGATCCAAATGTAGATGGAAGCGCAGCCATGGCATTATATGCCAAGGACTGCAGTAGGCTAATGATTGAAGTTATGAATCCAGGCCATGTTGGAGAAATTGGTATGTTTGAGCAAATCTTTGAAAAAATTGGTGGAACTAGTACTTTTAATATTCCAGATCCACCAAAGGAAACTGATGCAGTGAAAAAGTTGAGTCTCTTAAATGAGTGTAGGTATACCGAGTTACGTTTGAGAAATCCGAGTTTTGGCCAGGAGGCAGCGGCTGTGGCCCAGCTGATATTTTCATCTGCAACAGGTCAACCAATTTTTGAAGTGGTGAATATTTTTTCGGTAGCAGCAAAAGGTAATACGCAGCGCTATCTCAACATGTCGAATAATGTCCTGTGTGAGAAGCGCATCAGTGCTTTTAATGCATCTTTGGCATCCCAATTTACCTTAGAGGAGCAGTGTATGTTAAAGCCCGAAGATGTCGGTGAGAAACTGTTAAATTTCTTGAAGAAGACCGGAGTACATACAAAGTTATGTATTAGGAGTACGAGTTTCTGTCGAGAGGCAGCTGCACTTTGTCATAGACATTAATCTGACACCACCAGTTGATGTTGCAACTAAGGAGAAAGAAGTGGTGTTAGGGTTTTCTGAAGTTATTAAAAAGGGAAAGAACGATTTGTTGATATCTGAGGGGTTTTATACTGAGTCTGAGGGAGTTTCTACTGAGCCTCAGGTGGGGATTGCATCTGAGCCTGAGGGAGTTTCTACTGAGCCTCAGGTGGGGTTTGCATTTGAGCCTGAGGGCTTTTCTATAGAGCCTCAGGTGGGGTTTCCGTCTGAACCTGAGGGCCTCTCTTGAGCCTCAGGTGGGGTTTCCATCTGAACCTGAGGGTTTTTCTACTGAGCCTCAGGTGGGGTTTCCGTCTGAGCCTCAGGAGGTGTTTAAAGGGAATTGGGCCTGAAAAGTTGGCCAACAAATGGGCCCAAAAATAATTAAAGACCAGCCCAGTATTTCATTTAATTATTTTTCAGTATCTTTATTTTCCTAAAAATTGTGATAAGCCCCTTTGGTCCCCCACTCTCTGATTTAAGGGACGGTTTGTTGCAGGAGTTTGTTATGCAGAAAAATATTCTAACTTCTCACCTTTTTCTCTCTCTTCTCTCATATTTCTCTCATCATTCTCTCATCATCATTCTTATCTTATTCATATTGTCCTTGTTCTTCGTACATTTACCCAGAAAATCATACAAAAGTTACAATTTACATTCCATATACATCGGTCCATTACATTTGGTATCCAGAGACAGGTTTCTTCTCATCACCATGGCTGAAAACACCCGTTTCAAAGCTCTGCAAGAAACACAGACGAAATTAGAGCAACTTCTTACTGCTGAATCCATGAAATGGAAAGCTACTGATGATAAAATGCAGGATGTTATCAATACTCTTTCTACAGAGGTTGATAACAAGTTTGCTGGTATGAGTGGAGAACTTTCCATGTTGGGAGATAAGTTTGACAATGTTACTAGGTTTTTTGGTTGGCCTCTGACTTGATTTGAAATTTTTATAGAGGAAAAGGTCCTAGCAATGGCCCTTCTATTCTGGGAAGCCCTAGTTTTGGTTTTTCAGGGGCTCCCTCAGCCTTTCATGGTTCAGACTCTTCAAATGGAAGGTTAATTCCCAATCCTACATTTCCATTCACAACCTATTCCTAAAGTTGAGTTTCCTAAATTTGATGGATCTAACCCTAGGGGTTGGGTTTTGAAATGCAACAATTATTTTCAATTAATCCCTAATGTTCCTGATCCTAAGAAGATTAACCTTGCTTCTATTCACTTTGAGGGTAGAGTCGTCTCATGGTTTAATTTTGCTTTGAAACCTACTGATGTTACTTGGGATCAGTTTGTGGAGATAATTTCTGTGAGATTTGAAGAGATAAGGGATATTTCTATTATTGCTGAGTTTAATAAGCTCAAGCAAACTGGTTCTTAAATGGATTATGTGGAAAAATTTGAGGAACTCGGAGCTAGTTTAATTCTTAAATTGGGTGATCATTTTTTCGAATACTATTTTGTGGAGAGCTTCATTAGTGGGTACGATACGAGTTGCAATCTGCTTCTAAATATGTTTGCACCCACTTCTTTACAAAGAAGCTATTATTATTCGGGCAAGAAAAAAGGAATATACCATGGATACTCTAACTAGAAAGTTCAAGCCTCCTTATAGGGGCTCTAACTCTAACCCTAACCCTAACCTTAACTCTGTTCCTTGGAAGAAATCTGATTTGTCAATCCCACCTCAACTGAAACCACCTTTAAACTCTCTCAAACCTCCCATTAAACTCCTTACTCCCTCTTTGAAATGGGTTGTTAGAAGGGAGAAAGGGTTGTGTTATAATTGTGATGAGCGGGTTTACGGGGGCCATAAGTGTAAACAAAAGATTACTTACATGATTTTTGGTGAGGACATTTCATATGAATCTTGACTATGTTCCTACCGAGGTCACACAAGAGGTCGATCTGAGCGAGCCTATGGAAGAGGTTCAGATGACCTATAGTGCTATGTCAGACACTTCTGATGTCACTACAATGAGGATTATTGGGGATTGTGGGGTCATACACTTCATATATTGATTGATACAAGCAAAGACAATCGGCTTTATTAAAGGCACTCATTTGCAAAAAAAGTTGAATCGCCCCTTTCTCCTACCACACCTATTACGGTTAAGGTGGCAAATGGGCAAAAAAAGATGGTCACTCACAACCGGTGGATTCCTTTTGTTGGTCATATGCATTCAATGATTTTCAATATCCTTTGAGATTATTGGATCTTTGAAAGTTGTGATTTGATTTTGGGAGGTGATTGGTCAAAATCTTGGGCCCCAATTGAATTGGACTACAAGCACATGACAATCGGTGTCATTACTTGCAAGAGGGTTAAACTACGTGCACTTACCTCCATCGAGAATTGCCAACTCATTTCGAGTTCTCTTTCTCTTTTTTCAAATGTTACATTTGGACAACCCTATCGGGAGAGGGATTCAGATTGTCCAATCTTGGAGATTTCTATTTTTGTGGTCTACTTGGCTGAACATCAAATCATCTTGGGGAGAGGGATTCAGGACTTATCTGCAAGGAAATCTTAGATGATTATCTGACAAAGATAGTGAGAGCCCGACATTTTTGAAGAGGACTCTTGGAGGATGTTTTTTACCTCCATCTTAAGGGATATTGAACATCAAATCATCTTGAAGGAATTGTTGGATGATAGTGTTCCTAAGAAAAACAAGGGGTATTTCAAATCATCTTGAAACCAGATAGTGACTTCTCTGGACTTCTCCCACAAGGAAGAAATTGAGAAGATAGTGCAAGAGTTGTTACACTCGGTACTATATACAAGATAGCAGAGAGCTTTTTTGCTTCACCAGTCATTTTGGTCAAGAAAAAGGACAACAGTTGGAGGATGTTTTTTGATTATAGATACTTAAATGATCTTACAATCAAACACAACTATCTCATTCCTATAATTGAGGAATTGTTGGATGAATTACAAGGTGCAAAGTTATTTTCTAAGATTGACTTAAGATCTGGTTATTTCCAGATCTTAATGAAAACTAAAGAGCATGTTTTTTTAACAACATTTAGAACTCATAATGGCCATTATGAGTTCTTAGTCATGCCTTTTGGGCTCTGCAATGCTCCTGCTACTTTCCAGTCCTTAATGAATCAAATTTTCAATGATTTTCTAAGGAAATTTGTTCTGGTCTTTTTTGATGATATTTTGGTCTATAGCTCCACTTGGGAAGAGCATTTACACCATCTATCTATTGTTTTGGGTATCCTAAGGGCTAATCAAACTATATGCAAAGAGGAGTAAATGTAATTTTGGCCAACTTGAAATTGAATATCTAGACCATATTATTTCTCATATGGGTGTGGCTACAGATCCTGAAAAGATTGCTTGCATGGTTAATTGGCCAACTCCAAAAACTCTCAAACGGTTAAGGGGTTTTTTGGGTTTGACTAGCTACTATAGAAAATTCATCAAGGGCTATGGCCTTATTAGCAGACCACTCACCACCTTGTTGAAGAAAGATGGATTTCATTGGAATTGAAAGTTCGATTTAATTTTTTTCTCAATTGAATGAAGCTATGGTTTCGCCGTTTCTTGCCCTACCGGACTTTACTAAGCCTTTTGTTGTGGAAACCGATGCAAGTGGAGCGGGATTGAGCCGTGTTGATGCAAGAGGGTAAGCCTTTGGCATTCATGAGTAAAGTTTTGTGTCCCAGAAGCCAGGCTCTATCCATCTATGAAAGGGAATTTTTGGTTGTCATAATGGCTGTCCAAAAGTGGACATATTATCTACAAGGTCACAGGTTCATTATTAAGACTGATCAACAGTCTCTAAGATACCTATTGGATCAGAAGATCATGACTCCTCTCCAACAGAAGTGGATCACCAAGCTTTTGGGTTTGGATTATGATATCCAGTACAAGAAGGGTTCTGACAACAATGTAGCTGATGCTCTATCTAGAAGATTGGATACTGAGGTTCTTTGCAATTCCCTTACTACTGTTGTACCTAAGTGGATTGATCAGGTTTTATCTACTTATAAATCAGATGATTTCATTACTAAGGTCATTGCCTGCAATTGACTCTTCTAGTTATCCTCAGTTTACAGTTGTTAATGGGTTGGTGAGGTATAAAGGAAGAGTTGTTATTGGAGATGTTCCTGATTTCAGGAAACTAATTGTTTCTGAGATGCACCATTTTGCTTATGGTGGCCATTCTGGCATCTTAGGTACCTATATGAGGTTGAAGAGGATTTTCTATTGGCCTAAGATGAAGGTTGATGTTATTCAATGGATTCAAGGGTGATGTGTGTGCAAGAGCCAAACCTGATCAAGGTCCTTACCCTGGACTACTACAACCTTTACATGTTCCCTCTCAAGCTTGGACTCATATATCAATGGATTTTGTGGAAGGGCTCCCTAAGTCTTGGGGAAAAGATGTTATTTTGGTAATTGTGGACATATTCACAAAATATTCACATTTTATTGCTCTCTCTCACCCTTTTACTGCACAAACTGTGGCTAAGTGTTTTTTGGATGTGATTTACAAGTTGCATGGGCTACCTATCAGTATTCTAACTGATAGGGACAAAATCTTTACAAGTTCTTTTTGGAAAGAATTGTTTCATCTCATGGGCACTAAACTAGCCATGAGTTCAGCCTATCATCCACAATCTGATGGCCAAACTGAGAGATTGAACCAATGCTTAGAACATTATCTTAGGTGTATGGTTTAAGATACACCTAAGCAATGGCTGAAGTGGTTACCCCTGACTGAATTTTGGTATAATACCAACTACCACACAAGCTTGAAAACAACACCTTTTCAAGCTTTGTATGGATATCCTCCTCCTTCTCTGACTTTGGGATCCTATTTGGACTCTACCAATCTAGATGCTACTGCATGGGTTCAACAACGTCAACAGTTTTCTGAGTTGATTCGAGATAATCTCATCAAAGCTCAAGATAGGGTGAAAGGGTTTGCTGATAGACATAGGCAGGAACGCACGTTCGAAGTGGGTGACTTTGTCTATCTTAAGCTACAACCTTTTAGGCAAAATTCCCTACATCTGCGAAGGAATCTCAAACTTTCTTCAAAGTACTTTGGTCCATACCAAGTGCTTGAGAAAATTGGTCAGGTAGCCTACAAACTCGATCTACCTCCTAATTCCCGAATTCACCCGGTTTTTCACGTCTCTCTGTTGAAAAAGAAATTAGGTGACAAAATCGTACCTTCTACAACCTTGCCTCCGGTGGACTTGAATGGTCTGTTCCACATCTTTCCGGTGGCTGTCGTTCCCGTCACAGCTCCGCCTCCTGCATCGCAAACAAATTCACAGGTTAGTGTTTTGTGGGTCTGTGAAGAATGGGATATTCATTTAGTGGAAGATACGATTTTTCTTCGCGCTTGTTTCCAGACGCTCTATCCTTGGGGACAAGGATTCTCCGCCCCCGGGAGTACTGTCATAGACATTAATCTGACACCACCAGTTGATGTTGCAACTAAGGAGGAAGAAGTGGTGTTAGGGTTTTCTGAAGTTATTAAAAAGGGAAAGAACAATTTGTTGATATCTGAGGGGTTTTATACTGAGTCTGAGGGAGTTTCTACTGAGCCTCAGGTGGGGATTGCATCTGAGCCTGAGGGAGTTTCTACTGAGCCTCAGGTGGGGTTTGCATCTGAGCCTAAGGGAGTTTCTACTGAGCCTCAGGTGGGGTTTGCATCTGAGCCTGAGGGCTTTTCTACTGAGCCTCAGGTGGGGTTTCCGTCTGAACCTGAGGGATTTTCTACTGAGCCTCAGGTGGGGTTTCCGTCTGAGCCTCAGGAGGTGTTTAAAGGGAATTGGACCTGAATAGTTGGCCAACAAATGGGCCCAAAAATAATTAAAGACCAGCCCAGTATTTTATTTAATTATTTTCCAGTATCTTTATTTCCCTAAAAATTGTGATAAGCCACTTTGGTCCCCACTCTTTGATTTAAGGGACGGTTTGTTGCAGGAGTTTGTTATGCAGAAAAATATTCTAACTTCTCACCTCTTTCTCTCTCTTCTCTCATCTTTCTCTCATCATTCTCTCATCATCATTCTTATCTTATTCATATTGTCCTTGTTCTTCGTACATTTACCTAGAAAATCATACAAAAGTTACAATTTACATTCCATACATTCCATATACATCGGTCCATTACACACTTGTTGCTCAACCGTTATCATCTATCAAGCACGATTTAAGGGATGTGGAACTATCAGATTTTGTCTCTGGAAGAGGCTATGATGAAGCTCTTGAAGTCATGCTTAACTTCTCATCAGCCCTGGAAGGTTCCGAGTTGCGATACCTGAACTTGTCCAACAACGCTGTTTCGGGTGAGAAGGGTATCAGGGCGGTTGGTGCAATTTTGAAGTCACAGATGAGTTTAGAGGAGTTGTATCTCCTAAAGGATGGCATCTCAGAGAACGTTATTCGTGACTTGATTTCTCCGACCAATAAACTTAAGGTCCTGCAGTTTCATGGGAACTCACTTAGCATAGAAGGTGCGAAATCCATATCTGAAATAGTGATCAAGTGTCCCCTGTTGGAAGATTTTCGATGTTCGAATTCGATAGCACACTCTGAGGGAAGTGCTGCTCTAGCTGAAGCACTTGGAAAATGCACTCGCTTGAAGAAGCTTGATGTGCGATTCAACTCATTCCGTGACCCTGCCACATTGCCTTTGAGTATGGCCATTTTGGTGTTTTCTGATCTATCTGAGATTTATCTCAGCTACACAAGTTTGTATGATAAGGGGTGTATTGCTGTTGCAAATGCCCTAAAGGAATCTTCTTCACCTCTACAAATTCTGGATGTAGCTGGAAATTTCATCACTGATGAAGCTGCTTCTGCTCTTGCTTCATGCATTCAGTCCAAACAAGGTCTTACCAAGCTAATGTCTTAAAGTCCAAGGGTGCTGAACTTATCTCTTTGGCACTGGATGAGGGGACTCACAATCCCTTGTCTGAAGTAGAATTGCAGAGTAATGTGATAGGAACAGATGGTGCTATCCAAATTGCCAAGGAGGTTTTGTGTAAACCACAGTTGAAGGTCCTAAACATCACTGAAAATGCCATTCATCCTGATGAGTGGACATCTAAGCTGGAAGTTGTATTCCAGAGTTCTTGTCCCAATGCCATGAATTAGATGACCATTTCAATGTTTCTTTAGACTACCTTGTTTCTTTAGAGTCTTGTTACACAAGTGCTTATTAGCACAACAACTCCCTTGGCTTTCCCATCTTTGTAATGGCTGTTTTGCTGAAATTCCAGATGTTTAGTTGTTCGTATTGTTCTTGTTGTTAAAGAACCTGATCAATATTTTGTGCAACCAAGAGATGGAATAGGCATACTTGGTTTGTCTATACTTCAAAAAGTAACAATAGCGATTTGGATATACTTCGTAATTTGTAAATTGATGAACGTAATGAGTTCTATTTGTGCCTTGCCTTCGTATTTTTACAGGTACTTGCAGATGGGATTGTGATCTCTAGTCACTCTCTTTCAATAGATGAATCAAGCATGACTGGGATAGTAAATTCATACACTTGGAAAGACCATTTTCTGTATATTATATTTGGGTGTATCAATATCCATACTCTTATTTACTTGGTTCATTTGGTAGGTTCACACAGATTCTGTCAGAGCACCCTTTCTTATGTCCGGATGCAAGGTTGCTGATGGCTATAGCACCATGCTGGTAATGCTCTCATTTACACTTGACTTGTTTGAAGTTCTGTTAGTAGTAGCTAGTAGGATAGATAACTTCAGGAAAAGTGCTTGGTTTTATTGGAAACTGGATCAAACTCAGACTATGAGTCTGGTTCATTACCTGACTTCCAAATTCCATTTATTTGTTGTGTTTATGTTAAGATTTTGACAAGATTTGCATAGATTAGTTAGGTATTTAAGCATTATAGTTGCCTTCAATTACTTTATGATCACAATAAATCCACTTGTGATAGTCTTTGTATCGATTATCCTTTTTGTTTGGTGAGTTTTAAATTTGTTCGTTAAAATAAGATGTTGAATATCTTCTAACATTTTAAAATAAATATTTAAGATAAATTAAGCATTTAAGAGCTTATAAGTTGTCTGCAAAAATAAGGGGGTGTTTGCAAAAACTTTTACTAGCTTTTAATCATTTATTTTACTTTATAATCAGTTTTTAGTGTTTTATTTTTCTTCTTCTAGCTTAAATAAGTTGCTAGAATCTATAAATTAGAAGCTGATCTTGGGGTGCTTTTTTCAGCTTATTGACTTTTCCTTGATTACATCAATTTTTTTTTTACAATTATGCCCTCATCTATTTTGTATAGCTTATTTAGCAAACACTCCAAACTCTACTCCTATAAGTTTTTTAAATATTTTTGCAAACACTATAAACTTTTACTATTAAGCATTTTTCTTCATAATCACTAATTTTAATCACTTCTTCACAATTATAATTTTTGTAAAACACCCCTAAAACTCCCAACTCGATCCGAGCCTGACCCAACCCGATCACATCCTTGCCCGACCTTATAGTTAGTGAAATATATAGTATTTGTGTGTGGCCAATCCAAAATGCAAAAAAAATTAAAAAAACATTACCCTCACGTTTCATAAAAATTTGCTCATTTTCTTTTTTGAAACGTCCCACAAAAATTTGCACACAACAAATAAAGAAATCACTTACTAAACTACACCCATACAATATTTATATATTTACTCTAATTGTCATTACCTTTGAGGCTCACCTATACACTCAATCCAAATAATTCATTTATTTTTACAAAAAAGATTTACCAAATAATCCATAAACACTCTACTCTTTACACCTTTTTCTTTACACTTAAAATTGAATTTTTTTTTAAATTATTAAATAATTTATAAATTTTATTAGTCACACATATATAACAACCTATAAATTATTTAAAAGTTATTTTTTATAAACTCTTAAAATATTTTATAAAATATTTAAAATAAGTTTAGCCAAAGCATTTAGTTTCAAATTGAGTTTTGTTGTTTGGACTAATTCGGCGTTGACTAGGTTTTGTATGCACTCAAGTGCACCATGTACTCATAATGCATTTTTAAAACGTGCGATTTTTTATATTGAAAAGTGTAACTAATTTACATTAAAACGTGCAATTATTAATATAAAATTATAATTGCATGCTTCAGTGTAAATAAATTGCATTTTTCAATATAAAAAATCACACATTTTTAAAATTTTTAAAATGCACTTGGATGAACATGATATCCACCCTTCACTATTTAATTCCTTAGAATGCCACGTAGATAAAAAGATAGAGATAATTAAAAAATATTTGCAGGCATTAACGTGATGTATCACTCACGTGGCATTCACGAAAGCTCCGATTACCGTATCATTCAAACTTTCCTGGAAATTAGACAGGTGCATCTAATTGAAAGAAATAATTAATTCATATATCAATTTACAAATTTTTGAAAAAATATTTCGTGCTTAATAAACATCTAAAAGATCCTGAATCTTTATACAATTAATCATTTATCAAAGGCAAAGTATAGTGTGAACAAGTTTTATGGTGAAACTTGGTTAAGGAGTGTGACTTATATTACTAAAGTGTGTGACTTTTTACTGTAAAGTGTGTGACTTTTTACTATAAAGAGTATTACTCATAAAAGTGAAGGGTGTGACTTATATTATAGCAAAGAGTGTCGTAGTGATAACTGAAGTGTGTGACTTATATTACTAAAGGGTGTGACTTATATTATTAAAGTGTATGTCTGTAAAAAAAAAAAAAAGTTTCACGGTGAAGTTTCACATAGCATACCAACTCTTTATCAAAAGGAGGGTAATAATATTAGAAAATGACAGATATTAAATTAAGAGCGACACTTATGTGCATGTGCAATTGGATTCAATTTCAATTTAGTTGAACTATGCACTCTAAACTTTAACCCCTAAACAATGAACCCTAAATCATATATGAATCATTCGGGCCGGGTGAACCATGAACCACTTGGGCCGAGTGAACCATGAACCACTCGGGCCGGGTTTGGGTCCGGGCCGAAAAAAATTTAAAAAATTAGAAAAATAACTCTTAAAATTAAATTGCACCAAATTGATTTGGTGCAAATTGTGCACATGGGAATTTGTATTAAATTAATTAGTATGTATAATATAAGTTAACACATATAATTGTTCATATACATAAAATATGAGAAACACTCATGTAAACCAGGTATATGCATGAACTCTATCACTGTTATATGAGTAAAAAATATTTAATTTTATGTATAAAAAATTTCACTGTTTAAAAATATAAAATAATAATGATTATTTTTGTGCATAACAGTGATAATTTTTAGAGAAGATTTTATGTGAAACTGGTTTACCGTACACCACTCATATTATTGCCAACTATAGTATTAATTTCTACAATCAATAGTATGAGTGATGTACGGTAAACCAGTTTCATATGAAATTTTACCTAATTTTTATGCATAATAGTGAGTCTAAAAAAATCGAGTTCACACAAATTTTTATCATAAAATATGGAGTATTTTATTACGTGACAATATTTTAGAAACTAGCAGAGCATTCAATCTTATGTATATCTTTTTTAATTGGGGTTCAGGTGAAACATAACATTAATTAGAGTAGATTCAGGTGAATTGTGCACTCTATAATTTATTTAAAAAATATACAACTTGTTATATATTGAAACATGTAACATGTATTTATAAAATAAATTGCATATTTCAATATAAAAAATTATATGTTTCAATATAATAAAATGTATGATTTTTAAAATACACTACGTAATGCAATGTGCACCAAGTATGCAAGATCTAGCCCATTAATGCAATCATATTGTGATAATAGTAGCAAGATGAGCTTACACATATATTATTATACATATAATGATACTAGGTAGAGTTGTTAGTTAATTTAAGTATAAGATACATGCATTTAATGCTTCCAAATTGTTATCTAGTGTTCAGGTAAGTTGTAACATACTCTATTTTGTTGGTGTGGAAATAAATCTTTAACAACTAATCATTTTTAATGCATTTTTTTATATGACAAAAATTTACATCCACCCCTTTCAAAATATTAAAACGTCAATGTCCAAATTATGATCCGTCACACGCAAATGTGGTTGTTGTTATATATATATATATATATATATATATATATATATATATATATCAACTTAAACAAGACACATATGATCTATATATATAGTGCAAATTAAACGCATATATATATATATAGATAATCAGAATTGAGAGACACATGATAAAACAACTAAAGAAAGCGATGCGCGCATGCACAGAGATTGTGATAAAAAAGTATATATATATATACCGTACGTGTACGTGTTTCATGATGAGTTGTACAGTATGAATATGCAGGAGGTATTTTCTATAATTTGTTGGCCATGATCAGGTCAATTGCCATCACATTCAACAGAAGATTATAAGAGATGGGGAGATAATGATTGCCGTCCAACGCACAAGTAGAAGTAGTCATATTCTTGAATTCTGCATTATTAATTATGAGAAAACAAATCAAACACCAACATATATATAGTTAATTAAATAAAATGATGAATGTATTTCATCATTCCAAACCCTAAATTCTTGAAAATTCATTTCAAACCCTAAATTCTGATCATCATCTGATTCCCCAATATGCATACCTGTGGCTGTGAAGGGGCTTTCATTTCCATGAAGGTAGTCCCATTCCCATATGGGTTTTTCAGAAATCGCATGCATTTCCTCATTTCTTGATGTCTCTCCCGCAACTGCAACATCATTCTCCATATTTCTTGATTTTGATCCCTTTTAACTTCAAACTAATTAGTAATTGATTCTAGTTCTAGTTCTAGTTCTAGTTCTAGTTCTAGTTCTAGTTCTAGTTCTAGTTCTAGTTCTAGTTCTAGTTCTAGTTCTAGTTCTAGTTCTAGTTCTAGTTCTAGTTCTAGTTTATATAACATGCACCTGCGAGCGTTCTTCTTCACTTGCCCACTTCATGACTTAAGTACTCCCTCCCTCCGTCTCCGATATTATTATAAGATTCTCGTTTCTTTTGGGTCATGTTTTAATTAAAGAATAATAATAAAGTTATAAAAATAAAAGTAGAGAGAAATTATGTGGAGTAATGAGTGACATTTTTTTTAATATATATTTACTACAAGAAAATGAAGAATTGACTATGAAAATTCTCAAATGGCTACGAAATTTTCTTACAAAAATAATTTGGTACTTAAAAAATGATGATTGTTTACGATTTGCCTACCAATTTTTATAATAATCTTTGAAGAATAGGTCTACACAAATAATTTTTAAGGCAAACAAATTACCTACGAAACAATTTACCTACATATTTGTAATTTTTTTTAGGGCAAACTTGCCTACACAAATAATTTTCTAGGCAATTTACATTTCCATATGCAATTATTTGTAGTTTAAAAATAACATATATAATTAGAAAATTTTGTAGGCGAATCTTAGGCAAGTCTTACTATTTAAGGATCAAATTATTTTTATTGGAACTTTCGTAGATGTCGCGAGTCGTTTTGGTTGTTGAATATTATGTGGCTAATTTAATTACAACTCGCAAACAAAACATATACGTGTAAAATAAACAGTAAATAAGATGAATTTGTTGACCCAGTTCGTCAACATATGACTACTCTGGGGGCATACCAAGCCAGGATGTAGTATTACGAGCTTTACACGTACAGTTCTTGATACATCTTATGAAGATGAATCGATGCAGGTTATCGAATGAGTTCTAGGGTTTTTCATATATGTGGATGAACACTCTAATTTTTCTGTTCCTCACCTCTCAGGGGATTTTTGTAGGCTATATTTCTGGGATTATTTCATGAACCAACCCTTTTCTTCTTCTTTTTTCTTCCATTTATAGTACTTCGTCAAGCATGAGCTGGATTGGTAAAGCATGTGCTGGATTCTTTGGATCATGCAAGAACTCCGATTGGTGTTGCCACGTTTCGACTTCATCTTCTAGATTGATCTTTGTACAAACGTTGTAAATCGTAGGGACGCTTTTTGATCGTCGAAATTAATCTTTTGTTCGGTTGGACTTTTCGTTCTCGCCGACTTTTTAAGATGTCGGTTCTTGAGAGATTTGAGTTCGAACATACCGTTTTGGTTACGTTTGTTTGGTGAAGGTTGGCCGAGCAATTACGTCGGTTGGCTTAACAAAAAGTAACTCACCCACCGGGCATGATTATTATATTCAAACATTACACGTGTAAACTCTTTGATGCTCGATTAATCCCGATTTATTATATCGAACACAACAACAATACCCGGTAGGGTCGCTTTTGTATTCTACATTGGGCCCATTTGTTAAAATCGATTGGGCCATGTTTGGCATCGCTTCAATTCATATTTGAAACTTGAATTAGTACCGGTGTCTATTTAAATCATATTTCTCCATTTTAAAATTTTTTCCTTTCTCCTCTACTCTTTTATCGTCTTCAGCATTCGAAAGTTTCCGGCGAAGGATTCATTGTTCCGGCGAAGAAATTCATTGTGTAATCGCCGATTCTTCTTCTACTTTATAATCATGGCCTCTTGCTCGAATTCCTCTGTTCAATCCGACCATTATAGTTCCCCTTCGCCTTCCCCCATTAGTAGAATCCCCCGTAATAATGTAAGCACATCGGAGGCAAATGCCTCGAATTCAGGATTCCGTTGGCAATTTCGGCAACCATTTACCGTTTTTTTCTTCGACTCGATAAAGCCCAAACGAGTCGGATAGGGTTTGTCCCGTAATGATTCGTTGGACGATTCTGATTATAATTCTTCGCCCCAAATTCAAATTAGGTCTAGGGCTATGGATAATGTTGATGTAGATAGAAATGATACTGCTGTGAGGGGGGAAATTTTAGCAACTGTAAATTTAGTCGAATCGAACATAGGTGTAGATGGTGGGCAAAACTCTGAACTTGGTATACCTGTTGGTGTTCCTCACAGTCCAACATATAGCGAGTATAATGCTCGTTATAATTTTGGCTTGCCCGAACAACCTCATAGGATTAGTGTAGAGAACGAGTACCCAGCGAGCAAAATGGCGAGCATAATTGATGTAGATATGCTCGCTCAGCTGCATAGAATTTATGAAACCCCTAAGGATGTCTTTTTCTGGGCACCCGGTCCTGATGAGCGGGCTGACCAACCCCCTGAGGGTTGTGTTGCCGTGAATTTGGACACCATGGAGGCTGGTCTTCGATTTCCTCTCCATCCGGCAATTACCCGTTTGCTTGTGGAATGGAATATCTCCATTACACAGCTTAAACCGAATGGATGGCATATGGTTATGAGTTTTTTGACGTTGTTCGGCAAAATGAAGCCAAGGTATTATCCTTCGGCAGCTGAACTTGCTCGGTTAGTGCACTTGACTCGTCCGAGGGGCGAACATGGGTGGTTGTTTATGCAAGCTAACGCCAAGTGCAAAATTATCGAGGATGTGCCGAACAAAATCAGTGACTGGAAAGAGAAGTTCTGGTTCGTAGGGGGCGATTGGAAAAGCCCGGCCTCTGGAAGCGAGCCAAATGCTCGTTTGGACATCCCCACTGACTTCGGAGTGTACCGAAGTAAGTGATTTTGTATCTTTCATTCTTCAATTTGAACTGATTTTAACTCACTTTTTATTTCAGGGATTCCAGCCGCGACGGATAAGGAGACAAACGACGGCTATTTCAGCAGCGTTTGGCAGATTGATCTGGAACCTCGTTCAGAAAGATCCGTGATAACTTTGAACACTGCCGAACAGAGAAAGAAAGGAGGTTTGTTCGTGCCTCCTCATCATCTTGTTGCTGTTGATCCTTCCGGTAAGGATTATCTTTTGTTTTTGTATAAGTCTTGTGTCTTTTTGTTCGCTGTCACCCGTTGATTCTGATTTCGTTTTATTTATAGCTTTTCCAGCTGTGACCATCGCGGTGAGTACGCCTAACCACCTGAGATGGCTCGAAGAAAGAGGCCACAGAACTTGTTTCGATTCAGCCGAGCGAGAAGCTCAATGTGCAGAGGGAGGCGAAAGCAGGCCAAACGACCCTCATCCGGGCCCCGAGAATCAAGTCGAGCATGTAGGGGCTCCCTGCTCGGGCCGAGCATGGGGTCGGGCGAACAAACTCCACCACCGAAAAAGACCAAGGGTGGAGATCGCGAACAGGGGCCTGGTTTAACAGGCCCGAGTTTAACAGGGCTGATCGAAGCGGGCCGACCGAGCAAACTCAAACAAAGACCGATGCCGGGCCAGTCGACTGGGACCCCTACCGTCGAGGCGCTCAGAGCGGCCGCTTTGTTGTTGGTCCCATTTCGCAGATTGTCGAAATGGAAGTTGGCACATCTTCTCCTCCTCCAAATTGGACCTCGATCATGGACTCCGATAGACTCGAAGCCACGATCTCCGAAGATAAATCATTCTGGGATGGGATCCATTTCGGCGTGGCAGTACATTTTGCTCGCTCAGAATGCTTTGCTTTGGTTTTCGGTCGATATCTCTATACTCACTTGGTCAAATATGTATATCTTTTGTAGGTTGAGCGGGGTTGTCGCCTTAATGCCCGACCTAAAGAATTACTTTTGCTCGCCGAGTGTTATAAAGTTCCAGCGTCTTGCGAGCATGTTCAAAAAGCTTGCCGGACTCGCTCGGCGTGGACTATCGATCTGGAGGAGTCTCGATGACAGGTCCCACCCCTTGGAAACTATGCGTTTGGGGGGGTGCTTGTGGTCGATCTTTGGTCGCTCTTGAGAAAGCTTATGCTCGATCGCTAACATCCAAGCCAATTATTTGGCTTTGATTAGAACTTCAAGACAAAGTGATCGAGTGAACAGGTCCGGATGAACCGAAATCGCTCAGAGCAAACTGTTTTAAGACAAGCCGGGCGCTAATCTGGCTCGGGAGGATGTTTCGCCAATTTCACGAGAATGCTCGCTTAGCTCAAGAGGATGCTCATCACACAAGAGAGGCACTGAATCGATCTCGGGAGGAGGTGATCAATATCTGAAAGGGCTCAAGAAGAAATGAATGTTGAGCCAGTAAACTTCGGGCCGGTGTTGAAAAAAATGGAAAATGAGAGGACGAACTTGGCCAACAAACTCATCATTCTTTGAAGAGACTAACACTCGTTTAGGCCTCAAAACTCTAAGTCGCATGATGACGAATATATTGACTCCATGTCTAATTTCTCGTATATTTGTGCTTTTGCCGATGCTGTTCGATCTGTTCGCCACACACTCAACAAATGAAAGCAAATTGCCCCCCCTCATATCCGACTTTCAGTGAGAACACGGTTGATAACCCTCCAGATCGCAACCTCCCAATGTCGGATTTGAATGGTGCGTGTGACTTTTCCGTTCTTCTGAAGGATCAAAATCGACGATCAATTAGGATGAAGAGGAGAACTCAGACGTTATTGCTACTGAGGTTGCCGATCAAAATCTTCACACTGAATCTGGGATCAATCAGGTACAGGACGAGCAAGAACCTCCTGCAACCGAGCAAAGTGCGCCTCCCAGCGAGCATCTGATACCCGGACATCCTGAAGCTGTTGAGGGGACCGAACATAATGTGTTCGACATTTCTCTTCCATCTACCCCTAATTTTGACTTTGTACCTTGATGTCTTTTTTCTTTGTAAGACTTGTGTAACTTTTTGTCTTCTTCACTTTTTAATTCGAACAATATATCTTTAACTGTTTCTTGTTGATACTTCTTCTTTTGTCCGAATATTTCTTCAATTGAACAAATGAATTTCATATTGAATTGTTTCCTCTCACCTGTTTGTTGAGGATGAATGTTGATACTTGTGTTGCTTGATATTTGCTTTGTTGCTTTGCGTTCGCTTTATTGTTTTCCAGTTTTTGCCTCTTTTCTTCTGAATGAATTCGAACATTGGGTTTGCCTATGCCCGCTCCTGACTTCTTTCGGTTTTGATTGTCTTATTGACGTTGCAATCGGTTGATCGTCTTATTTAGGTGCGACCAGATGGGTTACTTTATGAACCCCCCCTTTCTTGGTGCGCGATCGTCTTATTTAGGTGCGATCACTTCGTACTCGGGCCGTCTTATTTAGCTGCGACCACGTATTTCGTCACCCGCTCGTGCTACGGGTATCTGTAAGTACTAGTCGGCTTATCATTATCAAGGCTGCGTACCCATTACCGCTTTTTTTTGCGGGGAATCGAGAATCTGAATTCGTTCGTCGGTGAACATAGACTGGCTCGTTCGTCTTTGTTCGGTCGTCCAGAAGCTTAGGTGCGACCTCAAATAGGCCTGAACTAGAATCTCTTTAGCGAACAAAAGTACATATATCTTTCTTTTTCTTTTTGCAACACTTTGTATTCTATTACATCGTTCATAGCTGAAGAAGACTATCTATTACACAACTATTGTTATCGGACGGGGTTTTGAATTTAAATCTCGTCTTGAGTAGACAATTTAACCGGCCTCACCTTGTCCATGGAATTGATGTTGACAAGGATGTGGCACATCAGCCGTTCTACCCTTTCTTCTTTTGTAACATGCTCAGCAAAGAAGAAGATAAACTTTGTCCCCTCCGGACAAGTTGCGGTTATCTTGGCGTCCCTGGCATGAGCATGTGGCGCGCATTCCTGCTCGCCTAAAATAGGTGCGAGCAAAATTTTCAAATTTCGCACCATTCATCCCCTCAAAGTAGATGCCACGAGCATCAAGAGATCGGCATCTTATTTTGGGTGGACACTATGACATCCCTCCCCTTGAGGAGGAGATTTTGGGGATGCATAGGGGACTCATGGCTTATTACTGCGTAAGCAGTGAGTAACGTGGAGTGGCAACCATGACACTGCCGAGCATCTTGAGTCCGGAACGGGCTTCAACCTGTGCTCGCAAAGTCATACGGGGTAAAAGACTTCGATGTCAGGCGGGACGCTTGATTCAAATTGAATGATTCTTTGAACCGAAAAAGTCAATTCTTCTACGTCCGGGGGCATACTAAACCATCTTCTTCCGAGAATCGCAAGATATTTTTTTTTTTTCTTCTTCATCTTTTTTTTCCTTTTTTTCCGCTTTTCTTAACCATAAGTATGCCCCTATTTATAGAATCGCCCCCAAGCTAGTCTTTGGCATAGATAATCGGTGCTAGCTCTCTTATTTTTGCTCTCTTTTTGACATCATTCGGCTTTTTTGGCGGCTTTTGCTCAAAAAATTAACTCATCCTCGCATGGTCGCCACCACTTGTCAACTTGCTCGACCATTATCTTCTATTGACAACTCGTTCGACACGTATCTCCGTCCGCCATCCAATAGTCTTTGTCAAATTTTTTTCTTGAAGATATGCATCGAAAATAATATATTCTTCTTTTAAGATCGCCCTACTCATTTTCGATTTGAATGGTGATTGTGTTCGCCAACAATATGCTCGCTTTTATTTGTTTTAACTTTGTTCGGCCGATACTATACTCGCTTTTTATTGATAATATTTTTTCAAATTTGACGGCGTCCACGAAAGTAAGACAATGGGACTCCATTCAGTCCTCCAAGTCATATGCCCCGTTTGGTAAACGTTCGCGTGACTCTGAAAAGGACCTTCCCATGCTCGACCGAACACACCCTTTGGGTACCCCATCGATCGCTTTAAAACCGGCTCGCCCACATTGAACTGCGATTCGGACTTTGGAATTATAAAACTTTTTTTCGATCTCTTTTTGTACATAGCATTCTTGAAATCACCTCCGTCCTTCTTTTTTCTTCCAACAGTCTGAATTCAGAGAGGCGCTGATCATTAATATGCTCTCCGAAAGTCATTGTTCGATGACTTGGAATTTTGATTCTGGTATAATAAACTTCCGCGACCAAATGCTAAAGCAAAAAGGGGTCTCCGTAGTTGATGTTCGAAAGTTGTTCGATAAGCCCATAATATTTGGTGCAATTCTTGATTTATCCTCCTCTTGGAATTATCAAGTCTAGCCTTGAGGGTATGCTTGATAATTTTATTAACGGCTTCAACTTGACCGTTTGGTTGGGGATAATATGGAGTTGAGTAGTGCTTTTTATGTCAATGAGCACAATTTTGTGCGAATTCACTTCCATCGAATTGTTTGCCGTTATCGGTGACCAATGATTGGGGAAGCCCAAATCGACAGATGATGTTTTTCCAAACAAAGTTCCACATCCTTTGTTCGGTGATCTTGACAACGGCCTCGGAACACGCCCATTTGGTATAATAATCAAGCGGCCACCACAAAGATATCTAACTCCCGATGTGCAAAAGGAAATGGGCCAATCAAATCGATCCCCCATTTGGCAAAAAGGCCGTGGGCTATAAACCGACACCAATTCTTGGTGGGCTATGAATAAGCGGAGCATGTACCGATTAATCGATGACACGCACGCGAGCATACGCGAGCGAATCCTTTTTTGAGGGTTGGCCAATAATAACCTTGCTCGATTATTTTATGCCCAGGCGAGCCCACTATATGATTTCCGCAGACACTCCATCATGGATTTGTTGCGAAGTACTTGTCCCTCTTCAGAGTAACACACTTCAAAAGTGGAAGAGAGAGCTTTTTTTGTACAAATGCTCGCCTATAATAGTATATCGAAAGCGCATCGTAATCGAGGCGAGTAGCTTGTGCTTTATTTTCGGGAGAAGTCCTTTTGTAAATAACTCATTATTGAGTCATCCAAGTTTCTTGTTCGCTTGTTATCCGTGGGCGATCGCAACTCGGGAACCGATGGCGATAGGTCGTGGACGATCACAATGTCTGTTTGTGTTCGTCACTCCTTTACCCGTTGCCAGCGTGCCAAAGCATGTCGGCGAGCTAATTACCCAATCGTGGTAATTGTTCAATGAAAACTTGGTCAAAATGCTCGAGCAACTCTTTTTGCTAGTTGTTGATATTGTGCCATTTGTTCGCCTCGGGCCTCATACTACTTTGTTATTTGATAAACGACACCGAGAATCGCTATAGATCATCGACCTCCGAATTCCCATTGTCATTGCCATCGTAGTCCAATGATCAAATCTTCATATTCAAACCTCATTATTTGTAATGGAAAATCAAATCGAATGGTCATTTGTAAACGTTTGCCCTAGTGGGCCGATGAGAACTACGCTGCTCGGCTCTTGAACTTGTTGATGATCCATCAACATACATGTGCCATGGTTGATCGACAATTTCGTCAGGAATTTGTGGATATGTCAACTCAACCATGAAATCGGCCATAGCTTGGCCCTTCATTGCTGTTCGTGGAGCGAAAGTAATGCCGAATAATCTAACTCCACCGCCCATTTGAGCAACCGCCCGAAATATCATTCGGGTCGGTGTAGGACTTGGCGCAATGGAAACGCTTGATCAATACCTCAACTGAGTGGTCGAAAAAATATGGTCGCAATTTTCGCACACTCATTACGAGGGCGTATGCTAATTTTTCCAATGGAGGATACCGGAGCTCGGCTTCTTTTAGCACTTGGCTAACATAATAAATGGGTAAATGTGTAGTCTCTTACGCCAGACGAAACGAGCACAAAGATCGATCGATGTTCGGGATCGCAAAGAAGATCTGAGATAGAGTTGTTACTTTGGGATAGGCTTAGGCAATGTCCGAGTATCTGCGCAAGGTGTTGCTTTAATGATTCAAATGCATTTCGCAATGCTCGGTCCTTTGAAATTTCCCTTCTTTAATGCATCAAAGAAAGGTTTACATTTGTCCCCATTTTCGTGATATAAACAAACTTAAAGCTAATCGTCCGGTTAACTTTTGGACCTCTTTCACATTTCTGGGGGCTTGCATATCGAGCATTGCTTGAATCTTTGATGGGTTTGCATCAATCCCCCGTTGACTAACCATATGTCCGAGGAATTTCCCTGAATGAATCCCAAAACTGCATTTCTTGGGATTTAACTTCATATTATACTTCCTCAATATATCAATCGTTTGTGAGAGGTGGGTGATGTGGTCTTCCTTATGTTCGCTCTTTACCACAATATCATCGATATATACCTCGATTGTTCGGCCGATGTGTTCGTCGAACATTTTGTTCACCAAACGTTGATACGTTGCTCCGGCATTCTTTAATCCGAATGGCATGCGTTGCCAACAGTACATGTTGTTCTTTTTCGCTGCGAGAATCGTTGTATTCTTTTGATCGTCCGGATGCATTGGTATTTGGTGATAACCCGTGAAATAACGATCCATAAATGTCATGAGTTCATGGCCCGCTGTATTATCAACCAAATAATCAATGTGGGGCATCGGAAAATTATCTTTTGGACATGCCTTATTCAAATAAGTGAAATCGATACACAGTCTCCAAGATCCATTTGATTTGCGAAGCCATCGGGGTTCATAAGCCATCTTGGGCATTTTACCTCTCGGATCAGTTTGTTGTCGAGCAGCTTTTTGATTTCATTATTCATCGCCGCATATTTTTCCGGACTAAATTTTCTACGTTTTTGGACAACTGGAGCTTGTATTGGATCAAGGTTGAGGGAGTGGCAGGCATGCTCTGGATCTATTCCAACCATGTCCTCGTGTGACCATGCGAACACATCTAAATTTGCTTGAAGGTAAGTAATTATTTCTGTTCGGATTGGTTCAGGTAATTCTGAACCAACGAACACTTCTAACTCAGGTCTGTTCGGGTCGATACTGATTGGTTCCAATTGCTCAACAGGAGTCGCCTGCTTTTTTTTGCTTCCACCGAGGGTCTTGAATGGATCCTCGGGGCTCATCATCAACCTCCATGGGTTCAAAACCTATGCGAGGCTCTAGGTCCGATTGCTCGTTCGGCTGATCAATATTCATTTGATCTAGGAGATCGGGGGAATTAGTTGTCTCCCCGAAGTTTATGTTCGTATACTTTCCGTGCTTTCGAGACGAATGGTTATGCTTTCGTCTAACTTATGTTCGTCGGAAGATCTTTCGGTGAGATATTTGCTCGCTGGCTAGGCTTATCAATCTCCCGTGTTCGCTCCATCATATTGACGATACTTTGTCTTTCTGGTACACACGATAGCAAACAATCTCGAGCTTTCTTCTGATCTCCTTTTTACGCTACCTGTTCCATCTGGTGTTGGAAATTTAACACAGTAGTAATACGTGGAACAAGCCGCTTTGAATTCCTGAATAAACGGGCGACCTAGAAACCCGTTATAAGTAGACTGAACATCGACGATTACAAAATCTAACATTCTAGTTCGTCTAATGTCCGAATTCAAAGTTGATTCTAGCTCGACTCCTAACCTAATCATACCATAGGGTCGGGTTACAGATTCCCCAAAACCCATTATAGTATGATTACATGGTTCAATATAACTGCTCAAATCCCCAACTTGTTTTTCCATCTGGCGAAGGGTATTGACGAACAAAATGTTCGCATAAGCTCGATATCAACTAAGAGGCGATGTACCTTCAAACCAAGGAGACGAAAGCAATCGATGGTTAAGGAGTCGTTGTGGGGAGTTATAATCCCGTCGAGATCGCCCTCCGAGAAAATGATTTGGTGTGTAGGTGGGGAACCGGATGATGTGCTCGCCACCTTTACGATGGATGTTACGCATGGCACGCATCTCCATCTTTTACGTCTGTTAGATAACGTTGGCGCTGGTAACATCCACCCACGGGACCATATTCGGGATTTAATCATTTGGATTTCTTGACTTTCTCGACCTCTTCCAACGGTGATGGGAGGCCCTCTTTTGGACGTTTCAGATCTCTTGCGTGATTCTTGGGATCATTGTCAAATGTTTGTTCGCCCTTTCGCTTCCCCTTCGGTCTTGTCGCTACGTTCGCGAATCCTCGTTGGCTTTTTTTAAGAACGGGGAAAGACGATTTTCTTCATATAGCTTCCAAAGTTGGCGGAGTAAATCGCGGCAATTTTCAGACAGCCCGATGTACTCGTGATAATTCTGATATTTGGAAGCGTTAAGTCGACGCTTATCCATTACAATTCTTCTTGGCTTTGTCCAACATGTCCCGATCTTTAATTTGATTAAAGATAGTTTCATTAAACGCCCAAAAGAGACCGTGGGGCATTTCTTACGCTCTTTGTTCAAAAGGTTTGAAGGAATTTGGGGATCTGTGCCCCCTTCATTCATTATTTTCTTTTAAAGCTTTCTAGCGATAGGCTCTGTCTCAATTGTGATTGTGCGAGCAAATCTTGCATGGCTATAATTTTAGCCGCCTCTTTTCTCTAAACTCTACGAGTATGAGTTCGCCAATCTTGATGCATGGCCTTCCACATGTCAGTATTTAAAGTCGGGCCTCCGACCACCGCGAGGATCTTAACATCCTCTTCAACTTGGGCTCCATCATATAAACATTTATCAAATCTTTCTATGTATGATCGATCGACTCACCTTTTAATTGGGAAAAATACGCCAACCTTTGTTTCGCAGCAGGCGAAAGCACACATGGACGAGAAATGGGACAAAAATTGCCGTCCCGGTTGCCAGCGAAAAGATGTGATGGATTTAGCGGGTAAAGTGGTAAACCACCTATGTGCTCGATCACCCAAAGTCATGGGGAATGATCGCTTCTTGTCAGCGTCTGTAGCCCCCATCGCGATCATAAAGTTCGAAAATTTGCCGAGATGGATGAGGATCCGACTCAAAGATCGAAAATGGGAATTGGCGGTCGGGTCTTCGCGACTTTTCTCTTGTACTTCGCCGCCATGATCGGCGGTGATAATGGCGAGCAAGGCACGGTGCTTTCGTTCGAGGGTGGTTCTTAGTCGCGGCGATCGGGCTGTAATCCTCGATGGCTTTTTTGCATTTCCGCAAACTTTGTGGGACCCGATAGACTTAGATTGGGGTTGTTTCCCATCACGAGGATCTCGTGGATCATGCTCGTGGTGGGGCGCCCCCCCCTAAGTTTGTCTTGACTACCCAATCGATGATGGATAGACAACTTTGTTCCCACCGATTTTTGTTGGTGTCGCGGATGCTTTTGAAGATCTGAATGTGCGGGCATCTCTATTGGATGTCTCTTTCCTGGATCCTGTCGCTTATTATTGCAGATTCGGTCTTTGGCGGAGAGCCTCAAACGTCCAAACGCTGATGGTCTAGACCCTTGAGGCTGTTCGTCACACGACGTATCATCGGCTTTTTTACTGGTCCGCTTTGCAGTTTTCTTTTTAGCTTGCTCGAGGTCGGGTGTATGCGAGTGTTGCTCTTCCTGCTTTTGAGCCTCTAACCGTAATTTTTTTTCGCCCTCTCTTTACGTGCTTCGCAACAAGAAAGTGATGGCTTTTTGTAAAGTGGTCGTCGGATCATTGGCTATATCCTCAAGGTTGATAGTCTCCGCTGCCTGATCTTTATGAGGCTGACGCTGGGCCTCTTTACGGTCGTATGGTCGGCTTTACTCCGACCTCTCCGTTTGTGTGTTCCTAGATTGAGGCATTATATTTCTTTTTACTGCCTCGGCTAACTAGGGGTTTGTGTATGGGTTGGTTTTTTGGATTTGGATTCGAAAATTTACCCTCCTTCTAGCGCCAATTGTCGCGAGTCGTTTTGGTTGTTGAATATTATGTGGCTAATTTAATTACAACTCGCAAACAAAACATATACGTGTAAAATAAACAGTAAATAAGATGAATTTGTTGACCCAGTTCGTCAACATATGACTACTCTGGGGGCATACCAAGCCAGGATGTAGTATTACGAGCTTTTACGTCTGAGTTCTTGATACATCTTATGAAGATGAATCGATGCAGGTTATCGAATGAGTTCTAGGGTTTTTCATATATGTGGATGAACACTCTAATTTTTCTGTTCCTCACCTCTCAGGGGATTTTTGTAGGCTATATTTCTGGGATTATTTCATGAACCAACCCTTTTCTTCTTCTTTTTTCTTCCATTTATAGTACTTCGTCAAGCATGAGCTGGATTGGTAAAGCATGTGCTGGATTCTTTGGATCATGCAAGAACTCCGGTGGTGTTGCCATGTTTCTGACTTCATCTTCTAGATTGATCTTTGTACAAACGTAAATGCAGAGGGACGCTTCTTTTGATCGTCGAATTAATCTTTTGTTAGGTTGGACTTTACGTTCGTCGCTTTTAAGATGTCGATTCTTGAGAGATTTGAGTTGAACATCTTGACACGGTTACGTTTGTTCGGTAGGCTGGCCGAGCAATTCTGATCAGTTGGCGAACAAAAAGTAACTCACCCACCGGACATGATTATTATATTCAAACATTACACGTGTCGCTCTTTGATGCTCGATTAATCCTGATTTATTATATCGAACACAACAGTAGACATGTTTGGAAAAATATTTGAAATTTTTTGTATGCAATGTATTACTTTTTTTGTTGTGATTAATTAAAACTTTATTACCAACCTTATATTTTTGGATAATCCAATTTCCAGGGTGTAATTATGTAAATATAATAAACATTTCACGAAATTTTATCAGGTTTTTTAATTTCTTCCAAATGCTATTGAATATTTCTATAAATATTAACATAAATATCATTTTTATAATTCTGGGAAGGCCATGACAATATTTGGGCAAAAGGAAACCACGTCATATCATCGGTACCACTTTTGATATTTCATATAATGACAAATTTTTGTATATATAATTAGTTATTCGAAGTGTAATTGTTTTTATATTTAAGTGTATACAATGTTTTCACCGAAGTAATAAGATTACTTTGTTTTTATTAAATATATTACATGTTAAATGTTTCATAAATATCTTCTTAGTTTCTACTAAAAAATATTAGCGGCTTTTAATGAACAATATTCTTTTTTTTTTCACTCAGCGGTATAAATTGATTAGGAGGAAAAAAGTATTTTGATCCCATAATTAGTTTTATGTAATCTATTTTTCATTCTAAAATATTTAACTATTCAATTTCGGTCCCATAACTATTTCGATTGTCCAATTTTTAGTCCCATCAATTTACAAATTACGAAGTATATCCGAATCGCTATTGTTACTTTTGGAAGTGTAGACAAACCAAGTATGCCTTCTCCATCTCTTGGTTGCACAAAATAATAATCAGGATCTTTAAAAACAAGAACAATACGAGCAACTAAACATCTGGAATTTCAGCAAAACAGCCATTACAAAGATGGGAAAGCCAAGGGAGTTGTTGTGCTAAAAAGCACTTGTGTAACAAGACTCTAAAGAAACAAGGTAGTCTAAAGAAACATAGAAATGGTCATCTAATTCATGGCATTGGGACAAGAACTCTGGAATACAACTTCCAGCTTAGATGTCCACTCATCAGGATGAATGGCATTTTCAGTGATGTTTAGGACCTTCAACTTCGGTTTGCACAAAACCGCCATGGCAATTTGGATAGCACCATCTGTAATACCTATCACATTGCTCTGCAATTCTACTTCAGACAAGTGATTGTGAGTCCAAATTGATTTGCCGCATCATATGCAGCAGCTTCAATTCTCTTTGCTTCCTTGTCTGCTTCATTGTCACTCAAGTAACCACAATTTCTAGGCCAAATTGAGGGAGTTACGAGATTCTTAGCCAAAATCCAGGGGCCTAGTATCTTCTTTACATGCCCATAATTTCACGGTCGGCATCCCAGATTCCATATTGAAACAACCTGAAAAAAAGTAGCAATTTGAAAACATGCAACAGCAAATACAGTGTTATAGATATAATGATTTCTCACAACAAAAACCCCCAATTACGATTTGGCTTCAAACTAAGGATTGCAACGGGTTTATTTAATCCCCGGTCAGGACCCGCCTTCTTAACAAATAACATGTTGACTCCAATTGGCTAAATGCCAGGAACTTGGAAACAAATAGCAATCCAGCATCAATCAACTAATTATTGCTTCAAATGTATTGTTCTCTTCTTATTTTAAACTAAAAAAGGATTGAACCGAGAATACCTCTAGTTGGAAATGCCACAAGTTTCTACACATGTTACTTCATGGCAAAGTATAGTGTGAACAAGTTTTACGGTGAAACTGGTTAAGGAGTGTGACTTATATTACTAAAGTGTGTGACTTTTTACTGTAAAGTGTGTGACTTTTTACTGTAAAGTGTATTACTCATAAAAGTGAAGGGTGTAACTTATATTATAGCAAAGAGTGTCGTAGTGATAACTGAAGTGTGTGACTTATATTACTAAAGGGTGCACTACTATACATTTGAGCTTGCACAGCTGCACTTGGACAGCCTTTTTTTCAAACAACTCTCCAAGTAACAACTTGGAGAGCGGTTTTATAAAAAAAAAAAAAAAACAAAAGGCGGTTTGAAACCGCTGTCCAAAAATTTTGGACAGCGGTTTCAAAACCGCTGTCTATCTTTCACTTGCACATCGGTTACTAAACATTTGTCTAAATAAATTTTGACAAATGTTAATAACCTGTCTTTTTTTTTTTTTTTTTATATATATGAACCGAGACCTAGCTCGGACTTCATTTCTTTCTCTCCAATTTCTTCTCCCCCAAAATCGCCAAGAAAAAAGAAGATCAAATCGCCGCTGTGTCGGTTTTCCCTTCAACCAAATCGCCGTAATCGTAGTTGACCGCTAGCTTAGTAAGTCGTCGGCTTCTCCCTCTCCCCAAATCGTCGCGCCCTCCTCCCTATTCTCTGCTTGCCGCTTATCCATCCTCCCCACGCCCTCGCCTCCATAACACTTAGTTGGTACAATGGATTGTGCAATCTTTAATTTTACTTTTTTTTCAAGCTTTAGCTTTATTCATATTGCATATTCCGTATTGAACATTATAAATATGATTATCTGATTGAATTGAACATTAATATATGAGTAAGTCAATATAACGTGTGTTAAAAAAAATCAAATGAATAGGTCTTCCATGAAATATTTTATATGCAATATCTATGATTTTAAGAAAAGTAGGGCACAAAATAAATATAAATATAAAATGGGGCCTCAACTCAAGTCGTATTTCCATTGAATTTTTCAAGCTTTAGCTTTATTCATATTATATATGTTGCTCTTGTTGTTTTTTTTGGTGAACTAATCTTGTTGTTTATAACACTTAGTTAATTTTGTTTATATTATATATGTTGCTCTTTTTTTTTTATTTGAAATATTATATTTAGCTCCATAACACTTAGTTGCTCTTGTTGTTTTATATTCTTGGTCTACTTGTAAGACAATGTCATTCAAGCCTAATACACATGTGTTCATAGTATAAGAGTATGCTATCAACTGAAATTTTAATTTATAAGTAGATGATCTGAGATGTAACTTATAAGTAGATATATGTATCATGTATCTTTGCATAGATAGTTCTTATCATGTATGAAACATCCCGGTTGTGAATATTGTTTATTTTTTGTTTATTAAATGTTGTTTTTCCGCTTTTTACGGGATCATGTCTCGTTTGCCTATATCCCGGAGATGATGGATATTCGATGGAGATCATGGCATATGATCATGGTGCATATGATGACTTGAGAGAGTGTGACACCGATGCTCCCACCACCACTAGCAACTCCGGGAGAAAGCGACTCGGGTATAGTTACAATGTCATCTATTAAGAGAGCTCAGAGTGAGGAAAACACTTCGTAATTTTATTACAATTGAACAGTTTGAAATCGATAAATATATTGATTGATCGTTGAACCTAATTAAATACTATGTTATTGCAGTTATCGTTCAATGAGTTTGGACAGGCAATAGGAAAAGAGAGTGAGTCGTTGTCCTTCTACATTGGAGAGCTGCTGTCAGGAGCGTGATCCCTATCGTCTTTGCGACCAACGATTTGGCGTAACCCCAAACTGACTCATTTGAAGGAAAGATTATGGGACGAGCTTACGGTATGTTAATTATATATTTATTGAAAGTTGTAGTATGACCCTTAAATTTACTAAATTGTTATGTTATATGCAGTATAGACTTACCGAGAGGTCTTGACCTCACAAAGAAGAAGTAAATATTGTCGCAAGTCGAGTAATGGCCAAGAATTTAGGACTTGGTTGAGAAGTAACACACGAGATCCGGAACCGGTCTTTACTCGGCTAGTCCGCCTCTGCGTATCGAGAATAACCCTATGGTGGCTCCATCTTCGGGTCTTTTCTAACTAAATATCTTATTAAAACGTAGCCCAACGACCTTTTGCTACCAGATCCGGAGGATCCCCGACGGTTGGTGGCCTGAGCTCGTTGCCACGGCTCCCATGGAATGATTCATGGTCATCCCATCACTCCCCGGGTTTCGTGAGGGTCACACTCGATGTACCCTCAGAATCGGAGAGGAGGATTCATTGATGCCAAAACCAATCGATGAAGCCGTCCGGTCTGAATAAATGGCCGGACACTTCATCGAATGGCGAGCAACTTGGTCTCTAGCACCATGAGGGTAAAATATTTGTTATTAAAGTTCATTATCTTATTTGTGGTTCTAAATAATATTGTAAATTAATTGTAGAATCTGCTGACCCCCCACATGAGGCTAAATCGAGGGACTCCACCGCTTTCTAAGACTTGGTTATCCCATGATTTGGAGACTTAGATCACGATGATCATTTCTGATCTAGGGTGCGGATGGTATCGTCTAATGCTTTCGATATAAATCACAGTTCCCATGCTTGCTCACTTTCATGAGAATACTTTCCAAGAATTCGTCAAGTGAGGAACATGTCTTGTGAAGTCTTTTGTCGGGACCAGTGGTTGAGTGCAACCACCATAGCCCTTTACCTCAGGTATGTGTTTACTAATTCTCAATATTCACTTTCTGTATAGTTTAATTTTTTTTAAATATTAATTAGTGTATATATGTTGGTTAAAGATATTTGGGTGAGCTATATCTCTCCAGAGATAACCGAGCAAGTGGAATGTACTCCTTCATCTCCCAAGTGTCTTGCATAATGGGTGATAGGGTACAGACCATGGATGGGTTCGATAATCACATGCTGAATCTAACTGGGAGCGATCATCTCATTTTTTGGCCAACAAATGTGGGGTGAGTGATAAACATTTCGTTAAAATTTGTATTCATGTTTATAATATTTGCACATATATATGCTAAATTTGCGATTAATTTTAATACTCTCAATATAATATAGGAACCATTGGGTCTTTGGTCACCATACACATGAATACATTAAGTGTGTATTTTATGGACCCAACTCGTGATGGAGTTTATTCTAATCATACGATCTCGTTTCATATATGGAAGCGTAAGTTCATTTTTAATATTCTATACAATGATTTGTTTTACTTTTAAAATTATGCATATTTAATCTATTTTTATTTTTTAATTATAATAATAATAGTGTGATGACGATGTATCGGAGTCGCCAGAGTCGAGGGCTCAAGATCCGGGTTAAATAAAGTGAATTTGGATTAACATTAAGGTAAATTTAATTTAGTAAATTATCAAACTAATTAATAGAAAGAAATCATAATTGTAATCGTTATTATATTGTTAATCAACGGGTTCCGAAGGCAACGAGATAATGACCATTGTGAACATTTTGTTTGTTGCTTTATAGAAGATATAATCCGCGACTTCTATAACGAACATTTCTCCCAATGTAAGTCAATTATTGATTTATTTAAATTATTATTGATTGAATAAAAATTCATACTATATTGAATGATTCGTTGTTTTGCGGTTTGTCTATGAGCGTGAGCTCAAGTCTTACTCTAAGAAAAAGATGGAGAAATGGAAAAACGATTGGACGGGGTACTTTTACAATCGTTTCTTATATTCATACGATCAATATTGAGAGAATGTTGTTTTGAAATATTGGTAGCATGTAATTAAATTATATATTTGTGATGATATATATTTCATGTTTTTGGTGTATTGGATATATGTTTATGATTGTATGTTTATATATTTCGATGTTTTGATATATATATGTGGTTTATGGTTTTATTATAGGATTTTTGGTTTATGTTATATGGTATTGGACGTATATATAAGTTTTATTATATGGTATTGGACGTATATATAAGTTTTATTATATGGTATTGGACGTATATAGTTTTATTATAGGATTTTTAAAATGTAAATTAATAATTAAAAAAAAAAAAAAGATATTGGACAACGGTTTTCAAATCATTGTCTATGTAAAGTAAAAAACAAATAAAAAAAATATATCATCTTGGGCGGTTGATAACCATTTGTCAATATAAACTTCAAAAGCGGTTAAAAACATTTGTCCAAATCTTTTCTTGGGACGGTAATTTTTTATCATTTATCAAGCTTGAGACGGATGATGCTGGAGAAGCGGTTATAACCGCTCTCAAGGTCATTTTTGTTGTTGTCCAAGACCAAATGTGTATTAGTGGTGTGACTTATATTACTAAAGTGTATGTCTGTAAAAAAAAAAAATCAGTTTCACGGTGAACAAGTTTCACAGCATACCAACTTATACTTCATATATCAAATGACAACTATGGTAGGTAATTTGGCCCTATAATTAAGAATAAGATCTTGTGAATATAGGATTTGGATTTTTTTTTTAATTTTTTTACAGGAAAGTAAATGTATTAAATAATGCCGTAATGTCGGCATCCAAAACGTTCACAATCACTTCCGGAATGGAGTGCGATTAAAATAATAAAGAACAATTGAAACCAAAGCGTGCTAAACAATGAGCAACTAAATTGCCAGATCTACGAATCCAACTAAACAAAACCATCAAATCCTTTGCAGGCTTCCAAAATAAAATACATTATAGACCCATGTGAAAACAGTATTGTACGTATACCATTAGAAGGACAAACATAAGTTGGTGAGAATTTTATGTGTAGATTTTACCATGAGAAAGACTTAAGTTTGTTTAAATAAGTATGCTGATTGAAATGATGAAAATATTCATAGAAAATAAAAAAGAACATAGTTATTAAAATTATTCTAAATTAAATCACTAATGTCAATTATTCTATGAAAAATACATATTTATAAAAATTAAATTTAGATATCAATTGCTCTAAGAAAAATACATATTTATAAAAATTAAATTTAGAGACAAGAACTATCAAAGCTGCATTCCCGTCATCTTCAGTAAGCTCTTGTCAAATTTGAAAAAGAAACAAAACATTAATAGTGATTAGTGAGTGCCACCAAAAAAAAATTGTACCAACTACAACATAACTAGCAAATAACTATCTAAAAAAAAAAAGGAACTAGTAATCATTTTTTAAAGACTAAAAATACTTATTTACAGAAACCAAAAAAATATTCCAACAAAAGAGAGATATCGCTCATGTAACTTTAATGAACAACAATATTTTACCGGAAAAATCTATATATCTTGGGTAAAAGATTTATTTATATACATGAATTCATGTCCCTGGAAAATCTTTCACTATTTGTGGAAGAATATTTTGAAGATATTAAAGATACATGGAAAGAATTGTCTATTTAAACAGAATTAATTATGTAAATGATGAGTTAACATGATACTCATTAATGTGATTCCATTAAAAACCCATGGTATGTTTTATATGGTTACCGTGTATTTATTGTATCTATATTCTATACTATATATATTATTTGAATTTCATTTGAGGATCAAAATAGTTCATGCTAAATTTTGTGAGAATTATTAAAAATTCTTATTAAGATTAAATATTAATTAATTGTGAAATTAAAGACATTTCTAGTTTTTTAAAAGTCAATTCAAGTGGATAGGACTATATAAGAGCAAATGAGTTTTTAACGAATTGTAAATATTTACGCAGATTGTTGTTTATATCCCTATAAAAATCTGTAAAACCTATTTATTTATATTGGAAATCGCCTTATTCACGGTGTAACAAATACTTATATATATCTTCACACCCCAAATACAATATATATACACATATATATATATATATACATCGTTGGTATTCACTTATTCCGTTTGTACTCAATAATTCTCTTTTTCCGCCGATTATTTCTTTGCTCCAATTGATTCTTGGTTGGCGTTGATCGGTAATGTTCCTAGTTTTTTTTTTTCGTGAATATTAATTGCGCGTAAGTATATATTAATATATATGCGGTAATTTTTGGATCTCTTACTTCGGATGTTGCTGCATATTATTAAAGTTTTCATTAGTTGTTTCTGAGTGTTTGATTTCTAAAAATAGGATTTGTTTGTGTTCCATTGTTGTCGATATTAGTTATGAACTTGTGTGTTCAGTTTGTTGATTCAAGTTTTTCCTTTATTTTGTTTGACTAGATCTCCTGTAAAATTTGTCCACCTTAAAATGATTCCATATTTAACGACATAATCCTTTGCTTATTACGATTAATATCCTTTTAAATATAAATCACATTCTCCAGTTATCACTACTATATAGTTAGTTAATCACATTCTCCAGTTATCAAAGCTAGGTTTAATGGAATGTAGTTGCTTTGTGTTGTTTGGACAGTTTTGAGTATGAATCCTGCAAATGGAGAGTATGGTTTAGGTTCATTCAATACCAAGAAAGTAAAATATTCTGGGAATGAACCAATTAATGGAGATATACATTCAGCAATGGAATTATATGCAGATGAATGCAGTAGGCTCATGATTGAATTTACCAAAAAATGCCGTGTTAAAAAGGAGGAGATTCGTGTTGAGATATTGTCGAATCTGAGATACACGAGTTTCGGTCATGAGGCTTCTGCTGCTGCTATTGTAGCTCAACTGATAATGCCATCTATCAAAGGCCAACCGCTTGAAGTCATGAACATTATTTCAATAGCGGCGGAAGGCAACACGTCGCGCTATCTTTACTTGTCCAACAATGAGTTTAATCTGGAAGAGCATTGTTTGTTAAAAAGCAGGAACAAGTCTGTGCCCAACTATTGAATCTCTTAAAGAAGCCTGGAGATGGATGTAGACATACAAAGTTATGTATTAGGCATACGAGTTTTAGCCGTGAGGCGGCTGCACTTGTTGGGGCGATGCTGTCATCTATCAACCATGAATTAGCCGAAGTGGAGCTATCGGGTTTAGTACTTTCTGGAAGAGTCGGAGATGAAGCTCTTGAAGTCGCGCATATTTTTTCATCCGCGTTGGAAGGTTGCGACTTGCGGTATCTCAACTTGTCCAACAATGCCCTTTCTGGTGAGAAGGGTATCAGGGCTTTCGGCGCACTTTTGAAATCTCGTATCAATTTAGAGGAGTTGTATATGCTAAACGTAGGCATCTCGGAGGAGGCTGCAAATGCGCTTCGTGACTTGATTCCCTCGTCCGATAAACTTAGAGTCCTTCATTTTCACGAAAACTATTTGTACGTTACGGGGGCTCTATACGTATCCGAAATAGTGCGTAAATGTCCCATGTTGCAAGATTTTCGTTGTTCCAATTCGCGTGTGCACACCGAGGGGGGGTACTTTCTTAGCTCAAGCACTGACAAAATGTCATCACATAAAGAAGCTCGATTTGCGACACAATTTGTTTTTTTGTGATGGGGGATTGGCTTTGTGTAAGACATTACCTGAATTTTCTGATCTATCCGAGATTTACCTTAGCCACTTGGAATTGAATGATAAGGCGACGGGTTTTCTTGCGTATTACCTAAAGGTATCTGCCCCGTCCCTACAAGTTTTGGACATGGCTGGAAATTGTATCGGTGATGAATCCGCTCGTGATCTTGCTTCGTGCATAGCTTCCAAACGGAGTCTTACGAAGCTAAACTTGGCTGGAAATTTCTTGGGGGACGAAGGCGCTATCTTGATTGCTAAGGCTCTGGATGAGGGGATTCACGATCAATTGTGTGAAGTCGATTTGTCTCGTATTTTTATAGGATTGGATGGCGCTGTTCCGTTGGTTCGGGCTGCTTTGAGGAAACCGCAGTTGAAGGTGCTGAACATCACTCGCAATGAAATTTATCCTAAGGGTTGGAAATCTAAGGAAGTTTTATTCTAGGAACGAAGAATCTGGTTCCCTGCTCCACTTTTAGTATTCCATTGATGTTTCATCCTGTTGGATCTTTAACACATGGACTCAGAATTTGTTATTTTTTATTATGTCGTATGTCATCTATTCATATTATGGAATACAAAATGGAACGAACGAGTTCACAATTAATAGTGATTGCTTAAATAACCTGCTACAAACGGGTTAATGGAGGAAATGAATTTCCTATTGTACAGAACGGTGCTGCTCAGTAGGGGAACCGTTGGATCATACATGCACACACACGTATTTGCACGAGTGTGTGTGATCTAACGGTTCCCCCTACTGCACAACATTGTGCTGTACAATAGATGATCTGTTTCCATTAATAGATCAATGTTTCAAGATTTTTGAAAATTTACAGGATCAATTATTAAAAAGTCAAAATATTTTGAAACAATTTCAAAACAATATAAAGTTTTTGGCCTAAAAAAGTTATAACCCCTCCATTTTTTTTCAATCCAATCATGATTTTAAAATAGAGTATGATCAAAATGTTAATATGGACCAACTTTTTTTTATCTGATAAAAGGAAATTTAATATGGATCACCGTCTTAGATATGAGAGACGATTTCACTCAAGAATCCCTTTGAAAATAAACAAATGACATAATAAATATTATTTACAACTTATATAAATGAAAGTTTAAACAAAAATATTAATTACAGTTCCAAAAATAAAAATAATCACGTGACATAAATAAAAATTTATCACATTTAACTTAACGCCAAGTTTTAATAATAAATATTTCTTCCCTATTATTCATATATATTACAATAATGACTTAGGTTGACATATGTGGTAATGCTTTAACTTATTTATTACATAATAAATATTTTGAATATGGAAAATTATTTGGACGACCCCTGTTAAGTATCAACATTCCAAATTCATTATTGGTTTATGTATTTTTTTATTACTCCTATTATGTTATACTAGTTTAGAACACGTGTATTACACGAAATTTTAAATATAATATATATATATATATATATATATATATATATAAATTTATATATTGATCATAACACTTATTATATTTGATGTTGAAATTATATATTTGAATATAATAAATTTTAATTTTTTTCATATGAAATTGTTATAACATAGGCAATTCATGATATTTTATAAATAGTCATTTCATTAAAGTTTAATAAAAAAATTTCAATGATTATGATGATAATTATAAAATTCAACCACATTTTGATTAAAATAGTTATAAATGTAAATCCTCTAAAAAAGAATATATTGAATAAAGAAAATAAATAACAATAAATTTAGTAAATCTTCCTATTATAAATAATCAAATCTAGCCTATATTTTTTATTTTTCATCAAATTTAGCATATACTTTTCCCCCTCTCCAAATTTAGCACATACTTTCACTTAATATTTGAAAATATCCCGAGTAATCATTTTCGATAAAATTCGTTTGATGTGATCATTGCAGTTCGTCTGTCTTGTTGACTTGTAAATATTGAAATAAAAAAATAAAAAATATTGTGGCCTAAAATGAAGAAATAGTGAAATAGAGATGTTTTTTATATCCCGCATTTTCTAATTTAAGGTGGTGATATTTTTATTTTTTTTATATTTTAATATTTACACGTCAGCAAGACAGATGACCTCCGACGAACACATCAAACGAATTTTGCCGAAAATAATGACTTGAGATGTTTTTAAATATTAAATAAAAGTATGTGCTAAATTTGGAGAGAGAAAAAAACATATGCTAAAATTGATGAAAAATCAAAAGTATGTGCTATATTTTATTATTAAGCCTTTAATTTTTTTAGTCAATCCTCATTATATTATTTACACATCATTTCATGTATCTTATGTAACCAATATCATCATGTCACATAATACAATAATAATGACATTTAGATGAGAGTTTCTAATAATGTGACACATCATCCAAATGAAGGAGGAGACGACACATCAACAGAAAAAACTCTTAATTAGTAATGTAGGGATCAAAATACATCTAGACAAATTCCATTTTTGATGTAGTCTTAAGTCTTAATAAAGAAAAAAAAAGTCTTAATAAAGAAAAAATAAAAAGAAAAAAAGCGTCAGTCAACGCCACTGTTACAAAATAGAAAAAAGGGTAACATTAATTAAAAAAAAAAAAAAAAAAATTGGTACAAAAATGGTGCCGTTTCGTTCTTCCTGCCATTTTGGTATTAGGGTTTTTTCCTCCATTAGCATACCTCTGTTACACTCTTTCGCTGCCTCTTCCTAAACCTAATTTCTTGCCTCAATCTTTTAATTTCGGTTGTATTTGCGATTTTTATGTACAAATTGATTTTGTTCTTCGCCATTTTCTGTTCTCATCGAGAACAATAGTATGTTGTGTGTGGCCTTTGACGATATTTCCGAGAATCGATTGATAAAGGAGTTTTAATGGAAGGTTGGAGCCCGTTGGTATTGGAAATAAGCTCCGACGAGGAGGACGGATTCAGGAAAGGAAGTGGTTTTGACGTTGGCGATGGCGAAGACTGCAATTGGTTGTCCAATCTGTTATGTGAGGTGGGTGGGAACGCCGATGATGATTCCGATGACGTTGTGTTGGTAAGTGAAGTGTTTCCTAAAGCTCCGAAGAAATCGAGATCAGGTAACGCTGTTGTTGATGTTAAAAGTGACGACGATGATTGTGTGATTTTGGATTGCGATCCAGAGAAACCAATGGTGAATAGGAGAGTGGAAGATGATGGCAATTCGGATGATTTGGAAAATGTGGGCGAAAAGGGTGATGTATGTGTTCTTCCCTTTTACAAAGTTGACTCTTATTCTATTGAATTAGTAGAATCTGTTGTTTTGATTGCTCGTGTATGTTCATTTCATCTTTTGTGTGTTGCTTTTTGACTGGTTTCTGGTGATTATGTTCATTTCATGCAGCTTCATATTTGTTTATCAGATTTGAAAATGATGCACCTTTTTTATGGAAATTTCACTAAGTTTGTACTAGAGCATGGTATGAGTGTTCAATTGGTGATAATCAAAGAATTTCAAGTCTTATACAAATGAGTTTGATGCCTCAGTGAACATTAGTATTAAATTGTGAGCCGATTAGCTAGCTGCCACTTTATCAACTTCCCTAGAATATATTACGAGGGCCATTGAGTACCAGTTTTGGTTGTGGGTTTCAAGAACCACCGCTTGTTTATTTGTGCTGTTATGGCTGTAGATCAAAGTAATACTCGATGCTTTTTGAATACCAGTTGTACTGGTATTGGGATTTATATGCTAAAATGCTTGATTAGCTGATTATTTATTTTGTTCTTGACATTGTCTGATAAATATGCTTAGTGGTTTTTCATTCCATCATGTATGTTTACAATATCCTAGTTTTTCTTTTCCTTGTAACAGGTTGCATGCAGGGATTTTCCTCACGCGAGGTATCTCTGTGCTAAATTTCTTTTTCGTTCCACTCCACATGATGTCCATTGTGAGCAGGTAAATTATTTCTTATTGTGATATTTCCAATTCCAATACAGCAGTAGGATAAACCTATAGTTGATTTACAAAGAGTTGGTTATTTTCAGTGTCACTGTTAGGTATGTGATTCGCTGGCTCCATGTTCGGAATGGAGTAGTAATCATTGTCATGCCAGTGATAAAGACGAATATTGGAAAGCTGAGCGGAAACGTGTCAAGAAAGCAGTATCGCCTTCTCCTATTGGTACGACCTGTAGAATTGAATCATTTTTCACACCAGCTCGGCCCCTAACACAGCATCAGGGGGGTTTTAATCCTCGTCGGGTGTCATCCAATATTAGCATTTTAAAACAAGTCCGAACCCATCCATCTGTTCCCCACTTAGGAAGCCGGAATCATCGGTCAGTTCCAGTCTTCAAGCGGCACAATTTTCTTGGGGATTCACAAAATAATAGGGGGCCTGGAAACCCATCTCTTAAGAGGCGCCTTGGCTCAAATCAGCAAATTATTGGGAGTCACACTGCTGATTCTGTTATGGCCCAACCCCCCAGATTGCCTTCTCTTCATAGCATCAAACTTAGAAGTGAAAACTTTCAACCTGGAATTCACTCCGACCCATATGATCATACAAAATACCAATCTCAAACATATGGGAATCAAGGGTTGTTAAGTTCAGTAGTTCTATCTCGTCCAAGAGTGGAAAGCATCAATAATTTAGTTTTACCACGGGGCCCCACCTAACAATCTTGCACCATCTCCTTCCTACCAGTCAGGTGCTGGCAATGTTTTTGGAAACCAATTGCATTCGAGATTCATGGTTTCATCCCATCACTCTTCTCAACCGCAACAACATATTTATAATCCTACTACTTCCATATTAGTGGATGGCCAAAATGATGTCCAACAACTTCAAAATGGTACAGATGCGAGTTTAACAGATTTTAGAGTTCTTCTGGATTTGCCTCTTGACAATGGAAATGTGCAGCTTCAATCACAACATCAGAGCACAGAACCAGCTGAAACATCACAATTTCAAAGTGAACCAAAAAGTGATCACCATCTGAGTATGGGAAATCTTTCTCAACAAAGTGTAGTACTTGCTGATTATACTTCTCCGATACCTGATGGCCATACCCAGTTTCTGGAAAGTAGAGGGCCCGATCCGTTGGACTTTCAGTTTGACAATTGGATGTTTGACATTGACAATCAGCCTTTATCTCCTAACTGGAATGTATTCTCACCAGAACCTGCTTTTATAGACACAGGTACCTTGTTTGATATTTAAAATTTTGTGAATGATGCAAACCCAATGCATTGGAAGGGGTTGATGTTTTGATGATCATTTTGGTATCTATTTCTGTAAACTAAGAGCACAACGTGCCTCCTTATTAAGATTCTGTACAGAAGATGGTCTTTCAAAAGATTCTCTTATTTATTATTTTTGGTAGATAAATATCTCGTAAACTTCAATTAGTTTTTTTTTTTTTTTTAAGTTCAAATCATATTTGTGGTGGTATGTCAGTTGGTTATTGCCTTATTGCATATCTTTTCCTCTTTCAATGAACAAGCACAGGAATTGCCTCCTGGTGAGAAATCTTGCAAAGAAGAATAGCTTTGTAAGGTTTTTGAAATTATAAATAGTGTTGTAAAGTAGTCTATATAGATATATTCATTTCGGGATTATAATGGGTGGGGGAAATCCCGGACTTTGAATTCCTAGGATTGCTAAATCATGGGATTTGATAGGGTAGGATGGTGGAAAAGTTGATTGATGTTTATTATTATATTATCATTGTGAGTGTATTGGGAGAATAAAATGAAAGTAATGGATATGTGATAAAGTAAAGTAGGATTAATAGGATTTCAAAACAAAGGGGGGTTTGAGATTGTAAAGTCCAAAGTCCGGTCGGGAGTGTAAAGTTTAAAATTTTATTATGACTGCAGTTATCATCTCCTTCACATCAGCCTGGTGCTTATGAGTTTGACTTTCATGCTCATGGAGATGTAGCATAGACAATGTTCTCTTATTAAGCTAAAACACATATGTTTTCAGTGTATATTAGAACAATAATCTCTGTTATGGGCGACACCTTTGAACTATTTAGGTACATTAGAAATTCTCCAAAGGCATAATATGGATTCTATTTTATGGAAATAATTACAGAGTTATGCATCTTTCATAGTATTTTTGTATTTCTTTTTATAAACATTCGAGCACTATGTATATAATTTTTTTGGAGCTTATAAAGAGTTCCATTACCTTGTCAACTTATTTAGTTAAACATAAATGAAAATCTTAGATTTCTACATCAAATAAGACTTATAAAAAAAGTGAAAAAAGCTCCTCCCTTCTATTTATGTTGTTTTTGATGAATGTTACACGGGTTGAACTCTATTATACTTTCGAGTTACATATTTTGGGTTCTTGAATTATTTCTATTTTATGTTATTAAAGTACAATAAATAGTTTCTTCATAATCATATTACTTTCCGTAAAGTTAATTAGCTGCGTTTATTTTCTTCTTAAAGAAAAAGTCTTGTTACTCTAAAAATCAGTTCAGTTGCTTCCAAACACCCCTTACTAAATTCCACAATATTTATTAAAATTTCAAAATTTCATACATTTTAAAATCCAAAACAAATACTAATATTACTCCTAAAATCACATTTCTTGTTTTTTTCGCATTTCTTATTGTGTCTTTCGAGTTTTAAGAAAAAATGATAAAGTATTGGGGTAGAAAGAGTTGTTTATTAATATTTTATATGATAAAGTGATAAAATGATGGGTAGTTGGGGTTAAAAAAAGTTATTGATTAGTATTTTAAGTGATAAAGTAAAAATTTACATTTAAGGAAATAAGAAAACAAGAATGGGACGCCCAAAATGAAATACAGGAAAACAAGTTTGGGACGGAGGGAGTATTACCTCATAGTCATATCCAAGGGAGACTCTAAATTAGGTTGGATATTTATAGAGTGAAAAAATTTAATTCAAAAAAATTGAAATAACTATTTTTCATTGCTTTTGCTTGATTAAAGCTGATTTTAATCTGTTTAAAATTGGTTTTTATCCACATACTGATTTTAGCGTGCGCTTAAATTTTGTCGAATATGGACAAAGAAAAACACTTGATTTTCAAACACTACTCACTTTCAATTTCTGTCCTGAAATCTATTTAAATCTCTTTTTCACATTACTTTATTTATTTCTGATGCACATTCCACCTGGACAAATCCCCTAGCTAAGCTACCCCTACAATTTACACACATCAAAATGAAAACACGAGGGGCATTTTAGTAAAACAACACCCCCTGAAAAAGAAATCAAACCACAGCTCCACTTTTACTTTTGTCAAAGACGAAGCAAACTTGCTTTGGACAAAAAATTCCAATACCACAACGACGCCGTTTAACCGGTCCCTCTGCAATTGCAAGTACAACAAAACATCAAGAATTATCATACAACCAAAAAAGTGAAAAATATCGGGAATCGCATCTTTATCATATTGCAAAATTTCCCTCCAAAATCCAAGCATCTCCTTTTCTTGAAAACACCAAAATCCCAGCTTTTATTTTCTCTTTAGTTTTATTTTATTTTATTTTATTTATATTATTATTATCTGGTTGTGTGAAAGTGTCAATCTTTGTAATCAATCTTAAAAACAAACACCCCTGTCCCAGTTCTTTTGTAGTTCCAACTTCCAACTCTGTTGTAGCTTTTTTTGTTCGCTTCTACTTAGATTTTTGCTGTTCTTCTAAAAGTCAAGATCTTGTGATTTTTGGTACAAATTTCACGTCTTAATCGTGAATTGTTCACCTTTTTTATTTCCTTGACAAAAAGAAGAAGTTATTTGGTGGATTGTTTTCTCTATCTGGTTAGTTGGGGGGTGTGAATTTAATGATTGGCTTCGAGATCTTGAAATTGACAGAATAATACTTAATATTGTTTACTTATTCAAGTTATCTGGGATGACTATTTCTTGGTGTTTTGCAAACGTGGGCAACAACATAGAATATTGCAGGTATTTATGATTAAAGATTGTTAATTTGGGGAAGTTTTGGAGAAAGAAATGGCAGAGGGTTCAAAAGTGCGGTTGGTTCGTTGCCCCAAATGTGAGAATTTGCTACCTGAGCTCCCTGATTTCTCTCTTTACCAGTGTGGGGGTTGTGGTGCGGTTCTTGAAGGTACGGTTCGTATTGTGTGCATATTTTTTTGCATTCATGTGGGTGTTATATGTGTAGTTTTATGATTATGGAATCTATGTGGGTTTGAATTGTAGATGCTGATTTGTTGCCTATTAAAGTGGAAAGATGTTTCTTTTGAGAAAAATTAGTGTTCTAATAGTTAGGTTTAAGAGTTCTTGATTATTGTGTTTGTTTGTCAAAAGAAGGGGTTATTGATGCATAATTCTCTGTAGATGTATTTTCAGATGATTCTTTAGAAATGTTATAAAATGATGATGAAAATGTTATAGTTATAATGATGGGGCAGAAGGGTAGCATAACCGAATTTCTGGTTATTTTGATTATACTTTTATACAGCTAAAAAGAAGGTGATTCTTGAGGATAAACTGTTGGAGACATCTGATGAAGTAAAGGGTGTAGGAATTTCTGAAGATGGTATTGCAAAAGTCTCGAACAAGGTTGACGTGGACGTTGCTGATGGAATCGGGGACGTTGGAGTTGAGAGAATCCAGAATGAAGAATTGGGTTCGAATGGTAGTGCCACATCACCACCTGAAAACGGGGAGGTGCCAGCTGGATCTTCGGATATAAGTAGAAGGGGCAAGGAGAGAGTCAAAAGTGTAGATAGTTCTGCTGATGAATACTTGAGGTCGTACACTAAAGGTTTGGCCCGTAAGAGGAATCAGGGTAGAAATCGCGTCTTAAGTGTAGATGGGCCCGAATATGTCAATTTTCATGATGAAAATGTCAAAGGCATTAGGTCTCCAATGGATGCATCAAAGTCGAGGCCCGTAGTGAAGACTAACGGGCAACCGAGAGGCGTTTCTTCACAAGTGAGGTCTGATGATTTTCTTTCTTATAATGAGGGGCAGTCAAGTTATGGCATGAACTCTTATTATGAACAAAGCAGATATCGAGGTCACAATTCGGAAGGACTTGATAGAATCGAGCAATTAGAAAATGGTCGAGCGGAGCTCCTTAGAAAACTCGAGGAGTTAAAGAATCAAATTACTCAGTCTCGTGATGTGGCCGAGAATCCGAAGGACAAGATCGGTATTTCACCTGACCCTTATAGTAGACATCATGCTCCTTATGTTCAAGAAGGCTTGATTAATCCACAAGGTGATATGTTGCCCCCGTATTTCAGCCATCCATCTGGTTACGTTCCTTATACCGATAGATACGGTTCAAGATTGCCCGATTCGTATCCCCAAAGAGGATATCCACATGATCATCTGCCTTATCCTAATGCCTATAAACCAGAAGTTGCTCGTAGGCATCCCCGTGGGCCCCAGTTTCAATACATGCAACAGCCTTTTCATGATCACTTTCCAGGTTACTACGGAGACGTAAATCATGAACATTTCATATTACAAAGGCATGAAAACTTTTTCCATCAACCAGCTTGCTCTTGTGTGCATTGCTATGATAAGAATTGGCACATACCTCCTAGGATTGATCCCCATAATCGAAGGCCTCAAAACGAACCTTCTAATCCCGTCTTTCATCAACATCTGAATCCTGTTCTTCATCATAATCGGCAGTCCCTTACTCTGAATTCGGGTGAGCTGGACTCTGAAAGCGAGGGATTTAATTACCATCGATCAAGAAAGATGGTCATATCTCATAGGAGTGGAAGAGTGATTTATCCCATTAAAGGTGGTGCTCCTTTCATAACGTGCACTAATTGCTTCGAGTTATTGAAACTTCCAAGGAGACATATTTCGGTTGAAAAAGATCAGCAGAAGATGAAATGTGGGGCCTGTTCTTCGATTATCTTGTTTGAAATTGGGAACAGGGGATTAGTTGCAGCATCCGTTTCTGCTGATGTCGATCAATTGCCTACCGAAATTGATGAAGTTTCTGGTGTGATAATGGATGATAATGTGAGATATTGGAACGATGAGTTTGACCACAAGTCAAATTCTTGTATGCCTGAGAAGCAATTGGAGCCTTTTTCTTCGACTTCAAGTTTCTCGGAAAACGAGCAGAGCCCAGGAAATATATCATCTCGAAAACATGATTCCCCGCTTCCGGAGTTGCCTCTAGAAAGAGACGGTTCTGTCCCTGATCAATCTCCAGAAAATACAGCGGTTACCCGATTTGATAAGTGGAACAAAAGTAGAAGGCCTGATATGACCTCTAATCAGAATTCTGGAAGAGATGGAACAGTTGCAACCGAGACAGATGTGTCTTTTAATGCATTTTCGAACAGCAATGTGTCTCAGGACTCCGTTGAAATAGCTAGAGACGATCACCGGAAGGTTAACAAAGGGGGTGACTCTTTCTTTGCAGGGCTTATCAAAAAGAGTTTCAGAGACTTCAAAAGATCTAACCACAGTGTAGACGGTGGATCGCAAGTTTTCGTAAATGGGTATTTAATACCGGATCGCGTAGTTAAGAAGGCTGAAAAGTTAGCTGGGCCGATTCAACCTGGAGAATACTGGTGAGTGCATTTGTTGAATTATCTCTCTTTGCACATATTTGATCTAAATTTATGTGACACAATGTTCTTAGGAATACTATAGGATTGAGAACATATAGCTGTGTTCCGTATTACTCGTAATATGGAAATTTTCATTAAATGAAGAGTATATAATATTAAGTTGAAGTGCATTATTAAATGGTAATCATTGTTTTACTAGAAGGTATTAGGTATTAATTGGTCAGTATTAGCTGCGTTCACTGAACAGTATTAGTTGTTTTCATTAAACAGTACCAGTTGCACAGTGCAACCGGTGCACCTAACTGTTATTGTTGACAGTATTGTGTTAGCTTTATTGTTAGAAATAAAGCTAATGGATCTTCTTTTGTAAAACAAGGTATGATAAGAGAGCCGGCTTTTGGGGTGTGATGGGCCATCCTTGTTTGGGCATTATTATGGTGAGTTTTCATACCTATAACATTAGATCATTTTCCTCGGACACCTCATGTTATTTTGTTACCGAATCATTCAAGAATATAATATACGATTGATGTTGTTGTGCAGCCAAATATTGAAGAATTCAATTATCCTATGCCCAAGAACTGTGCTGCTGGAAACACAGGAGTTTTTGTAAACGGTCGTGAACTTCACGAAAAAGATTTTGATTTGCTTGCGAGCAGAGGTCTCCCGATTACAAGAAACAGATCTTATCTCATTGAAATAAGCGGCAAAGTGGTTGACGAGCAAACTGGAGAAGAACTTGATGGTCTAGGCAAACTTGCACCAACGTAAGTGTTTGCCATTTCCTGCAGTATATTACTGGTTCAATTGATTGTTACTGTCTATACAACCTTTGATTGCAGTTACATGTCTTAGCTACTACTAAATTTTGTGGTTCGAATCAAATAATATTAGTGGTAAAGTGAGGAACAAGACATCCATTGAAGTCTTTGATATATAAAGTTGAAATGTTTTTTGGTCCCATAACTTGTCTATTGTCCAATTTTTGTCACAAAAAAGTTTACTATTTCGATTTAGTCCCAATATTAAAAAACTTGTCCAATTTTAGCCCAAAATCTCCGAAAAATTGAATATTATATTGTTTTATGTCACACGAATGTCCAATTTTGGCCTTGGCCCCAAATTAAATCCTCATGCGACGTTGTGTGACGTAAAACAACACTGGTTTCAATTTATAGCAATTTTTTGGGGCCAAAATTGGACAATTTTTCTAAATATTGGGATTAAATCGAAAAGGTTAACTCTATTTGGATCAAAATTGGATTGTAGACAAGTTATGGTACCAAAAAACTTATTAACTCCTGTAATAGATGAATCTGAACAGTAATTTTCAGACAACACCAATTGAGCATTCATGTTAGGCCTAGTAATGTAACTGAAATGATTGATTTAGTTAAGAAGTTCTAGTTTGATGTCTTTCTTGTTTTCATCTTTTTCCACTTATACTAATTTACGTATTCCTTGAGTTCTAATCTGGAGCCATGCACAAGTTCCTAATAATTATGGGTTACATCTGAACAGGATTGAGAGGGCCAAGCATGGTTTCGGTATGAAAGTGCCAAGATTCATTTCTCAGCCGAAGACTTAAATACAGGTTCTTACCGCCTTTCTGAAGGTTTTTACACGACGAAATTGTGCATCATCTGTTCATATAGACAGCAAGATTATCGTTCATAGTGTACCTTATTATCTCTATTTCTGGATAACAATTCAAAATCGAAGATGCTACGTACGATAGCTTTGCCAGAACTTGGTATGATCATCGCCATCTGATGTAGTTTGTAAAGAAAACTCTGTTTCTTACATGGTTGTTTGCAAAATCAGAACTTTAAAAATAGCGGTTCGTCTATAATTTGATAGTGATGGCTAATGAGGACTTAGGAATTTTATTTATCATGATTTGTATAATTTCCTTTTTGTTATGAAATTGTTCTCTCTGTCTAAACATGAGATCAGCCCTTCGGAGAAATGATTGTTTATTACAATTTCGTTCGAATTTGCATGCACAAATTCAGGCATCAAGGTGACTGAGCTTTCTGAGTAGACAATATTGTATTGTTTGAATCATTTGTTGAGGCTTGATGTTACAGAGAATGATTTTGGCTGAATCGGTGGTGGGATTCTTTCGTTTTCCGGTGAAAGTTAATTTGCAACAAGATGGAAACAAGTTTATCAGTTTAATTTTGCCATGCATGTTTTTGTTGTTGATTTCAACCTGGGGTTAGTTGAATCCTGCAGATTCATCATTCATGTCCATTCCCTTTACTGCTTCTTTTGTGTGTGTTGGAGATTCCATTCATATTGATATTGGGTTATATTACAAATAGTCTTGGAAAAGCTCTTGATATTTACTTTAGATAATTTTATTTCAGGGACAGACCATCTCACGGTAAAATGGGGCATAAGTTGGACATTGATGCTTTGATATTTTGGAAGGGGTGCATGTGATATGTGCTAGATTACAATTCCATCTCATGTATGGGACCGTCTCATATGAATTTTTGTCATTTTATTTTTCTTAAGGGCTATTCTAGGAAAAATCATTTATTTTTCTACTTTGTCAATTTAGTCATAGGGTGTCTAATTTTTGGTACTTTTTATCTATGTTGGTTCTTTTTTTTTTCACCAGAATGCACACGTGTGGCTCATATTAGCAAATTAAACTGTGAATTTTCTAATTTCTGGCCAAATTGATGAGTTGGAGTGGCAACTATACAAAGTTTTGCCACATAGCATGCCACAATATTTATTAAAATCTCTTTTCAAATATTTTATTTATATATATATATATATATATTATTGTGGCACGAATTATTTTCAAGTGCCACGAATCACCATGTAAGCGAAGTCACACTAAAGAGGTCTCACCTTGTGGCAGACAATTATCCTTGAAGGAGAATCAGAGGCGAGCAATATCCTCTTCGAAAAGAGAGTTGCCTATGGCGAGCAACATACAGTTAGAGAAGCAATCGCATATCGAGGGTTGAACCAGCTCGACCCCATCCAGTACGGACCATAATTGCTAAAGACGCGCCAACCAGACAAAATCACTCCCAAATAGGATAGAAAATCTTGAAAAGTGGTAGTTAGTAGGACAATACATAAACAGAGAAATAAATCAAGAAATGTATAAAAAAATTTATGTTAGGTACAACCGGCGAGTTTCTAGTGGACTGAGTCTGTCCATTTAGGACGGTTCTGCCAACCCAAATGCGAAATACATGCATTTAATGCATTGATTCCCAAAGATACTAGGAAAACACAAAGAACATTCTTTGCATTATAAATAGAGTGTGACAATAAATGAATCATCAACTTTAAATCTTAGCCTAAAAAATTCATCAAATCTCTTTGCATCTAATAGTTTTTTTGTGTTTAATTGCATTGAAGGTTTAATCATTGAATCGAGGAGTTAGGACATTCATTGTCTGTCAAATTAATTCATTAATGTTTTATCCATCTCTAGCCACATCAATTCTCATTAATCCAGTCATATCTACATCTTTTTATTGGGTTGGTCACCGCTGGATAGATATATCTTATTATATGCGAAGAAAATTGTCATTAATGATTACTCCCCCTTCTATTAAAATTGTGTCCAATTCTTTGGACACATGTTTTAAATAAAGGTAGATAAAATATATAAAGTAAAGTGTATTGTAGGGTATTGTGGGGTTCATTTATAGATAAAGTAAATTTTGTGGATAAAGTACAATAATAATATGAGTAATTAAGTGATGATTGAAGTGTGGAGATAAAATGAGTGTGTCCATAAAAGGAATGAACACACTTTTAATGGACGGACAAATAAATAAATAAACACAGTTTTAGGGAATGGGCGGAGTATCAGGTAGGAAAAGTATTATAAAAAAACAATGATTATTCTCCTCATTAAGATGAGAATAAAAAATTGGCTCCATACTTTTTCTTCATTAATTAAATTAAATAAAAGATCCTCCATAAATAAAAATAGGCAAAGTATAGTGTGAACAAGTTTTACAGTGAAACTGATTAAGAAGTGTGACTTATATTACTAAAGTGTGTGACTTTTACTATAAAGAGTATTACTCATAAAAGTGAAGGGTGTGACTTATATTATAGCAAAGAGTGTCGTAATGATAACTGAAGTGTGTGACTTATATTACTAAAGTGTGTGACTTATATTACTAAAATGTATATCTGTAAAAAAAAAAAAATCAATTTCACGGTGAACAAGTTTCACAGTATACAACTCATAAAAATAAAATTTTAATTCCTTCAACCTGGCCCCGACCCTTCACCCATTTGCCCAACTTATTTGCCCAACTTATTCAATCGGCAGAAATTGGGAATCTGGAAATTTTGATGAATTTAGCGTCCTTAAATTGAAAATGGGTTTGAGAAGGTAATTCCTTGAATCTCCTTACAAGATTTATCCCTACGTTTATTTTTCTTCTTGAGTCTTAGTAAAGAACACCGTTTTTAGATCTTGAACACCAATTTTAGATCTCTTCTCATTCAGTGGCTTTATTACTTCAGGTAAAATATAAAAGTTCACTTTTTTTTTTTCATGCAACTCTTGAGTGTTATCTGTTGAGTTTCGTCGTGTAATTTTTTAATGGGTGAGGATTTAACTTGTTGGTTCGTGCTTGTAATTTTGTAGTTGAAGTGAACCTTTTAACTGGGACATTCCTTAATTGTATACTTGTAAAGAACTCGTTTTTTCCAAATAGAATTCCTGTTAGATTCTTGATCTTGAATGAAATTTGCATGATTTCCTTAATTATCTCACAAGTCTTTGAAGATGCCAATAAGGTTGTCAGCAGTGATGGTTCTTGCCCCATCTTGAATTGCATTGCTTCCCGTTTCGACCATCCCTGGGCTAAGATGAGCAAAATGGAAGCTCAGAGCAGGTCAAAACGTCAAGCAATGCAAGACGAGTTTCAGGAGAATTTGGAGCAGATATGCAGGAGTAAACTTGATCAAATGTAGGATCTGGTAAGAAAGCTGAATCATTGAAACAATATGCAATTATACCTGATAATCTTTCATTTTTTGAAGAACGTGGTTTATTCCCCGTTCCAACTTATTCGGAGAGGTAACCCCGTTCTGTTCCATGCTTTTTTTCAATTATAATGAGGCTTACATTTAATGGATCTATGCAAGAAATATGGATTTCCGACAATTTAGATTATAGAAAAATCAGATTTAGCAACCTGTTAAAAAAACATTTGTTTGGGCTTATAAAAGGACAATAAGGTACCCTCTCTGCAAAAGAAAATTTTCTATCATCTCTCGGCTCAAGGCATCCACTGTCTCGAGTTTCTACAAGTGAATAGGACGCGTGGAGAGAAAATAGAACTATAACAATGTCTCAATTTCTATGAACATGTTGATGTGGCTATAGCCTATATCTCACTTTATGATAGCTAGAAATGCAAGTTGATGTCATCTTTGTATTCTTAAATATCAACCAAGTGTTAGTTTTCTTCTCTTCTTTGTGTTCTTTCAAAAATACAAGTCAATTATCCATCACATATTGGTCGATTATTCCTCCGGTAACTCCAGGGCAGAGAGAGGACATATTGCCAATTAGGCAGAATTTTAACTATCAATTCTACCCTTATCTGGTAATCTTGCATTAGGTATGTGGGATAGATACATAAGCTCTTTTTATGTCTTGTTTTTTTTTTGTCTTTTTTCAGGGTGTTGATTTTTACTCTTCTGAGGTGAAATCAATTTTTGAGGGAGTTGAGGTAGAGCGATTTTTCAGTGGTAAGGTCTTACTTAATAAGAACTGTCATAATATAATGATTTTCTGATATAATTAATTAATTAATTATATCTACTCTTTCCAATTAAACATTTAAAACTCATGTTCTGCTTAATTTTCATATTAAACCGTCACAGCTCAGTGGAAGATTCAAAATCCATGAAGAGAATGTTTCCTGCTGTATAATCATTATGTTGTATTTTTTAGTCTCTTCTTCAGATATTCTTGAACAGTTGTCGTACTGCTGCAATTTTCAATTGGTCATATCCAGGTGTATGAATTGGTACTACTCGTCTTTTCCATGCCTATTTATGCAATTATATTCTGAAAAAGCTACAAAATCAGCAAGTTACTTTTGTTATTCAAGAAGATTCAGAGGAACTACACACCACGCGTGCAATCTTCCTCTCCAAAATACAGTTTACTATTCAAGGTATCGAAAACGAAATGCTTGTTAGCCTGTTGCTGAGCTCCGACAATGACCATGCCGCTTACATCTCCTGATATCATTGCTAGGCAGAATTTTGATTTATCAAAAGCCTCGAATACCAGGTGAGGTGGAACCACCAGATCAGCATCTTGGAGATGGAAAGTGATTCCGGGAAGATCATTCAGTCCTGTGTTTGGAGGGAAAAGATAGCAGAAATCCAGACCTTGTTGATTCTTCGTTATCTTGTACTTCGAGAAATGGTTGTTGATCAGTACTTTTTTCAGCTTCTGATAAACACGAGGCGGTAGTACAGTTACTGCACTTCCAGAATCGAGTATGCAGCCACCACGACCGGCGGTTCGTGCAGACGGAGCACTGATCCTCGTCCTTCCGACGCTTACCCCTTGCAGATTTACGAAATACGAAGCAGAGTGGGGTTTTGTCATCAGTGGTGTCACTTTAAGGCCTTTTCTCGGTGGAACGTCGGCACCAAAATTGGAGGAATATGGTGGATTCTCGTGGGGCGTCCCATGGCGTAAGACAGTAGGAAAACATGCCAAGAGTGAGGGCTTGTTTCTGCTTCAGAAAGGACTCTGCTCCAGGCCCCAACTCGAAGTTACCAGCTACCAAATTATTCTTCGACTCCTCTTGAAATCCTCTGTTCCTGATCCCACAGCCGAAGACTACACCTTTTACTGTTTCGGTTCTGTTGTTGATTGAGTTAAATGTGAGGGATTCATAAGCCAGAAATCCGGATGTGTTGGCGCCATCTGCGTACTCCATTGAGTAGGTGCATGTTTGGTTAAGACACATCCCTTTCGTGCAGAGTGGGTGTCTATCGCACGGGAGTGGGCGGTAGGTGGTGGAGTTTTGGGCTGGAAAAAGAGGCGCCTTTTGAAGGAAACAAGAGCCCACTTTCTGACACTGCGCGCATTGTGTCCACATGAGGTCGCTGGCCGTGTCGAAATGCAGGAAGTAGTTGTAGAACTGGGGATTGGGGCGAGCAAACGTCCCGATTCCTACTTGTACTAGGTACTGCAGGTCTTGGTTGTCCATCCTAGGCCATATCGAGTTACTGCTCGACAGGCGGCTAGCATACATTGATGCTGCCTGAATCGATAGTTTGATTCTTTCAGTCCGGGAGATGTCTCCCGGATAGAAAGGCGAATCCGGGGAGTGTCTGTGAATGAGTTTCACAGTCATTCCCCAGATTCTGCAAGGAAAACCAACTGGAGAAAGAGAAGAAGGGAAAGGAGTTTACCAGTTTTTGACATTTTTCTTTTGATACAAAACTTGTGAAAATCTCTAGAATAACAAATGCTATTTTATTGTTTTTCTTTTAGCTTCTTATATATATTAATGATTGATATGCCCTAAATTCACAATGGAGATGCTACACTAATGCTCAATATACATGGAAAAGAACATTAAATAACAATCATCTCACAACAAACATATATAACCTCACAAATATAATCATGAAACTCCAATATAATTTCAATTAGCAAATGGCAAAATCACCAACATTATTTCCCCACTGTCTCCTTGCTAACTTAATCCTTGTACTAAACAATGTTCTTGTCAACTCCGATGGCCTTACACTTTCATTGATCCATCAACTCTCTCCGGAATCATCATTTTTCCGAGGTGATCATTTCTTCAATATCACTGGAAATATCCCGTCGAAAGACAACTCATCAATCGTGCAAACACTCGACGCCCAAAACCATCAATACATTGTGAAAAACACGATTGGAACATTCAAATCCGAGCGCCCACCGTACAAAGAATACTATCTAGAAATGGACACAGGTAGCGCCTTCGTATGGCTGCAATGTGAAGGTTGCACCAAATGCTTTAGCCAAATAACAAAACCATTTCCCAGACAGGCTTCCTCATCTTTCCATCCTGTTCTCGTTCAGAACAGGACTGCATACTATGAATACGAGTATGCAGACGGATCAAGCACAAAGGTTATTCTTACCCGAGAAACATTCCATCTCGGATCAAAGGCTGGCAGAGTGACAGAAGCCGAAAACTTAAAATTTGGTTGCGGTTTACAGAACAATATGCAGTATGGAGAGCAGAGAAACAACAAGATTGCTGGAATAATGGGGCTCGGATGGGACGATACTTCCTTTGTGAACCAAATCAGCCCTCAGTCCAAAGGTATATTCTCCTACTGTCTACCTATTGTTTCAGACATAACACCTACGACATTCCTGAGATTCGGAGATGCTGCAGTCCAACAGAGAAGTTCTAGAAGCACCCCCATTGTACAGAAAGAATGGAAAAAGCTCTTATTATGTGGACCTAATAGGCATTAGCATTAACAAAATTAGGCTTAAAATAAATCCAGAAGTCTTGGAATTCAAAACCAACAGTGGTTCAGGTGACTGCACGATCGATTCAGGAACACCATATTCAAGAATCGTAACACCTGCATTTGTCGTTCTGAAAACAGAATTAGAGAAGTACTTTTCAAGTTTCAAGAATCTGAAGAAAGTCAATAATCCGCCCCTCGAGTTATGCTACGACAGGAGCAAATCAGAAGGGTACCATAAGATACTTCCTGATATCACTTTTCACCTGCGGGGATCACAAGCAGACTTTGTCATGAAACCTGAAGCTACGTTCGTTGTTTATGGTCGAGCAGTTGAGAACTTCTGTTTGGCGATGGTTCGGGATGATAAGCATTCCATTATCGGAAGTTATCAGCAAACAAACCAGAGGATCACCTATGATACAAACATGAAGATGTTGTATTTCAATCCAGAGGATTGTTCGAAGAATTCCTGATGTTCATTAGACATCTTTTGTATATGTATTGAATAAGTTCTTGTTCCAGAATGATGCATGTAAGTTGACATCATGATATAGGACAAGAAGGAGAAATGGAGAAAATCTGCAAGAAGATGCAGAGAGAGGAGTTTTCCAGTTTGACATTTTTCTTTTGATACAAAACCTGTGAAACTCTACAGATTTATGTCTCAGCAGATTATCCCTAAGCAATTCCATTTATTAATGGTGTGCATATCCCTTGCTGCTTCTTTTAGTATATTGGGAGATTGCATTTATGTTCAGTATGGCAGAGATTGATCTTGATATTGAACAAAAAATCAAGATTTGTAATCAATTTCAGAAGTTGGGTTAAAAATCGAATTGCATCACTCAATAAAACAAAATTATAGAGGGTAACATAATAGAAAAGAAAGAATGAAAGGATGAACTTTTGCAAGATCTTTAAAAGCATAAATTACATCCTATTAACTATATTCAGAGGACAGGGCAAAAAGGAAACTAACTTGTATGAAACCAAAGCCAATCTGGGTAACACGAAAGCAAGAACTGCAAAAAAAAAAAAAAGAATGGTGCAAGAGAGAACGCTTCTAAAATACTTAGGCTCATAAATATTACAAAAAAACGTGGTAATTATGATATGGATCATCCATTTACACGCTTCAAAGATACACAATAGATATTCATACACTCATAAATCGATTACTAACAGCTAAAAGTTTTACATCAGGACTAGGAAGGAGGAAGGTTAAACTCATGTACCAACACATACATGTATATATACACTCGTAGAAACAGGGCAAAACACTGCATGTGTTACAGCTAAAATATGACATCAGAACTATAAAGGCCAAACTAATTTTTGGCTACCCAACTGCTGTTAGTACCTGCTAAACAAGACGATGCACATTCGTATTGAGAAGCCAGACACCACAAAAAGAATCTTGAAGACTAATGATCCATCTTGGCAAAACGACCCTTTATTCTCGTCCTACTTTCTGCCCGAACTTTTCGCGATTCGTATCTGATGTGCTTGTCATATCTGTTACACCAAAAAATTGGATAAAATACATGTAAGAAGATATTAATAATTGCAAAATGCTTTCATATGAGTGTGTTAGTTGGGCACGACGAATAAATGTGATTACCTTCTCGTTTTCTTTTTCTCTTTGTACCTTGAGAGTGCGGAGTCTCGTTCTTGGCTGTTCAATTCACGTGATCCAGTTACAGGAATGAGTTGAAAGTTCTTGGAATCTACAGGAAAACTCGATTCAATTTCATGGAAATTATATGGAACCACTGTGCTGTCACCGACATCTAAATCCTTGTCAGGTACCAAATGGTTCATATCAGCCAAGGTATCAATGAAGGCGGAGGAAAAGCCTTCATCTGAAACCCCTCCAGTAAAACACCAATCAATTGCATTTCCCTGCAAATAGAGAATATAACTTTTTTTTCCTTTTTCTATTTATAATATAACCAAGAAAAACTTGGTTTAATTGTTAACTCGGTAATACTGTTTCGCAATACAAAGTTATACCTTTTAGCATACTACTAAGTATCACTGTTCAGTGATATTGAGAAGATTTCCACATAAAGTCAAACATTTCTTAAATAGTGCTAAAACGTGATACTTATTACTTAGATGAAAAGAGTTCACATGAACTTGGTTCAAAGGAGACCTACTCTAATCAATTACGTGTTTTGAGAAAAATGAGGAGGAACAAGATGAAAGAAATAGTTTTGTTCAACAATCGAACATATAACATGTCAATTTCCAATGTATACTAAAATGCATTTACTAGTCCATTCTCTTCCATATACAGTTTTTCCAGTCCATATTTCCTGATTGTACAAGTTATGACATGTATTACCTCCTCATATGAAGGAACTGTCAATTGCTCTGCTTTATTTTCTGGGTCGGGTTTACTATCCATAAGGTGACACTTCCCAGGTTCTTGTGATTGGAGATCAACATGGGCTTCGAAGTCTTTCAGTGAACCACTAAAGTTGGAATCCTTTTTCGCCATCTCGTGAAGTTGACTTAATATTTCATCTTTGTGTTGACCACATGATGCATTTCGGTTCTGATGAAATAACAATATTCATGAGGTTAGCATTCGGTCAGATGCAGAAAATGTAGATAACACAAGCACTAATTTGCAAACTCTAAATTGAGCAGACTTCTACAACACGGAAGCAAGTAAAAACAAAATCTTATGAACATCAAAGGTAACAAAATGACAGATAATCGAAAAAATCATAAGGACTATCAAACAATTTAAAAACACACAAAATCTTCAGAGATTGACCACCATAGCACGTTGTTTTTGCTTAATACAAGAATCAACAGCACAACAAATCTCCAACCCACTGGAGTGGAATGTGATCAAGAACCAAGAAAATGTGAAACAGAGCTGTAATTTGAGACAATTACCAAACAGAATAAAGTTAAATCAACATACAAAGCAAAAAATTGCCAAGTTTAGTGAAAAAACCTTAGGTAAAGGAGGAACCCCCATAGCCTGAAAAGTATGATCAGAATCCTTACAATCAGTCGAAACAATCAAATCATCGAGACTCACAACCGAAGGCGTCTCCCAAACCAACAAATCCAGAAAACCCTCATCATTCCCACAACCAACATCCAAACCCTTCTTCCCCAAATCCTCCAACCCTAGAAAATTCAACAACTCACCCACAGTCGGGCAGCCGCTAAACCCCTCAATCGGCCTCCGATCATGAATACACCCAAATTTGTTATGAGTCTCCCAATCGCAATTCTGACAAAGGACGGCCGATTCAGTAGAGCAAAAAATCGAAGAAGGCGAGGAATTGCACGAATCGCACAAAAGCGACCGGTTGTGTTTTTTGAAAAGCTGATTGGTGGAGTGCACTTCGCGGTCGCAATTGAAACAGAGCTTCGCTGAGTCAGCTCGGCAGTAGAGCAGGGCCTTTGACTCGTTGCAGAAATCGCAGAGGCGATCAATTTGATCGAAGCTTTCCTGCTCTGCTACACTCATGGCGTTCAATTTCTCACTAGTTTTCTAGATATTACAAAAGAAAATTGATTTTCAGTTGTACAAATTGTGGTGTAGAATCAGTTTCAGGGTTTGGATTTGTAGAAAAATGGTGATTTCAAAGTGATAAAAATGGGATTCAGAGGAGTGGAGAAGATGGGAGCGAAAACCAAACCTTATCGGTTTTCACGTGTATTCATATTTGATACATATAATAACATTCACGAGTGAAAAACGCTAATGAAAAAAACACTTTTCTCATGTGCATATTGTATTGTATTTAGACTTGGGTGAATGCAAGGCTAAAAGTCTTTTTTTTTTTTAATATCAAATTTAGTTTCTTACTGTCTCCAAATTTAGAACCTATTTACACACTTAATATTTAAATATAATTATTTTCGGATAAAAAAACAAAAACTATAGGCTCTACGGGGATTGAACCCCCGCGTGGTGGATTCACAATTCACTGTTCACTGCCTTGATCCACTTAGCTATTAGGCAAAAAGAAATATAAATTCGAAATTTAAATAAGTGGGGTCCATATCTAGAAAGAAATCTCAAAAGAGTGAATTAATTTAAATTATTAAAAAAATTAGTTTAATGGAAGATGAAGACATGTCACGTCGAATATATGACTCTACCTAACAAAAAGTCAAAAAATGATTGTGAAATCAGCAATTTGGCCCAATTAGCCCACCACACATAATAATATTATTAATATATTTTATACTGACTCATTATTCATCTTTTATATGATTAATTTAAGAGTAGGTTTACTGTGAAATTTTTGATGTATGAAAATTTATAAAATTATCCCAAATTCAACCATTTACACCCTAAACATTAAATAATAAATTCTAAATTATGATTTATTCGGGCGAGTGAACCATGAACCACTTGGGCCGAGTAAACCATGAACCACTCAATTTTATTTTACCTTTCACCAATTATAAAATTTGATTGTAAATTAAAGTTTTTGACAAAATATGGTGTGAACAAGTTTTACGGTGAAACTGGTTAAGGAGTGTGACTTATATTACTAAAGTGTGTGATTTTTACTGTAAAGTGTGTAACGTTTTACTATAAAGAGTATTACTCATAAAAGTGAAGGGTGTGACTTATATTATAGCAAAGAGTGTCGTAATGATAACTGAAGTGTGTGACTTATATTACTAAAGTGTATGTCTGTAAAAAAAAAAAATCAATTTCACGGTGAACAAGTTTCACAGCATACCAACTCAAAGTTTCTTATGTATAAAATTTTTTATTGTAAATTAAAGTTTTTTCATATATAAAAATTTTTCATACTAGACTTTATCTTAATAATTTAAAAATTGATCATGTTAATGTAAAAACTATCCCGTAGAAAATTGTTTATTTATGAATTAGATCTCACATCCCCTACCTCACCTACCTATAACAACTAATAGAAAGATAGTCATTAAACCATATCTTGTTTCTTCTTTTCCAAGTTATATAGTATCGTAATTTAACTTTTGTTTTCACAAAAGAAGTGTTCACATGTACATTAAAGAAGATGGGTCATTAAACCATATCACGTTTCTTCTTTCCCAAGTTGCATCTTATAATTAATATATTTATTTTAACTATAAAATCTTCACGTGATATATTGAAGACCTATTTAAATTAATTTAATGGTATAATTAATGGTGCACACGTATTTCTTTCAGAAAATTTACAAATTCATTATTACAGAGTAAAAATAGTTGCACGATTTAACGTAAATAAATTATATATTTTAATATAATGAGTTACATGGTTCTAAAATACACTGTAAAAATAGGATACAAGACTTTTTTTTTTTTTTTTTTTAAATAAATCTATTCGCCCACCGTTAAATATTTTCATCACTTGATTAGCTTGTACGGAGCCAACAATATCGTATATAAATCTTTGTAGTTTTAACACATTAGACATTACGAAACTAAAACCTGGGTGCTTCCACATCACACATCAATAATAATAGCCAATATTAATATCATCCTTTTCAACTAGAGATATTAATGTGTAAGGTGGGACCAAGAGACCAACTTTTAGGTCTAGAGTTTGCTAGGAATTGCTTATATTAATCTTATCTCGCATTAACACAAAAATAAGTCATCTCAATTATTAATTCTTCTTATTATTGTTGTGACAACTTTTAGGATCCAGAATACTCCTCCTCATCTTAGTTGAATTAATAGTTTTGATTTTCTTTTAAATAGTTATATTGGGGGTGATATGATTGATAATAAAAATTAAAAAATGCATTTATCATATTATAGTTTTTAAAGTAAATTAAATGTTTTGATTAGTTATACCACATGGGGCAAGCTTATGATAATTTTATTATACAATTGTAATAAGAATAACAACTATATCTGCACATAAGAAAAGTCTATTTTCAACTTCTAATCATTAGTGTAGAAATGCTTTCTATAGAAGTTGGTTTAACCAATCTTCTTTTAAAAAAAAGCACTTCTTATGCTTGAGTAGTAGAGAATGAAAACAGGCAGATGTAGATTGCAGATTTTATTGTAAAAGAAGATATTGCTGGATTTTTTTTTTCATTTAATTACATTTTCGATTTATAGGGTTCAACCTTTTTGAATTTTAATATATATGATGTTAGGAAATTAATATAAATACATTGATTATACTCCACTCTAAAAGTTAGAATTTTTAAAATAATTTAATATGATATTATTATATAATGATTTTCGCGTGAAATCTTAAAAATCCATTACTGTCTATAAATAGACAAAAACTCGTATGAGACGGTATCATCTATGAGACGGAGTGCAACTTACTACAATCAACACCCATCCATCTCAAAATGTTAAAGTGTCAATGCCAAAATTACACTTTATCTCACAGTGAGACGGTCTCACGCAAGCTTGCCTCCTATAAATAATATCTACAGTACATGATTTTATATACTACAAGTTAAAACAAAAACAAAAAACAGCATTAAATAGATCGAACCACCACACCCAACAAACTTCTTCCGACAAAATTAATAAACACACATTCAACAGCCTTTTTGTTTTCTGATCTTTTATTGTCACCCTATCATATGTGTTCCATTGTATTTGAAAAAGAATTATTAAAGAAAAAATTATTATTTTCATTATACACAAACCCCTCATATGAAACTTATTCATATTATGAAATTGATATCATTACATTTATAAACTGATAATGATAGCATTTAATACTACGATATTAATTTATAAGTGTAATGATATCAATTGATATGTAATATTAATTTATAAATATAATGATAGACATTTTATACTAAGAATAAGTTTCATTGGAGACCTCCTCATGCATAATTTTATAATTCTTTTGAAATTTTAGTATCACAAGGACAAGCTAGACTATCACATCTCATATATGACACCATCTCAATTGTCAGTATTTCCAACAAAAAGCCTGATGACCATCCAAAGTATGAATGCAACATGCATGCTGCTCTTTATGGTTTAAACAAATTGTTATCAATAATTGACCATAGTAAAGCACCCAAATTTCCCAAATAAATGTAGGTTGCTGCATAGCCTCCAAAATAGTTAGTAGACATCATTTCCACAAATTAAATCCCAGACAAACCAGCAATAATTTTCATATATAATCAAGTGAATTAATGAGCTCAACAATCACCGTTACTGTTTCTGCGGCACTATGAATTGCACTGTCCGCACTTGTGACCAAATATGTGAAAAAATGTGCTGCTCGTATTGTTACAATCGTTGCAGAGTATTTGAACTTGCCAAATTTACATTAACTTTTGTTATCCAATTGATAAAAGAAAACCGTTATATAGGCAGAACATCGATGATCAAATGGATATCTAACTTATAGAATAAAAGGGCACAAAAAGTTTTAATTTTTGTACCAAGAGGACTATTCGGGGCTCAAGCTGACCTATAAAAGTTAAGGCTGAATAAAAGGGCAATAAAAGTTCAGGGAGATCAGTAAAACACAATAAAAGAATGAGGGTTCAATAGAATAACACGTGAAAAAAGTTCAATTGATGCGCAAAAGTACACGTAGATGAATGAAGAGGGACAAAAAGAGAGAGAAAATGAACTTACTTCATAGCGGTATTCCTCAGGCATTGGAGTTGCTTCAATCTATCAAAAGGTAATTCCAACATCAATAGTATCAACGTTATATGCACGGATCAACAATTGAAATTACAGAAAATGTAAAATAAGAGAAGTAAAATAGAATGTTTAAGGTTAGGGTATAATATAATACAGGGGATATATTTCTTCAGAATGAGTGATGTAAATCAGATATGTTCAAACCAGAACGGAATAGGCTGCAGTGTCACATTGAGAAGTTTAAACTAAATAGGGTAAATTACAAAACTACACTAGAAAAATGATGATTTTTTTAAATCAGAACCCCTCTTTAGGTATTACAATCCCAGAGCATTTTTGTTTCAAATACCTTCCTCACAGGTGCAATTTGTGAGGAAAAGAGAAAAACAATCAAGGGTGGTATTTGTCAGGTTTGAAAGAGAGTTGGATACATATATATGTATTTTGAGTGATTAAGACTAAATTTCAAGAATTTATTTTTCCTATTATTCCAATTAAAAATGCGTATCAAATCAAGTTATAAAGTTCTTAACATGTTTAGGTGTATATCTTCTAAAAGACCAGAGGCCAATTTTTTCGCCATACTGCTTGAAAGAGTCACATTTTTCAATTCTAGGCCGTAACACGGTAACAGAGAACCCAGGAACAAACCAAGGAAAAATTAAATTGTGCCAAAGTCTCAATCAGAAGCCAATATTCTTACACTACTTTCAACTTAAAACATGCTAAAATGTAACAAATTTTGAATGACAAAGCATACGATATCCCCATGTATAAATCAATGCATAATTGTGAATTCACTTGGCATGTCAGCCAAAAGCACTCAAAGGAACAAAGTATGTTTATAACCATAAGAGTGATAAATTTTATGATAATGGAAAACAAGAACCAAATAGGCCCACGTCTGGCAAGCATGTTTGAAGAATATATATATTGTTAACAATAAATTTTTTTTTTTTTATAAGATTATGAAATAGAAGAACTAGTATGTAGCATCGGGATCATTTATACAACAGCATGACGAAAGAAGGCAACAAATTGAAAGGAAAAAGCAAAACGACACTATGTATGGAGCCAGAAGTAGGAAGAAAAAAATTACAGAAATACCTCTTGCTCTAATCTTTCCCAAGTCCTTGACATATTCACCACTGATTTTGAGCAGATTGGACAGCGATACCTGTAATTATTTGTGAGGGAATATTCAAAATATAATAATTTCAAAAACCAAAATAAGATAAAAAGGAAGCCAGATTTGGCGAGACAAAGAGACAGAAAGACGTACTGGTTTTGGTTGAACATCTGCTCATTACATTCCGTGTGCATCGTATGCCCACACTTCATGATAATTGTTTGTTTAGTAGAGTCGAAAAGAAACTGCATGCAGAAGACATGATTATTTACACCAAGGACAGAAACCATGAAGATATCAAACTTAGGGGTGTGCGCAACCACTACTCAATAGTGAGAATCACTTGTGGAATTCAAGAGCTGTGAGGAGGCAGCTTTAAAAAAAAAAAAAAGTGATTCTGACCCTCTCACTTGAGTTTGCGAACACCCCCTTACATTTAAGTACCAAACCTCATAACAGATGGGACAGTGGCCCTTCATTGAGTTCTCCACACACTGGTGATTATTGCGTAAAACTATTGCATAGCAAGATCCTGCACTCAGACGAGAAATGTTAAGATGGCTGACATTATGGGTATGTTTTGATTTGAGATTACAAAACCAGATTTGGGAATTCAAAATCTAAACCGGGTTCTACTCTGGGCTTTTAGAAACCTTTCTTAAAACACATCTTTTTCTCACTTATACAACTTCCACTAAACACACTAGTCATTACATTATCATTCCATCACTACAATTACAATCAACAATAGTATAATAATACAAAATCACGCACTCTTACACATCAACATAAAGTCAAATCCCACCCTACTTAAATTTTGAAACAAACATACACCATTGCTACTTATTAGGATTGACAGAACAGGGATACTCAAGATCCCAACCTTCCATTGGGAGGTTGGTGTGGGCCAGGGGGGATATCGACCTATCGTATTTTTCACTTTCCTTGGTGGGAAATCAAGTTAAGAAAAAAAAAAAACCCAAAGCTAATATACTCAAACTAAAGTAATGTGGCTGGGGTACGAATCGTAAGAAGTAATTGTGCATAAGTGATAAGACTACATGAAAAATAGGCAGAAGAATTTCGAAACCACTTACCACACTTCGGGCAGTGAAAGAACTTTTCTCGACCACCAACTCTGTTAAATAAAATTGATCAGAAAAACATCTACTATGTAAAGAATTACTAATTCTGCAAATGATTAATTTATTTAAGAACCTACAAATTCCGCAGTCAGTACAATGAAACTGCTTTTTAGAGATCTGTCACATCAACAAGGTACCATTGTCACCAAACAAACAAGAATCCCTGCATTTAGTTCAAAAAATAATCTGCTTCACTTTTTCCCCCCTCTTCCCATGAGCAAGTTTTGTATTGTGTCACCAAAATATAACTAAAAGAAGAAAATATTACATCATCATCATGGAATTTGCATATGTCACAGAAGTATTCTCCAAATTTGACGCCACATTTCGAACATAAATTGGAAACCTACAATATAGGGAACAACCGAAATTACAGCAATGAAATCATTGAAACAATGTATAAATTGACAACAAGTATATCATGGATAAAACCTGTTGCTCCGTATTGCATATGGCACAAATAACCTAAAAACAAGCAAAATCAAGCATTAACCAACCATGATTACAGAAAAGGAGCAAAGATTCACAATATTCCCAATAATAGAATATAAAGGGAAGTGAATTTACTTGCTTAACATCTTGGCGAACAAGCTCATGTCGGTCTTTCGGATTGCTCAAAGCACTCTAACAAAGTTCCACATAAATTCAAAATAAAAATCCCAGAAAGTGCAAACATAAATCAAATCAAATTAACAAGAACAGAAACTAACTGTGGCTTCGTTGTGACAGTGACGGCAAGTGAAAATCTTATCGCAACAGGGGGCTCTGATTTTGCATCTTCTTTTATAGTGCTGGCATCTAACACACTACATTCAGAGAAAAAAATTAGGGCAATAATTCAGAAACTTTAGAAAAAATCCACCACGAAATAGTATAAACTTGGGAAAAATTAAACAAACCCATGTAACGATTTTCCAAAATCTTCTCTGGGGTCGTCAAAATCATCAAGATTTAGGGATTTTTCGATAGGGGAATTGGCGCCATGTGCTTCCATTGAGGGATTGTTAAGCTAATCAAACAAAAGTAATTAGAGGCAGAAATTTTGTAGCACTACTCAAAAAGTTAAATCGCGAAATTATTCCATTACTCTATAGATGCCGACGATTGAAGCTTCGCGGCGTCGGCTCCAACACTTTTACAGGAAACGGAATCGTTGTGGTGTTGATTACAAGTGATTCAGATTTCAGCTTAAACGCATCTTTGGTGATTGAAGTTTTGATTATTTAGTGATTAATTAAATTGGATGAAAACATTTAATTGCATTTGTTCTGAAATACAGAAATACATTAATTAAAAATGTAAAGCACCAGTCGGCACCATAGAACAAATCACACAATGAGCGAAAATTGACTGCGGTTATGAAAGAAACCTTCCATTTCTTGATACCGTTTCATTCTTTCAGATGAAATACGAAAGTAAAATCATGCGTGGATTTGGCTCTAAAGGATGGTGCAAGAACACGAGCTTTGACTTTGCTTCTCCGCCTTGTCCGTACCTGCATCACGCAAAATTTAGAACTTTTAGCAAGATATTAATTCCAGAGAAGTCAAATCTCAATGGTAGAAGGCAGTAGCATAGTTTAAATTTTTTACAATTAAATTAAATAGCTGTCTGTAGCTAAAGAGTCGAGAGCATATATAGAAACAGCAACATCGGGTTTTTTCTCGAAAGAAACAGAATAAGACCCAACACTTGGATTGTGTGAATGTCTTTGTTGTCCCATCGCATTTGGTAACTTGATGAATAATTTTATATCGGTACTGGGATCTGGCATGCTCTTTATGAATGAGATGACATGATATGTTGAATAAGCTATAACAACAGTGGATCCAGAAATGCATGAATCCCGTTTGTACCAACTAATCAAGAGCTAAAAACCATGACATAACCAAATTTGAATGCCAGAAAAAAGAAAAAGCTCGGAGGACACATCTGAAAGGAAGGAGGACAAAAAAAGAGAGACGATTCATGGGGTCATCACTCATCACTTCATCTCATAAAAAATCATGATATAAAGCACATAAAATGCCAGAAAAAGAATGAGCACTGTATCGCTATCATAAAATTACACAGACAACTTCACAACGACTCATTGGCTTAATATGATATTCAGAAAAAAATTACAAAAATTATTGTCAAGTCATCGTATTTTCGACAATCTTAGCCTTTCATTTTATCTAAATACTGTGGTCCGCCGCATCATCCACTTGATTGTCATTGATAGTTTAGATGACATAACATTCCATAAAGGGAATAGAGGTCAATTTATTGTGATATTTTTTTAAAAGACTTTCAACATAGGTTTCCAGTGGAGATAAAAATGGAGTCAATGCCAAATAATCACAAGCGGATGTTGTTTGACATTATAATTAAAGAAAGGAATCTGGTGAGCAACAAAAAGAGTATTTATGGCTTAAGGAAGAAATTGTATGAAGAGTGTGGGGAATATTATGATCTTGCAGCATGAGAATGAATTACAAAGATTTCATCCGGCCTGAAAAATACTTCCCTGGTGATTTAGAATGTGACAGTTCTAACAAAGTTCCAACTCTGATTGTGCGCCTTGGAGTTGGAATCAAATCAATCTCACTTCATAATAAAGACTGGTGGAGTCTTATGTTATATAATACTTTAATCCCTACTAATCCAACCCGTGTGCTAAAAGGAAGAGTTCTACGGAAAAAGTTTGGCCCTTTGGCTCCCTAAGAAAAGTATAAATTCGCGGAACGGAGAAACAAGTCATGGAAGCACTAGTAGGAGTTCTTCATGGGGAAAGCGAGTTTATCTTCAATATACAAAGATGCAAACCCTCCCGCCAAAAATGCTGAAGATGCAAATCCTCCCGCCAAAAATGCTGAAGATGCAAAATTTTCAACTTGTGGAGACTTTGAATGAGTTGGTGGATTAAAAGTACCATAAGTGGTAGTTCTCTGGAGCATCTAAGGAGAAAAGGTTGGAGTGGTTGCAAATCTAACCCGAGATAAGATCAAAGGACTTGAAAAAAACAGTAAGCGAGTCATGTGCAAAAGAATTAGTTGATGCAAGAAAACAATTAGCAGATGTAACATCTTCCTGTTAACAAAAAACTTTGTTCTTCTTCTTATATATTTCTTTTAGAATTCCAATTTCCCTAATTCAACCATATACGATTACTAACCTAAATAGATTATACATAAATTTATTGATCATAACACAAAATTAAATCATTAATTTTTGGTGAATTTATTGGAAATATATATTTAATAATCCTTAGAATATATTTTTTTATTCAATTTTTGTGTAACCATTCGATTTCAATGCATTTGGATATTATGTAGTTATATAAATGGTACAGGTTTTCAACTTACGCCTTAAGCTACCAGTCAGATAACATCCACCAATTATATGCCTTAATATTTCGTTTAAATGTTATACGAAATAGTTTTAAGATTAAACATTATAAAACTCAGCATAAATTATAGTTTTCACGACATAGAATGAATTAACTCCTAATATTATGTCGTATAACACCCACTGGAGAGGATCAGATATGCATCCAGCATTTAGTTTAATCAAGAAGGGTGGGAATGATAATACACACACTTGACAGCAAAGCTTTATTTTAAAACATTATAGTATAGTAATATTTACCACAATAAGAATACCTTTTTTCTGTTTAGCAACAGAAGGCTGTACAACAACATGCATAGTAATAACTCCTCCAGGAAGATCACCAGCATGTACCCCGGACTCAGGTAGTGTCTTTCCATTCTCCAAAAACCTTCCAGCATGTATCAGTTTCATATCGGTAACTGACTTTGGAATAACTGATTTATCTAAAAATGCAGTGGGCCAGAGCTCAGTAAAAGCATTAATAGAAGTTCAGTGTATTCAGAAATAGCATTACACTTACATTTCCACATCAACATCAAATATGCTCAGACGGAAGATAACTAAACAAAAGGATATAAATTAAAAGTCTAATTGCCAAGAAAAGCGAAACCTTTGCGAGATTTTGCTATTTTCATAACTCTTTAATAATTGTCAAATTAGTAATGATTTTGTCAAATGAGATAGGTTCTAATCAATTTGTGAGATGTGTGCAAAATACACGGAAGGTTCTAACTAAAACACATCATCTAGAAAGAAACAAAAGTTAACTTAAAATATTAATATGCGTGTCTTCCACGTCATTACACATGCAATCTAATTTTGCATTCATTTCACAAATTTGCAAAATTGGGCCTAATTGACCAAAAAAAAACACATTAATATTTTTTTTTTCCTATTAGGCCCAACTTAAATATGAATTGGCTTATAGTGTTCTTCCAATGTGGAGGAATTTCCAGGAATTCATTGAACTTACTCTCCAACAAACATTATTCATTGAACTTACTCTCCAACAAACATTACACAACTGAAGAAAATTTGTCCAATGAATAATGAGTCATGCACATTCTACTCAATGCAGATTATAACTAAAAAAAGGAATCTCTCAAGACAATTGAAACATGATTACAAGTTTTCTAATGGAAAAACAATCAAGCACTTTGCAGGATAACAATTCCAGGAAACATTACCTTCCCTATACCACAACTAATCAAAACTAAAGGGATACTTCGTTTACAGGTTTGGAGATAAGAGAATTGGAAAGGAATCAAATCTTATGTTTGGTGGGAACTGGGAAGGAACAATAGCATGAATGAATCCAAAATTTGGGGATTGAGAGGTTGGTAGTATACCTCTTCGGGCTCTTCCACACTACCACCCATTCCCATTACTTTCCATGCAACCACTAATATTCACACACACAGTGGCAGAATCAAACCTTGAGGCCACACGGAAAGAAGCCTTTGCTTAAGTGCAGTAGTAGTAACAGATGAAGGGTATGTTCCATGACCTATGTCCGTCCCATCAAATATTCTGAACCTAAGTTCAAGAGTTTCGTTTCGTTCAGCCATAGTAGCCCTCCGCTACGATATTTCTGGAAGTCCAATGCAGCAAAAGCCTATGAGTAAAAGAATCCAAGTTTCCGAAATTCACCTGCACATGGAAATTTCCGACGAGCAAATAACTAATAAAAAATGATGAATTTCGCAAGTATCTAATACATTATACCAAGAGCAAACAAGCGAAATGAATCTCGATAAAAAGGAAAAAAACATACTTCACACACCTTCCTCAATCTAGACGAAACTTCAAGAAAATGCAACAGAAACCGTACATTTGAATCACCAGCCAGAGAACTGAATAACCACTTCATATGATCCGAAACCTTCTTTTCACAGAAAACCTCAAGGAAATCCTGCATTCGGAATCCATTAAAAGCTGCACGGATTACTCGAGAAATTTATACTCCTACAATTGATCAAATTAGATCTCCCAAATTCATCTCCTCAAAATCACTTACTAAGAAACATAGAAACCCTAGATCGTCGCACTAGACTCTATTGCATAATTACTGCTAAAATCTTGAGTAGCAAAAACTGATAAACAAAATCACAAGCAAACTATACAATATCACGGGAAATAGTACCAATTTTCTTCCATAATATCTCCCTTTCACCGCTAAAAGTAACAAGAACTAGTGGAAGAATTAAAAACTCAAAAATGGAACTAAAAGAATTTCTAAGAGAAAAGGAGTAACCTGATCAAGACGCCATACGAATATACGAATGCAATTACGTAAGATCAGAGAGAGGCGAAAGAGGAATTCAGCGCCGTTAACCGCCGGATAAAGCCGTCGGAATTTTAGAAACTTTTATACTATTTGATTCTAAAAATGCGGTCTTCACTCTTCAGAAGATTGACTAATGGACTATTCAAAGTATTCAGCGGTGCTGTTTATTATTATTATTTCCTCTGTGTTTTCTTTAAATTGTCTCATCTTCTTCTCCCTTTTTTGGATTTTAAGAGGGTAAAAATAAATATTTTTATAATTTTCTTCTTCTTAAATAAATACTTTATTAATATTAGAGAAAAAAAAATCCAAATTGAATATTTTTCTTAACCTAAAATAAAAGGTCAATCTCATTTAAATTAAATAAGATTAATTAATATGATTCAATGAAAATACTTAATGTCGACGAAGTAATATTTTTTAATTTAACTATAACTAAAAATATACTTGAATTGTATGATGCAATTGGTATAGTCGGTAAGTGTTAGCCAGGTTAAATTAGGTCACTAATGTTTTTAGTAAAATAATTAATAGTTTTCAGTAATTAATCTCCCTAATATGCAATTGAATCATGTTTATCCAATAAAATTATTTCATTTATGTAATTAACAAAAAAAGTAAACATATGTATTTATTTATCTCTCTCCATTTATTGCCTTTCCATTAATCTCTTATAGTTAACGGTTCTCATTATGTACAAAACCGTGTTGTACTTGTATAGGAGGGGATCCATTTTCCTAAAAATCATAATAAAATTCTTATAAATTTGGATTCTTAATAAATTGGGCCAGCGTTTTCAAAAATCGATTGAACCGCACGGTTGAACCGGTCGAACCGTGAACCACTCGTGTTATCGGTCTAATTACTTCTTAAAAAACGGTTCATCCGGTTTAATTATTTTTTATTTTTTTATTAAATCACTTTTTTTTTCTAAAGCTCTCTTGTAATATTGTTGTGTCGATCCCGTTATCATTTTTTCTTTCATAAATTCATTCACAAGTCATCAAATTCATTTAATCTCTTTACCGCCGTCACATATTATATGGAATTAATCCACAATGCCATCATCTCTAGTCTCCAAATTCTATTGTATTTATTTTAATGTAACACTGATAAGTTATAAATTAGTATAATTTTAATTTTTTATAAATAAATATTTATTTTTTAATGTAACATAACAAATATAAAAGAAATATACATATATCATTTTGACGGTTGAACCAGACAACTGATGTTTAGACCGGTTTGGTCGCCGATTCAGTTATGAAAACACTGAATTTGGCCTTGAGTTTTATAACATCAACTTGCGCGCGAAGTATCCAACCCAAACCAACTCAACTACATAATTCCATAAGCCACACAATTAATCTTGATAATTAAAAATGATATTTCATTTCATACATTTAAAACGAACTTGACGCTCCAAAATGATTCAATACTCGGCAAACTGAAAATAATAAATTAAGAATATTTTTTTTGGAATAAATTTAAACTAAAAATACGTCGGTTGGCTAGTACTATTCATGTATAGCTTTCGAGAGAAGAATTTGATATAAGAATAAAGTGAAGGGAATTTCATTGTCTTTCCTTATCTAAGATAAAGTTGTTGAATCCCTGGATTCTTACACTAAACACAAGTGGAGCATTTTTATAACTTTATGCAACGAATTTCAAAAAGTGAAAACCATTCCTCGTGTCCCTTTCTTTCCTAACAAAATTTTCATGTTGGAATTCGAGAAAATATCACAAATGGTCCTGTAACTTTGTTCGATTTCAGAAATAGTCCAGTAAATTTTTATTTTATCAACTATGGTCATTTTGGTTTCAATTGTAGTCATTTTCGCTTGATAATTTAAAATTTGATCGGAAAAATTGACCTAACCTTTTTATTCTGATCACATTGACGGTCGTCACCACTCTTATTTGAACTGTCTTTCATCAAGGAAGAAAAATCTTCAATCAATTTCATGTTTTGATTACACCTTCCCTTGAATCGCAACTTCAAAATTACGAATTACATTCATTATCGCGACTAATTTCGAATAATTTATGTTGAGGCGAGGATCGAAACTTATACTATTATCTTCTTTTCATTGAACCTGCCATTTCAATATTTTTTTCGCATTATTTTGTGTGCTACATCATATTTCCGGCCTTTTTCCGGCTAAAATTTTCAATTTTTCGACGAAAATGACTACAATTGAAACCAAAAGGACCACAATAGATAAAATAAAAACTTACTAGACTATTTCTGGAATCGGGCAAAGTTACAGGACCATTTGTGATTTTTTCTCTTGGAATTCTTTCATTTTTTATTTATTTTAAATGTATGTTAAAATGGTTCATTCAAGTTGCTAATGTCGTTTAAAAGTTCATATTTGTTCAATGTTTTCTTTTGCTTTAAATACACCTGATTATCGGATTTTTAGTATTTGTTGCTTTTAAATTATGCTGAGATTTTTATAAAGGTTGTTTGCCTTTATGTTTATCTGATTCATGTTGTCAACATGCATGTTTCGTGACGTGAGAAAGCTAAAAGTGAGTTTAGACTTGTAGTTTATAATGCAATATTCTCGTCAATTGTTTATTTTATTTGGAAAGGGAATAATACATATTTTGCTCCGCGTATTTTATTTCCTTTTGTTCTATATTCCCTATATTTTTGTTTTTAAGTATTATTCTCGTTGTACTGTATATTATTTTTCTTAATTTTTACAGTAGCCAGAAACGATGTTAAAATTTTTTGAATCACAGAAACTAAAATTTAAAAGGCAAAGATGAAGTAAATATATTTGAAAACATTAATTGCACAAATAAAATAATGCATTAATGTTTTAACACAATAGTTTTCTACTTTTGTCTTCATGAATACACTGAGTCAGGGCAAATAAAATAATTTTTTTAACATAAGAATGAAGATTTGTCAACGAAAATGTCCAAATGACTATGAATTTTTCTTAAAAAAATAATCTAATTCTTAAAAAGTGAGATTATCTACAATTTGCCTACACTACAAGAAAATGAAGAATTGTCTACCAAAATTTTCAAATGCCTATGAAATTTTTCTACAAAAATAATTTGGTTCTTAAAAGTGACTATTGTCTAGGATTTGCCTACCAATTTTTAGAAAAATCTATGAAAAGTTACCTACACTAAATAATTTCCTAAGCAAACAAATTACCTACCATGAAACTACCTACACATTCTTAATTTCCATAGACAAACTAATTAACTACAAAAGATAATTCCCTAGGCAACTTATATTTTTGTAGGCAATTATATTTGTGGTTTAGAAATGACTTACAAATAAATTTACCTACGAATTACATTCCGTAGGCAAATTTACCTATGAATAAAAATGTCTAGGCAAATTGAAATATTCACTAGGCAATTCTCTATTTTTTGGAATATTCCGTAAGCAACCCTCTATTTTTTTGTAGTGCTACCAATTTTTATAATAATCTATGAAAAAAATTACATACACAAATAATTCCCTAGGCAATTTACAACATTTGTAGTTTAAAAATTACCTATAAATTACATTTTCGTAGGCAAATTTACCTATAAATAAAAATGTCTATATGATTGAAAAATTTTGTAGGCAAGTCGCGTAGACAATAAAACTATTTAGGGACGAAATTATTTTTATTGAAAATTTCTTAGGTACAGTATATTGAAAAATTTCAGGGGCAATTCTTTATTTTCTTGTAGTATATAATATCAATGTTAGAGCATTTACAATGGTGCAACTAATGGGTTGTTCAATGACTGAATGAATGAAGTTTGCAATTTAAACCATTGTGACATTTTATTGGACGGGAGAGAGAAGCAAATCCATCCAATGCATTGGACATGAGAGAAAAATTGTTGTGGCAGCTTTTGTTTTTTTTTCTTTATTTTTAATTCTAAATATCATTATTTAAATTTTTTTTGATAGTGTACAAGGGCGAAGAGTATATATGGATGAACGAATTATTGTGAAAATAAATTTAAAATGTTGGGTGTTTTAATGAAAGATGATGTGAGGATAAAAGAGCGTGGAGGAGAGCGAATGTATTGTTGAAAATTATAGCTATTTGAAAAAATAAAACATTTTTGTAACATGTCGGAAAACACAACATAATTATAATTACCTGATCAAATCTCTAAAAGGGCTATTTTATCTTTGTGTACGAGTAAGTCTAGATACCATTTCCTTTAATTTAAAAAACAATTATACGCTTACCGCTACATTATACTTTGTCTCTTTACAAATATTAATTCAGATTTGAGTGTGAGAGAGTTTTCTTGTCGGAGCTTGATCTCCTTTTGCATATTGAAAAGCTATTCTTGAAGTACAGAAGTCAAATATTTGTGTATTTTACATACAATATTATATTAATTAAGCATAATTTTCATGACCAATCATTCAAAAATATATATTAACATAAAGAGAAAGTAATAAAAGCAACGAATTCAACAGCAAGACGATCAGAAGAAGAATATTATTAATTAATTAATTCCTTCAATTCGATCACCATCCAATATTAATTAATAGTACGTACTGCTTGAGAATAGCTGCTAATCAGAATACATAAACCCAAATTAAGCTAGCTACTTATAATAACAAACAATACCGGCCATAATCAAATTACACATGATCAATTACTAATACATAAACAACAAACTACTAATACCATTCACCTTCTTCAATTCTAAGCTCTAGATAATAGAGCTAACCTTATTCTTCTTCTTCTTCTTCTTCTACTACTAATTAATGCATAAACACATGCATTAGGCGCATATATATATAGCAACAATTAATCAAAGAAAGCCTGGTTGTTGATTAATATATCATTCATTGGTAGACATATTGGGGTGCTGGTATTTCCTGAGGAGTGGGATGAGGGAGCCACTTAGGTGAAGAGACATGACCTCATTAGTGGAGCCGATGAGCTTCCCGCCAATGAAAACCCCGGGGACGGGCCCACTGCAGCCCATCCTTATGAGCCCCTTCTCGATTTCCTTGCCCTCAGGGTCGTGGTCAAGCTCATGCACATACGCCTGCACCCCAAGGTCTCGGAACAGGATCTGGACCGCGTAGCACATGCAGCACGTGCTCTTGCTCAAGATCAGGATCCCGTTTTCCGATGAAAGCTTTACTATCTTCTCCATTCTCTCTCTTTACTAGGGTTCCTTGGTGAAAATTGGTGATGACAAGGAAATTATGCTTGCCTGGAAATGAGTGGGTTGGGCTCTATTTATAAATAAATATGATATGGGAGCAGACAGATGCTGCATGGATGTGTTTTTTTCATTGAAGACAGAGAGATTCTATACTTCAAATCGTATTCATGATCGGTACGTATACACACACACGTACGTATTGAAAATTAATCTCTAAGTTTTACATATTACGGAATTCTATATTCATTAAGGCTCCATTTGGATGGATGGACATACAAATCAACACTCTCCAATGGATTTACAAATACTTAGATTTGAGAATCTAGTTTAAAGTAAAGGGATTTCAAATCCTCATCAAAATCATGTCATATGTGAAATTCCCCATCTCTATCTCTTCCCTCTCTCTTTGTAAATCCATTGGAGAGTGATGATTTATATGTGAAATCCATAGATTTCAAATCCATCCATCCAAAAGGAGCCTAAATGAATCGACTTTCAAAATTTCATTTTATCTAAAAGTCCGAATATATAGAGAGGTGTGAAATTAAATATAGTTTATATAAGTTGAGTTGTACAACCAGTGATGTGAGCCTGATGACTCTGATATATTAAGGATTAGTCAACACATCTCCACAAATTAAGCCATTTGTGAATAATTAGTATAAATTAGATGACCGGTATTAATTGTATAGTTAACCGGTATTAATTACTTTGATTTGTTTCCATGTTAAACCTTGTAATTACTTCTTTAAATAAGACTAATCCTAATCACACGATAATTATCGGTGATATCAAATCATCACATGGTATCAGCTATTAACTGAAAACCCTAAGAAATCGGTCGCCTCGCGTGACTCCTTGTGCGCACGTCTTCCCAATTTCTCGACCCGATTTCTTTCTGATACAACGACCTGGTCCCCGTCGCCGTCGTCCTATCCCTTCTCTTCTCCACTCCGTCTATTTCGGTCTCATCTTCCCTGTTTTTCATCTCCTTTCCGCCATGGCTGTCGCAGATCACACCTCTAATGACGGGCTTCCAGTCAACGCCATGATTCACTTGGTGGCGCCCGTTAAACTGAACTCATCCAATTTTCTCCTTTGGAAGCATCAACTCGACACGCTGATCACGTGTTTCGACATTGAAGGCTTTGTCGATGGCACCACTCCAGAACCTACGGCCGCCGCCGGCGCATCGGAGATTGATATTGCGACATGGCGCAAGAAGGATCGCAAAATCCTCTCAGTCATGGGGACCTCTCTCTCTGAGGAACCCTTGCCGGAAATTCTTGGTTGCAAAATGTCTAGGGCGGCGTTTCTAGCCCTGGAGTCCGTCTACGCCCATGCGTCGATCGCCCGTGCAAATCAATCGAAGGCCGAGCTCTTCTCCCTTCGCCGTGATAACCTCTCTGTGGATGAGTTTGCTCGCAAATTCAAACACGTATGTGATCAGTTGGCTGCTATTGGTCGTCCGGTTGACGACGCCGACAAAGCTCATTGGTTCTTACGAGGGCTTGGTCCTCAATATTTACACTTCGCTGATACGCATCTCGCCCTCTCCTCCCGTACCACCGTTTGCCGATCTGCTGCATCAGGCGAAGCAGTATGATCTTCTCATGCGCTCCATGGAGGTTCCGAATACGGCACCGGCTGCCTTCGTTGCAACGGATAATGGTGGAAATAGTGACCAATCCTTTTCTGGAAATCAGCCCACAGGTGGACATGGTCGTGGTGTGCATGGGAATGGTAGGGGTAATTTTGCAGGAGGTCAAGGCCGTGGAAATGGAGGACGTGGGGGGCGCAAGACCTACGTCCCACGTTGTCAAATCTGTAAAGGCGAGCATTACGCCGACAAATGCCCACAATTCCTTCAAGCCCGTGCTCCTCCTCCTCCTCAATATTCACCAGCAGCTCATCTTGTACGTCTTGCTCAGGATTTCACAAGGTCTTGCAACGTTTCCGAAGCCACTTCTAACTGGTTTGTCGATTCTGGGGCATCGGCTCATATGACTCCGCAACAATCTACTTTGGATGCTTATGAACCATATAATGGTAATGGCCGTGTTGTTGTGGGTAACGGACATTCTCTCCCTATTTCTCATATTGGCTCTCGTGACTTATCCCGTAATGTTAAATTGCTTGATGTGCTTGTTGTCCCTCATTTGACTAAAAATCTTCTATCAATAAGCAAGCTCACATCTGATTTTCCGGTAGATGTCATTTTTTCTGATAATTCTTTCGCTATTCAGAATCGTCAGACCAAGAAGGTGTTGGCACAAGGAAGGCGTGAACATGGACTATACGTGCTGGAACGGGGCATTCCGGGTTTGGTTGCTACTTTACGTTCCCGTACCTTAAAAGCTAGTTTTGATTTATGGCACACACGTTTGGGGGCATGTCCCATTTTCTGTTATTTCTACTTTGAATAAGTTAGGACAGTTATCAGTTTCATCTATTTTACCGAATCCTACGTTGTGCTCCTCTTGTGAGTTGGCTAAGAGTAAACGGTTAAGCTTTCCTTTAAATGAGAAACATGCGGATTGTGTGCTTGCTATTATACATTGTGATTTATGGGGACCAGCCCCGATCTCTACTGCTGATGGATATCGTTATTACTGTGTGTTTGTTGATGATTATTCACGGTTTTCTTGGTTATACCCTTTACGTGCTAAGTCTGATTTCTTTGAGGTGTTTGTCCGTTTTCATAAATTTATTTGCAACCAATTCTCTAGCACAATTAAGGTATTCCAAAGTGATGGTGGTACTGAGTTTGTTAACTCACGTGTCCGTGACTTCATGCACTCGAATGGTATTCTTCATCAAATGTCTTGTCCCTACACTCCACAGCAGAACGGCAGAGTCGAACGTAAGCATCGCCACATCTCTGAAACGGGATTATCTATGATGTTTCACTCTCACTGTCCGGCTGTTTTTTGGTTCGATGCATTTGTAACTGCCGTCTACATCATAAATCGGCTACCTTCGGCTATCTTGGGTAACAAATCTCCTTTTGAGCTTCTCTTTCACTCTGCTCCCAATTACTCTCATTTTTTGCCTTTCGGCTGTCGTGTCTATCCTTATTTGAGAGACTATGCTTCTAACAAGTTGATGCCTCGCAGTCATCCCTGTATTTTTTTGGGCTACAGTAGCTCTTACAAGGGTTTTCAGTGCTACGATCCTGATTCCGCTCGCTCTTTCATCACCCGTCATGCTCAGTTTGATGAGACTCAGTTCCCTTTCTCAAGCACGATTATGGAGAATGATACTTCTACTCTTGAAATATCCTCATTTTTGGAAGCTGCCCCTCCATTGGCTACTCTCTCACAGCCCACCTCCGAGATGCCATCTCAACCAGCACAACCATCTCCGTGCACCATTTGTTCAGACAATCCTGATGAACCGACATCTACACCTGTTGAGCCTCCTGCTCCTCCTGTTCACCAGTTGCCATCGGTCCCGCCTTCGTCATCGCATCCTATGACAACTCGTGCTCGGGCTGGTATATTCAAACCCCGGTATCCGGTTGATATTGCAACTACATCTCTTCTTTCAGCCCTTGTGGCATCTTCCGAACCTCGTGGCTTCAAAACCGCTGTTAAATCTCCCGAGTGGTTAGCTGCAATGCAAGAAGAAATTGATGCACTTCGCTCTAATCAAACCTGGGATCTTGTTCCCCGTCCACCGGATACTAACATCGTTGGCTCCAAATGGGTCTTCGAACCAAATATCACTCTGATGGTTCAGTTGAGCGTCTCAAGGCTCATCTTGTTGCTCAGGGCTTCACGCAAATTCTGGGAACAGACTTTGGTCCTACCTTTAGTCCAGTTGTTAAGGCCTCTACAGTTCGTATCATCCTAGCCTTATCCGTTCAGCAAAATTGGTCGCTTCACCAGTTATATGTCAAAAACGCTTTTTTAAATGGAGTTTTGCACAAAACGGTTTTCGTGGCTCAACCACCGAGATTCATCAATCCTCAATTTCCGAATCATGTTTGTCGTCTCAAGAAGACACTTTATGGCCTTCGTCAAGCCCCTCTTGCTTGGTTTCAACGCTTCAGTACGTACTTGCATAGTCTCGGCTTTCTTGCTAGCCGTTCCGATTCTTCACTATTCTATCTTCATCAGGGTACTTCCGTCATCTTCTTGTTGCTTTACGTTGATGACATAATTTTAACCGGCAATGACCCTGCCATGCTTCGTCGCTTTATCGACCGCACACATGCCGAATTCGCCATTAAGGATCTTGGCAAGCTCAACTACTTTCTTGGTCTGGAAGTCTCTTATACATCTTCCGGTTTATTTGTTGGTCAATCCAAATATGCTCGGGATATTTTGGATCGTGCCAAGATGCTCGACTCAAAACCTATTGCTACACCTCTTGCACCTGGCGAGGTGCTCGTTAGCTCGGGTTCTCCTTTCAGTGATCCTACATTATACCGATCCCTAGTCGGCGCCTTGCAATATCTCACCATCACTCGCCCCGATTTGTCTTATGCCGTAAATTTGGTTAGTCAATTTCTCCATGCTCCCACGGAGGATCATTTTTCGGCAGTCAAATGAATTCTCCGTTACGTCAAGGGTACTATTCACTTTGTTCTCGACTTCACTCGACGTCCGGACTCCTCCATAGTCGGTTACTCTGATGCTGATTGGGCTCGTTGCATTGAAATGCGACGATCGACGTATGGCTACTCTATTTTTCTCGGTAGAAATTTCGTCTCTTGGAGTGCCAAGAAACAACCGACTGTGGCTCAGTCAAGCTGTGAGTCTGAATATCGTGCTCTAGCCAATGCCGCCTCTGAATTTGTCTGGCTCACAGACTTACTTCGTGAACTAAAAGTTCTTCCCCCTAGTCGGCCAGTTCTCTTATGTGACAACAAAAGTGCTCTATTTCTTAGTCAAAATCCAGTTGCTCACAAACGGACCAAGCATATCGACATCGACTGTCACTTTGTTCGTGAGCTCGTTTCCTCCGGCCGATTATCTACGCAGTTTGTTCCTTCTCACTTGCAGCTTGCTGACATCTTCACCAAAAGTCTCTCTCGTCCGACTTTTGAATTTCAACGATCCAAGCTCTGCGTTTGCTTGCATCCCACATAACGCTTGCGGGGGTATTAAGGATTAGTCAACACGTCTCCACAAATTAAGCCATTTGTGAATAATTAATATAAATTAGATGACCGGTATTAATTGTATAGTTAACCGGTATTAATTACTTTGATTTGTTTCCATGTTAAACCTTGTAATTACTTCTTTAAATAAGACTAATCCTAATCACACGATAATTATCGGTGATATCAAATCATCACATGATATCATGAAATTTTTTATCTCATCTAAAAATCTGAATTTGTAGAGAGGTGTGAAATTAATTCATTTATATAGTTCCGTAATATTACATTGTCCTGAGATTTTGGATTTTTTTCTAAAAAAGAACGACAACTTTGTGGGGTGGCAAAATAAGGACAATAACTTTTCGGACTGACGATGTAAAGATACAGTAACTTTAAAAAATAAAAATTTCAGGCCAAATTCTCTATTTCAAAATAGTGCTTGAAAAAATTTCATATCATCTAAAAGTTCGAACTTATAGAAAGATATAAAATTAATTCGTTTACATTATTTTCCTTAAAAGTACTTATATTTATTGTTCATCAGTGCATGCATCAATACATGAGATTTATTGAAATTAAAGCGGGTATAAGGTTGCATGTATGGTGCTTGAACATGCACGTAGAGATTCTCTACTTCAGATATTGTTTCGCGGTTTTCTAATTAATATTAATTGTCATTGTTGGGAAATTTAGTGTTTTGATGAAAGTTCCAGAAACACATGTAATAGGACGGTCGGGACATTGGTGGTGATGTTTATATTACCGTTTAATAGAATACCGGTTGATAATTCTTGTATAGAACAACGGATGTAATAGATAGGTCACATATTGAGGAGAACCTCAATATGTATAGGTCAGATCTGAAGATTCAAAAAAACGGTGATATCAAGCGGGCGAGAATGCAAGAAAAGAAGAAGATCGGATCGATCCGATCAAGTCGGATATCTTTGAAGTCGTGAAGCTCAAACTCGAGAATACTTGAAGATCGGATGACTTCGAAGATCGGACCCGGAAGACCTACATCGGTAAGTCGCTAGTTGAAGCTAAGTCAACCGCACCGAAGACTCCATCGGGTGGTAGATCGACCTCATTTGATCGGTCAACTCACCACCAGTGCGATGTTTCACCTAATCATCGTCGATGATCCGAACAAGAAGAATGTCGACCTTAGTTGGAAGAACAATTTTGAAAAGTCGTCATTAACCAATAAGAACAAGACACATTATGATCGGAGCCGACAATTACGGATTTGATCTTGCTCTCTCTAACGGCTATAAAATACAAGTTCACGCTTTTCGGCCATGTCGATTCTGAGACCGCGTCACATCAATCCTGCAAACTACCAAATATAGCACGAAATTCAAATTGCTCTCCAACGCCTCTTTTGATTTCAAGGTCTATAAATATGGGATCACACTTCAAGAGTGATAACACGGAAACCCCTAAAAACGATCAAGAAGCTCAAGCAATTATCGATTTTTACGAAGAACACGAACAAGAAGATTACTTTTATTAAGTGTTCATCCCATAAGTTCTTAGCATATAAATCTTTTCATCTAGGCGATAGGCTATCTTAAACACTAGAAAAGATTTCATAGTTGGAACAAAACAATCTTATCAAACCCAAAGTTAGGTTAAGTTGTTTAGCAAGATTCGAGACTAGGGTTTCTAGTTCGATTTAAGGATCGGTTGAGTGAGAACTCCTTAAATATCTGTCGATTATCTTGTGTTGGACTAACACAAAAATCTAAGTCCGGTTGGTTAAGTTGGTGCCCCTTGTGATAGGGAAGAGTGGGCGTAGGATTGGTTTGTCGAACCACTATAAATCTTGTGTGTGCCTTTCTTTGCTTTGATTAGCTTTGTTTTACCACAATCGCACACAACTTTTAAAGCAAAGATACATATTCTAAGTTGAGATCAATTAGCACCAAGCTTCGATCGATCAAGCTTGACACTTGATCATTTGGTTAAAAGACTAACTTTGGAATCGATTTATCTAAACTGGTTTTTTTTTTTCACCACGGGTAAAACTTAGCTTCAGACACATCAGTTAAACCGATAGTTACGAACTGATCTGCCTTTCGCGATTAGTAAGTTGGTTATCGATCAAAATGATTCACTTCGACTCTGATCAATTTATCTGCCATCACACGATCTGCACAAAAAGTTTTTGAAAGTCTATTCACCCCCCCTCTAGACTTACGCCCTCACAAAACAGATTCGGGACCCAAGTGGTATCGAGGCGGTTGGTTCTCTGGACCAATGACTTTGTGTATCATCGATTCTTGAGGAAGAATCTTTGTGGTCAAATTGAGGCGATCTTGAAAAACCTTCTTAAAACTCATTCATTTTCCAAAAATCACTTTCGGCATGGATAACACCTCGGTATGTATCATGATCTGCCGAAGTTCTCAATCGATGAGTATGCAGATTGGGCCATATATATGTCCAACCATCTAGGTTCGATAAGCGGCGAGAATGATGGAAGTCATCGAAAAGAGGACCCATCATCATTTATTACGACAACCCTGCGGTTGGAGGAGATCCGGACTTTGCCGGGAAGTCTTGTCGAAAAAGCCCGACCTTGATGGATCGAGGAGGAAAGAAAAGCGCACACTCTAGATACTATCACAAGGCATATTATCATGAAAACAATGGATAAGGTCACCAGGAAAAGATTAAGTATCTCAAAAGCTGCGAAAGCAATGTGGGATACTATATTTGAGATATCGAGGAAATGACCGGATAAAAGACGGTAGTCTACAAACCGAAGCGGTGAAGTTAAAAAAAAAGATGAATCTTTGCCAATGAAACCATCAAGCGAACTCGATGGAAGGATTACAATGTCAATAAACAAAGCGAGAACTTGGTAGAGATGTCGATAAAGATATCAACTACAAAATTTTAAGGTCTCTCACCAAGAAATGGGACATGAAGGTCACGGTAATCAAGGATTGCCAAGACATTTCAAAAATGAAGCCAAGTAGCTTGTTCTTGAGCCTTAAAGCTCACGAGTTCGATTTAATTGAGAGAGGACAAGCGAGATGAAGATGAGGAATTTCTTTGAAGCCTCAAACTTCCAAATCGATTGCTTTTAAAAAGGCAACCCGAAGAGATCATAGACCAATGAACCCATTGGAAACATCATAAGTCGAGGTAAGCAGATCGCTCGCTTTGCGAAACTAGAAAAATCAAATATTCAACTTGGTAAGTATCGAAGATTTTATAAAGATTATCAACATAGCGAGGAAGAGATAGGAGATCGGCCAGCGGATCTCGAAAAGAACCAGATCGATGATCGGAGAGATCCTGAGAGATGAAAGAAAAGAGATAATCTAAATGATGAGAGAAGAGATAACCAATCGAGACGGAAGAAGCTCGACTACTATCGAGAAAGGAAGTCACCGATAGATCATACAGACGGAGTGATTCACGGAAGGAAAGGCTCGATGGATCAAGGGCGTGCTTCAACTGTGAGAAGCCAGTCACTTCTGGTAGCAGACGCCTGGACTGACGCCAAGAGAAAGGGAAGAAAAGAGGAACATAAGAGAGCAATGCAGAGGACGGAAAAAGCCATGGTTCTTGACACATCGAGAATCGACGATTAGATATCGCCCTCCGAGGATTCTGGATACTCCCCTGTAGAAGATTTACATCGTCAAGAAGGTCTTTGTTGACTTCTATGAAAATGAAGATCCGATATTCTCTTCGATGATGATGAGAGATGCCTGATGGCGGGAGGACCAATCGAGGTAACCTCCAAACTGCTTTGTTCGCTTCTACACCGCTATCATTAGCACACCTTTGGGGAGATTGACTGCTGACTCTACTCGAAAGCAATTGCTTGAGGATCTCTCCAATGCGAAGAGACACTTATCTTTATAGTGGAAATTTGAAAATGACAAGTCGAGGATAAAAAATAATCGACTTGCTAAAGAGAATGATCTCAATAAAAGCCTCCGAACTTAAATCTCTTTGAACCTTTCGGAAGGCAACCGAGGAATTTAACATTACGAAAGTTAAAGATCTTGTCGGGAGAAGCGGATCAACGACCGGTGGCTATTAACAAACAAACAAGTCGATGACTTCAAAAATCCCGCAAGCGAAATTTGATGAAATTTATTCTAATCATAAAGTCTAAAATCTTCGAGGATAATCTGCGTAAGAAAATAGAAGTTTTTACAAAATCATCTAAAACCTGTTCAAGACATGAACACCTATTTTCGAACAACGATTAACAAGAAGGGACTTGGGTATGAGAACCCTTCCACATCCTCACAAGCCCCGGTGATTCATCTCAAAAGGGTGTAATCAGACGAGTTTTAAACAAAAGATACACCAAAAGCCAAACTTGTATCTAATAAGGAAAAAAAGACGGTTGAGCGGGTAAAAGGCGGTGCCTAACGAATGAAACGAAATGGACCCCATTTGGTAAAGCATCGGTGAGGAATCAATAGAAAAACCGGTTCTTACGAAGAGACCTCAACTCCGATCAACAGATCGTAGAATAAAAAAAAAACGTAAAAGGGAAGTCTGTCGAGACCCAATCAAGGTCAGCTGCCTAATAAGCATGCTTTAGGTAAACTGCAAAAACCACCTATGCCAAAAAGATATGAATCTTTTGATGGTAGCAGTCGTACCTACCCCTATAATCAGAAATCTAGGGTCTTTGCACGAGAACCACCTTTGGATGAAAAAAAGAAGACAAGACGAGAAAAGATAAATCCAAGTCTTCTAAGTCACCCGAGGTTCACACTAATAATCATACTAATCAGAAAGCATATAAAGAGACGTATGATTATGTTGATAGGTATGGGAGACAAATCAGGCCTTCTGATCTAACTGATCTCAATAGAAGTGCTCTGTTTGTATGGATCCCCAAAACTAATCCTAACCCCTCAGGACCCAATCCAAAAGGGGTACCTAAAGCCTGATTTGGCTGTAGGATCGCGTGGGTCTGGCCAACAAAGGAGGTGTGCAAGCAACTATCTGGTACATCGATAGTGGATGCTCAAGGCACATATTTGGAAGCAAACATCTCTTGACTCTTACATAGAGCGAAAGGCCAGCGTGTACTCTTCGGTGATGATAACTTTGGTTACACCAAAGGATTGAACCTTAGAGAATGATGATGTACAAATGGCGGAGTCTCGTATGTCAAAGGTCCGAAGCACAACCTATTATCGATTTCACAATTCTGCGACAACCCGGATTGATGTTGAGTTCTCCGACCAATGCACTATCAAGAATCGAGCCACTCAACAGATTTTGCTAACTTGGTTCAAGGAAAGGGACGATCTACGGTGATTGGAGCAGTTGCCCAAGAAATGCATGCGATTGTCAAGAGTTCCAAAAGTAGCGGTTGGCTCGGCACAAAAGAATGAGCCATCCGAACTTTAAAACTCTTAATAAGATAGCAAGGATGTCTCTAGTGGAAGGACTTAGAATGAAGTATTTTCAAAGGATCGGACATGTCTTTGCATGTCGGAAGGAAAAGCAGTCAAAAGCGTCATTCAAAGGAATTCTGGACCGGCATCCGTGATCTCTGCGGTTGCTTCATATGGATCTATTTGGACTAGTTACACGGTCGGTCTCGGTGAAGACGAAATATACTCTGGTAATCGTGGATGACTATTCCAAGTTTACGGGTAATATTCTTACATAAGAAGAATGAGGCGACAACGAAGATACCCGAAATTTTTGCTAAAAAGATTACAAAATGAGAAGGGTGTCAATGTAGTAAAAATCGGATCGAGATAAAAGGTACAAAATTTACGAACTCTTTTATAAGCGATTTTTTGCTCTAAGTTTGGTATCTGACATGAGACATCATTTTGCAAAACGCCCTATGAGAATGGAGTAGCGAGCGGAGGAACAGGACTCTCAAAGAAAGGCCGCATACGATGTTAATTTGAACATGCGATACCAAGCCGTTTTAGGCGAAGCAATCAACCTTGCATGCCATACTCGAGCAGATGTCTTCGACTAAGGCTCACTACAAAACACCCTATGAAGCTGTGGAAGGACGAGAAAACCTCGTGTCTCTTTACTTCCGTGTTTTTGGGTGTAAGTGTTTCATACACAACAATGGGAAGAGTCGGGTTGAAGACTTTTGAGGCCAAGTCGGATGAGGTATATTCTTAGGATATTCCTCATCTAAAGAAGGCTTTCGGGGTTTACAAACGCAACGAACCTAGTTGTGGAAGAAAACACCCATGTAGTCTTTGATGAAGCATCCTCCGAACAAGAGAAATGCAGCTTGAGAACAAGGCGTACTGATCAATCATGCACGATGCTCGGAAAATGGATCGGACCTAACGATCAAGGAAAAAGGATCGAGAAATAGTAGCGAGTATACATTCGGATCTAGCTGATTCACGGATCATTGAGATCCTAAGGTACGAAAAAGCTGCCGATGAAGAAATTTGATGCAATTTGAGGCGATATCAAGCCCGAACCATCCGGTTCGGGGAACACTGAAGTTCCCGCGAGCAGACATCGACACATGATGAGTCCAACATCGGTGAGACATGTTCTTATCAAGTGGATCATAAATCGCACCACTCCTCGATCGCTAGTAATGAACATTTATCGAAATGGATGATGTTCTCAAAACCAAGCATAAATCAAAGCAGAAGGACTGGATAACCGGTCATCAGTGATCGATCATCGGAGACCCATCGATAAAGTTAAAACTAGACATCAGTTGGTGAAAGTGCCATGTATTCTTTGTTATTTTGTCTATGAAGGAACCAACAACAATTGAGGAAGCTCTACAAGGCGCAAAATTTGGATTCTAGCCATGCGAGGAGGGCTGGAGCGAATTCGAGAGAAACCAAGTTTGGGGCGGTGGGACGGACCAAAATCATCAAGGCGTAATTGGCACGAAGTGGGTTTTTAAGAACAAGAGATGAGAAAAATGTCATCACGGAAATAAAAGGCAAGACTTGTTGCTAAGGGGTATTATTCACAATCGAAGAATTGATTATGATGAGACCTTTGCGATCGCTCGCCTAAAAGCCATTCGGTTGTTTCTGGCATATGCTTCCCACAGAGGATTCACTGTATATCAGATGGATGTAAAGAGTGCATTCTTAAACGGGGTACTAGCAGAGGAAGTTTATGTCGAACAACCTCCAGGCTTCGAAAAGAGCAACCAAGTGTACCGTTTAAGAAAAGCTCTTTATGGACTGAAATAAGCTCCTCGAGCCTGGTATGATATACTCTCTCCGGTTCTTGATCGGCAGTGGGTTCACTAAAGGCGATGGGCCGAGAACCTTATTGAGAATAGAAGATGGAGAAGATATTACGATGGTTGAGATCTACTGGATGACATCATCTTGGATCTCCCAACAAGAGTCTATGTGAAAGATTCAGCAAACTGATGCAAGGGAAGTTCGAGATGTCCATGATGGGACATATGAATTATTTTCTGGGTCTACAAGTGAAGCAAAGTACAAAAGGGATATTCATCTGCCAAGCAAAGTACACTAGGAATTTATTGGCTAAGTTTGGAGTTCAAAAGCGTAAGGAAGCCAAAATTCCTATGATATTTGGATTCAAGATGGATCCGCACGAGGATGGTCGAAAACAAATCGAGAAAAGAATATAGGGCTCTCATTGGATCTCTATTATACATTTGCCGGCCGGACCGGATATCACCCTTTGATGGTAGGTGTATGTGCGGTTGAGCAAATCAATGCAAAGCCACCTAGAAAGCATCTAGCAGATTCTTAAGTATCTGAAGGGACGATAAACCTTGGTTTATTTTACCCATCAGATGATAATCTAGAGCTTAGTGGGTATTCTGATTCCGATTATGGAGGTTGCAAGATTGACAGAAAAATCAACCTCGGGAACATGTCGGTTTTAGGAAGTAAATTGATCTCGTGGTTTTTCAAAAAAGCGGACATCGATTTGCGACATCTACTCTTGAAGCGAGAATATATGGGCTGCGGAAGTCGTTGTTCCCAATTGCTCGGCTTAGTCGGCGGTGAGGATTATAACATTGTAGCTAAGAATGTACCTATATTACGTGGCCGATAATAGTCTTTATTGCAATCACTTTCGAGAATCTGTTCTACATACAAGATGCAAGCATGTGGATGTCATACATCATTTTATAAGAGATCATGTTGAAAAGAAGAATATCGGAATGGAAAGATTCACCTTTGATTCTGAAAGTCGATATTCTAACCAAGCCACTAAGTGAGATCGATTCGGAGGAGAATTGTGCAATGAGCTAGGGCTTACGGATCTTGGAGAAAAAACACCTAAAATGCTTGATGGATTGTTCTCGAACCGGTGGTTAAGAGACTAACGGGTTGAGAGGAATCAATTGAATTTGATATCTCAATCGATAAGAAGATCGATCGAACCGATATGAGAAATCGTCGGACTTTACAAGTTATCGATTAAAGGCGTCGGATTTAAGGTTTATCAGTTAAAGGAAACACTTTCGGTTGAAAAGGATTATCGATTAAATCGGTTTGGTTATTTTACATCTTTGTAAGTCGATTAAGCTGATATTCAACAAGCAAGATTCACAGATTAAAGCCTACAATCGCATAAGAAAGCAGAAAAATTTACACAACAATGGAATGATAGAAATTTTCATTGATAAAAACCGAAGGTCGATTACATTACAAGTTACAAGTACAAAGGACGGGAGGTCGATTACATAAGTCATAACCGAAAACCCTAAACCTTTAACCCTAAACCATCATCCTAACCTAAGAAGAAGCGAGGGAGAGAGATTTTTAAATCGATGCTCTCATTTTCCCCCACTTAACAAGGGTGAGAGGCTTTGAAATAATCCTAAAGCCATTTAGTGAAGCTAAAACCGATTGGGCGAGGCGGCATTGATAGGATTTCTAAGCGGGAGCCCTTAGACACGAAGTCAATGGGCTCTCCAATTTTGTTAAATGGAGCACATGTGCGAAAGTGGTTCAAAGACCTTATGGGCACATGTGTTGCATCAAAAATTGAGTTGATATCTGAAGATCATTTGTTATGCGATCCGGACCGTATATCAAACTCATATTTTATATCGACCGAGTCTGTTGATGCTAGTTCCGTCATCTCGATAGACACACAAGGTGCATACGGTTAGGAGAAGTGTCTTCTCGATTGCGACAATGAAACCCGCCGCCTTGGTGGTAGAAAGCTTAGCAACAATTGTATGTGAAATCTTTGATGGCACGAAAACAACGATAAAGGGACACCACGGGGTTGATCCGAGAAAGTGAAATCATTGAAAAAAGGGGTAAAGGTGTTTGCGGAAGTCTCACAGGAAATAAGGGTTCACGGGATACATGATTCTACAAAAGAAGATAAGTATGGTGAATGGGTTATGTTGTGTAAAACATTGGTCCAATTTATAGAGGCCAAACAAGGGTACAAATGCAAATTTGACTTCAAAAAAGCGTTTTAGAAATTAGCATCACAAAGGAAACAGTATAGAAATCACGATAACCGATAATTGGATAAATTCTGGCGGATTGACATATCGAAATATTCAGACTATAATTACGCATGTCAAATCGTGCCAACTTAGGGAATAGAGACTACTATTCTAGACTAAGCTTTGGCGGTAACACTTATCCCAAGAATTGGCTTGATCTGAGAAGATTGATTAGGTCAATGAAATCGATTACATCTGGCCCGGTCGGATGGGAAGATCGGTTGAGCTTGAATATCTCAACAAATCGGATATATCAGTCAAGGAAAGATCTGGAATATCAGTTGAAGGGGGAACTTCAACTGATCGAGGAGGATCAGAAAAAAGGAAAATCAGACAGTTCAGTTGGAAAAATCAGTTGGGAAATTATAAGGTTTAGGCAGAAAACTAAGATCAACAAGTGAAATCAACTACAAGGATCTACAAGTGGTATTGGTGATTGCAATATCGATCAACCGGAATCGCTTTTCTTTTCCTTGTTATTTTCTTACTTATTTGATCTTATCGATATTATTTGTCTTCTTTATGCGCATTACCTTTGTGGCGTATTCCTGCAAAACATTTAATGCGGACGTGGGGTACTTGTATTAATTGCTACAAAATCGCTTTTAAATCAAAAAGGTTTTTTTACGTCTTTTTTCGACCATACGATCAAAACCGTTTAATCTGGATCGTTTAATCTTTTCAAGCGGTTGATCTTCCAAATCTTGTCTCTTTTCCTCCTCATCTTTATAAGGTTCATCAAAAAACCCTACGAGTTTTCCCATTCACAAACTTGCGATTTATTTTACGAAAACTCTCGGATTACTTCTCTGCGATTCAAAGTGTTTTTCTTAAGCTTCAAAATTATCTTTCAGAAAAGCAGAATCACGGTAATTTCGATTATTTGATGAATCTTTTTCCTTAACATCCATTGATCTTAAAGATTTTGTCAATCGATGGTATCCTGTGTTGCTTTATTGTTTCTTGGTTTCCGTATGTGTTTATCGGTTACCAGGCCTATGTATAGGTCTGATAATCAATATATGATATCTCTATGTTTATGCACAATCTTAATCGAAGTCTATCTTATTTGTAGATGGCCACTCACGGTATGGTAAAAAATAATGTGCAATTATGCGGGCTGGCATTAAAGATTGTCGGCGACAAGTTAAATCTGATTTAATAACACCCGGGATCCGGAATCAATGGAAGTGGAGCAAATTTTGAAGAAAGGAGGCCTTGAGAAATATTGCGTCTTGCTCTCTTTGCAATCGGTGATCTGATATGAGGCACTTGAATTCCTAAGGAATTTAAGGGTGAATCTGGATGCTCGGGAGAAAAGAACTACTTTTCGGTCAACGGAGAAGAAATCGGTGGCCATTTAACGCGGACATAACACGTCTGTTGACACCAAAAGGCCGAATCTCGCTTTCTTTCCTCTGAGGAGAATGAAGATGGTGATCGAAGCGAACTCTTGAGAGAGGGACGACAAACATCGGACCGTAGGTTTTATCGGACCAATGCTCAAGAGGAAATACCATTTGTTGTTTGACATATTGTCAAAAACAATCATGGGTATTTCGTTCATTGAATGCTCTTACATCGGTCAATTTATTATGCATAACATGGCATTTGCAATAATTGATGAAGCCAAGAACATCAATTGGCATGGGTTCTAAAGGCCATTCTACTTCAAGAACATGAGAAATTTGGAATTGATGAATGGAGGCGGATCTATCTGAAGAAAGGATCGCCAATCTCAACAAGGTTGCGATTATCTTGAAAAACAAACCGCAAAACCACGAATGGGACGAGAATGAATTTGAAGTCCTACAAGGCTTTCCTCTCCACCACTTGACCATATTTGGACCACATTGGAGCGATGATATCGGCCCCCCCCAAAAGGCGAAGAAAGGAAAAAAAGCAAGAAGCGACCTCGTCTACACGGATGCCCCGAAAAAAAAAAAAAAAACGGTGAAGGACCGGGGAGAAAAAGGCCGAAGAAGGCGGAAGAGGGCCCCATGACTCTGTTTCTAGAAGATGAGTCGGATAAAGAAGGCGCCCGGAATCGGCTGATGCACCACAAAAATCGGTGAAAATCGACAGGCGGGCTTCTCAAGCCGAGCTTCGCTGAGAACATTCGCGAGGAAGAACGGAGCCTAGCGATCTCCTTCTCCTCCAACTCGGCCGGATTCGCTCGGACTCTTGGTCTGCCGAGCATGTTTCTCCTTCTCTCCCGCCGCTTGAACACGAAACTACATCGGTTTAGTGAACGGGAAAGCTTTGTTGTGGAACCATGCGCTTTTGCCTCTACAATGAGAACCCTCCGCGAGTCGAGCCAATCGGACAACTCCCGCCTACTCAAGCACCACCACAACTCTCCACATCTCATCAACTTTGAATGCGGGCCGGACAATTCCTGGCGTCTAGATCATCAAAAAGACCATCACTTTGGGAAAAAATCGAATGCAAGTCGCAAATGAGAAATTGATGAGATGTATCGTAAGGCGTCGCCCATCCTCGCTATTAGAGAGGAAGTTATGGAGATCCTCTCCTGGAGAGATCTTGATTAAAAAGCTTCTCGATTTTATAATGATTATTGAGCAGGATGGGCGGTCTTGATGAGTTTGCGATTTTGATTTCGATATGAGGAAATCTGCCAAAGTAGGATCACCGGTGGCCGATAACTCTTGAATCTATCAAAGCTCGATCCCTGAGGAAGCTGGGGTTGGTGAACAAAAGGCGAATCGGAGGCTGCTGAAAAAGCTCTCAAGCGAGATGCTACAATGAAGGATCAGGAGCTGCCGATGATAGTGGAACTGGTGCTGCAGTTCATGACCAACCTTTGGAGGCGCAAAACAAGCGAAAGAGATCGGTGACGCAAAAACATTCCAACATCTCATCATATTATTTGATCAACCGAGGAGATCATATCTTGTCTCAAAGATCTCTGAAAGAAGAAGTTGAGGGAGTGATAGCTGATCAGAGGCAGATTGGCCTCAAAGAAATAACAGATCAAAGGGAATTGGCAATTTCCCAAATTGAGGCAATCAAAGATCAGTTCTCCCAAACTGTGACCACCGTGTCTGCCGAACTTATAAAATCAGTTGATGACAAGCTGATTCAGGTGGATCAACAACAAGTTTCTTTTTCGATGCTCCTTTGAAAAGCTAGCATTGACTGAAGAGAAACTTGACAAACTGATTATTACACTCTCTACTGCCATGGAATCTGTAAAGACTGAGTTGATCTCGAAGGTTCAAAATCTAACTGCTCAAGCTCAAGGTTTATCTGTTGCAGATCTCAACAGAGCGATATCAGTCAGCTTTGGATCTCTGACTTCCCACCTCACTACTCTTTTTGATCAAACCAAAAAGGGGGAAGGACAGAGTGAGAAACCAACTTACATGATCAGAACAACAGAAGACCTGATTCAGACAGTTGAAGCCTATGGACAAAGACTAGACCATCTGGATCTCTTTGCTAATGAAGTCTCCGAAAAGATGGAAAAGTCAAAGGCAAGAAAGTTAGGCTGCTTGGTCTTTGGGACATCACAATCTGTACCCGACCACTCGGACTAAGATAGTCTGAAAGCCACACTAGCAAGATCTGGTCGATAAGGAGGCTGGTGAGAAACCTATCCAAAGAGCAGATTCTTTGAAGAGGAAAAAAAGCGAAGAAGAAAGAAGGGCAGATAAATTGACAGAGGCAGAAAATCTGAAGAAGAGATTCAGATCGAGAGCGAAGAAAGGTAAAAATTTGGAAAAATCTGTGCGGAACCTCGGTTGCCAAAGAAGAATTGATGAGATCATTCAAAAAGCTGCGCGCACATCTTTAAGATGTTTGAAGAATGGAATAAGATCGAAGTGAATGGCTTACGGATGCTTTTGTTCTTGATCTTGTTCCAAGAAGAATCTCGGATGATGAATTCCTCAATTTGGTTAGAAAATAAATATCAGTTTTTTACAAGTATCACGGAAAATGAGGCCAAGATAATCAGCGTAAAAATATCTCGCCAAGAGTATGATCTGTTGGATTACTCGAAGAAAGCGGATGGCTCATTTTGATGATGGCATTTCAGAGATTCTATTTTGACATCCTTAGCAAAACGCACATAACTGATCCTCAGCAGACCAATGATGTCAAATGGAAACTTTATCAGATTTTCAACGTACCTCAAGATCAAAGAGAGATGCCAGAAGGATACAAGCCTAAAGAGTGAAGATTCAGAAGACTTCTCAGGATCATTTTTTTTTTAAATTCAAACTTTTACGATGTAACATGTAATCAACATATCTAATGAGAAAAGTTTATTTTTCGATCTAAGACAAAATCTCATTGTCTTCTGATTATGTGCTCTTTACTGTTCTATATTTATCAACTGTGTTTGGTTTCTCAGGTGTTTTGGTTTCATCAAAAAGGGGGAAATTGTTGGGAAATTTAGTGTTTTGATGAAAGTTCCAGAAACACATGTAATAGGACCAGTCAGACCTGTTAGCTGACTCATGTTTATATTACCGTTAATAGAATACCAGTTGATAATTACTGTATAGAACAACTGATGTAATAGATAAGTCACATATTGAGGGGGAACCTCAATATGTATAGGTCAGATCTGAAGATTCAAAGAACGGTGATATCAAACGGGCGGAATGCAAGAGAAGAATAGAAGATCAGATCGATCTGATCAAGTCAGATATCTCAATTTTGAAGTCATGAAGCTCAAACTCATAATACTTGAAGATCGATGACTTCTTCGAAGATCGGACGGAAGACCTACATCGGTCGAGTGCGCTAGTTGAAGCTAAGTCAACCGGCACGCGAAGACTCCATCAGTGGTGATCGACCTTGGTGATCGGTCACTCACCGGTGCCGATGTTTCACCTAATCATCGTCGATGATCCGAACAAGAAGAATGTCAACCTTAGTTGGAAGAACAACCTTTGAAAAAAGTCGTCTGTTAACAATAAGAACAAGACACGTATGATCGGGAGCCGACAATTACGGGATTTGATCTTTGCTCTCTCTAACGGCTATAAAATACAAGTTCACGCTTTCGGCCATGCCGTTCTGAAAAACGTCACATCAATCACAAACCTACCAAATATAGCACGAAATTCAAATTGCTCTCCAACGCCTCTTTGATTTCAAGGTCTATAAATATGGGATCACACTTCAAGAGTGATAACACGGAAACCACTGAAACGATCAAGAAGCTCAAGCAATTATCGATTTCATACGAAGAACACGAACAAGAAGATTACTTTTATTAAGTGTTCATCCCATAAGTTCTTAGCATAGAAATCTTTTCATCTAGGCGATAGGCTATCTTAAACACTAGAAAAGATTTCATAGTTGGAACCAAAACAATCTTATCAAACCCAAAGTTAGGTTAAGTTGTTTAGCAAGATTCGGACTAGGGTTTCTAGTTACGATTTAAGGATCGGTTGAGTGAGAACTCCTTAAAATATCATCGATTGTCTTGTGTTGGACTAACACAAAAATCTAAGTCCGGTTGGTTAAGTTGGTGCCCCTTGTGATAGGGAAGAGTGGGCGTGGGGGAATTTGGTTTGTCGAACCACTATAAATCTTGTGTGCCTTTCTTGCTTTGATTAGCATTTTACACAATCACACACAACTTTTAAAAGCGACATACATATTCTAAGTTGAGATCGGCTAGCACCAAGCTTACGATCGATCAAGCTTGACACTTGATCAATTGGTTAAAAGACTAACTTTGGAATCGATTTATCTAAAGCTGTTTTTTTTTCACGGGTAAAACTTAAACTTACACACACATCAGTTAAAGCGATAGTTACGAACAATCTGCCTTGAGGCGATTAGTAAGTTAGTTATCGATCCAAATGATTCACTTTCTTTTCTGATCAGGCTATCTGCCATCACACCTGATCTGCACAAAAAAATTTCAGAAGTCTATTCACCCCTCCCCTCTAGACTTCTGCCCTCACAAAACCCGTTCGGGACCTACAGTCATGTATCAGTATGAGTACGAGTTTGAATCACAAATAACCTTATAACTTTGACTTTAAATAAATTTAGTCTCATAAATTTTTTATCATTCGATTTAGTCCCACTATTTTTACCAATGTTCAATTTTAATCCCAAATCAATTGGAACAAAGTCGTTTGCTGTTTCAATATGGGGTTTTCCGGCGGATGCTATGACTGTATTGCCACGTGTATATATAATTTTTTAAAATTGAAATTTCAGGCATATATATTTTTTTAAAATTAAAAACATAATTGACTGTAGGAATTAATCAAACACACTAAAAAATTCATGTGGCAGTCCAGTCACAACATCCGCCGAAAATTCGCAAATTGAAACGGCAAAATGACGTTATTCCGATCGATTTAGGATTAAAATTGAACATTGTCAAAGTATTGAGACTAAATTGACGAAAAAAAAATTATAGGACTAAATTTATTTAAGACAAAAATTCTGGAACAATTTGTAATTCAAAGTTCAAACTCCATCAGTATTCACGTGACATGTAATATATATTCTGCAAAAGGTCCCAAAAACATGCCCAAGACGACGTTGTGCTATAAATATATTCCAACAAATTTAAGATAAAAATCTGACCAATTAAAGAGTTATATATGAGATGAAATTGACTTATTTTTTTTAGATCAATAGACAAATTAAAGTCATGAGACCAAAATGAATTTTGATTCACACGTCGATCGAGATTCTCTATTTCAAATAGTGTTTCGTCGATTATCTTCCATTAATGTATAATGCATAAACATATACATGACAAGTATTAAAAGGCTAGCTAGTAGGTTTTACGCTGTTTGAGAGAATCCTTATAATTTCATTTTGTGTTTCACCATCTATTGATCAAATATATATTATTGTAAAAATAATTATCAATAATATACGATGTGACATGCATTGTTGGAATATGAGATGAAACGACTATATGCAATCGAGAAATTGCAACTACTACTTTGATCGATGGAGAGAACAAGGCAGTCGATGATAAAAAGCACTTTTTCAAGAAAAAGATACTGAAATGTTTATGTTCACACATGCATGTTGAATAATATCACATATATATCTCCCTCCATCACTTTTGAATAAATTCTTTGGGCATGGGAACAATTTTGACCGTTTAATGATCTATAGATATGCAGAATTGCAGATTATTATTAAAATAATTATTCTTTTGGTCTGACATAGAATAATTTCAAGAATTTTAAGATGGGTATTCTTGAGAACACGTTGTGTGCCTACTTGCCATGCAATTAAGGTGCACGTTTTTTATAATTCGGTTATAATAATAAGAAAATAAGAATATCATGTTAGAAAAGTTGCGGGGGTTTGAGGAGATCCTTTTATTTTTTATTTTTTTCGAAAAAAAATCAATATGTCCTTATATTATACTATTCGTGAATTGGCAATTTCCCAGATTGAGGCAATCAAAGATCAGTTCTCCCAAACTGTGACCACCGTGTCTGCCGAACTTATAAAATCAGTTGATGACAAGCTGATTCAGGTGGATCAACAACAAGTTTCTTTTCGATGCTCCTTTGAAAAGCTAGCATTGATGTAAGAGAAACTTGACAACTGATTATTACACTCTCTACTGCCATAGAATCTGTCAAGACTGAGCTGATCTCGAAGGTTCAAAATCTAACTGCTCAAGCTCAAGGTTTATCTGTTGCAGATCTCAACAGAGCGATATCAGTCAGCTTTGGATCTCTGACTTCCCACCTCACTACTCTTTTTGATCAAACCAAAAAGGGGGAAGGACAGAGTGAGAAACCAACTTACATGATCAGAACAACAGAAGACCTGATTCAGACAGTTGAAGCCTATGGACAAAGACTAGACCATCTGGATCTCTTTGCTAATGAAGTCTCTGAAAAGATGGAAAAGTCAAAGGCAAGAAAGTTAGCTGCTGCGGGTGCTGGGACATCACAATCTGTGCCAGCCACTCAGACTAAGATAGTCACAAGAAGCACAGCTAGCAAGATACAGGCCGATAAGGAACTGGAGAACCGGTCCAAAGAGCGATTCTTTGAAGAGGCGAAAAAGCGAAAAAAAAAAGAGGGATATAAATTGACAGAGGCGAAAATCGAAGAAGAGATTCGGATCGAGAGCGAAGAAAGGTAAAATTTGGAAAAATCATGCGGAACCTCGGTGCCCGGCAAGAATTGATGAGATCATTCCAAAAACTGCTGCACATGCTAAGAGGTTTGAAGAATGGAATAAGATTAGAAGTGAATGACTTCTGGATGCTTTTGTTCTTGATCTTGTTCCACAAGAAGAATCTCCAGATGATGAATTCCTCAACTGGTTAGAAAATAAATATCCAGTTTTTCAAGTATCCGGAAAATGAGGCCAAGATAATCAACGTAAAAATATCTCGCCAAGAGTATGATCTGTTGGATTACTCGAAGAAGGCGGATGGCTCATTTAATGATGGCATTTCGAGATTCTATTTTGACATCTGAGCAAAACACACATAAGCGATCCTCGGCGGACCAATGATGTCAAATGGAAACTTTATCGATTTTTCAACGTACCTCAAGATCAAGAGATGCGAAGGATACAAGCCTTAAAGAGTGAAGATTGAAGACTTCTCGAGGATCATTTGTTTTTAAATTCAAACTTTTACGATGTAACATGTAATCAACATATCTAATGAGAAAAGTTTATTTTCTGATCCTAAGACAAAATCTCATTGTCTTACGATTATGTGCTCTTTCTTTGTTCTATATTTATCAAGCTGTGTTTGGTTTCTCGGTGTTTTGGTTTCATCAAAAGGGAAATTGTTGGGAAATTTAGTGTTTTGATGAAAGTTCGAAAACACATGTAATAGGACGGTCGGACACATTAGGTGACTCATGTTTATATTACCGTTAATAGAATACCAGTTGATAATTACTGTATAGAACAACTGATGTAATAGATAGGTCACATATTGAGGGGGAACCTCAATATGTATAGGTCAGATCTGAAGATTCAAAGAACAACTGATATCCGACAGGCCAGAATGCAAGAGAAGAACAGAAGATCAGATCGATCTGATCAAGTCAGATATCTCAGCTGAAGTCATGAAGCTCAAACTCAGAATACTTGAAGATCAGATGACTTCCAGAAGATCAGACCAGAAGACCTACATCAGCCGAGTCTGCTAGTTGAAGCTAAGTCAACCCGGCACCGAAGACTCGGCGGTGGTGATCGACCTTGGTCGATCGATCAATCGATTTCACCGGTGTCGATGTTTCACCTAATCATACGTCGATGATCTGAACAAGAAGAATGTCAACCTTAGTTGGAAGAACAACACTGAAAAGTGCGTCTGTTAACCAATAAGAACAAGACACGTATGATCGGAGCCGGCAATTACGGGATTTGATGCTGCTCTCTCTAACGGCTATAAAATACAAGTTCACGCTTTCGGCCATGCCGTTCTCGGCACGCGTCACATCAATCCGCAAACCCTACCGGTCAGCGAGTCGTTTCGGTTGATGAATATTATGTGGCTAATTTAATTACAACTTCATGAAACAAAACATATACGTGTAAAATAAGCGATAAATAAGATGAATTTGTTGACCCGGTTAAATCAACATATGACTACTCTGAGGGGCATACCAAGCCGGGATGTAGTATTATGAGCTTTACCGCGTCTGAGTTCTTGATACATCTTATGAAGATGAATCGATCGCGAGTTATCGAATGAGTTCTAGGGTTTTTCATATATGTGGATGAACACTCTAATTTTTTACATTCCTCACCTCTCGGGGATTTTTTTGTAGGCTATATTTACGGGATTATTTTATGAACCCACCTTTTTTTTCTTCTTTTTTTCTTCCATTTATAGTGCCCGTCAAGCATGAAATTTGGATTGGTAAAGCATGTCTTTGGATTCTTTGGATCATGCAAGAACTCAAATTGGTGTTGCCACGTTTACGACTTCATCTTCTAGATTGATCTTTTACAAAGCGTAAATGCTCAGGGATGCTCTTTTAATCGTCGAAATTAATCTTTTGTTCGGTTGGACTTTACGTTTCGTCACGCTTTTAAGATGTAGTTCTTGAGGAGATTTGAGTTCGAACATCTTGACACTGAGTTACGTTTGTTGGTAGGGTTGGCGAAGCAATTACGATCGGTTGGCGAACAAAAGTAACTCATCCGGGCATGATTATTATATTCAAACATTACACGTGTATTTCTTTGATGTTCGATTAATCACGATTTATTATATCGAACACAACAATACCCCCGGTCGGTCGCTTTGTATTCTACATTGGGCATTTGTTAAAAATCTGATTGGGCCATGTTTGGCATAAGCAATTCATTTGAAACTTGAATTAGTACCGGTGTCTATTTAAATCATATTTCTCCACTTTAAAATTTTTTTCCTTTCTCTCTCTACTCTTTTATCGTCTTCCGCGTTCGAAAGTTTCCGTGAAGGATTCATTGTTAAACAAAGAAATTCATTGAGTAATCGCCCGCATTCTTCTTCTACTTTATAATCATGGCCTCTTTGCTCAATTCCTCTGTTCAATCCGACCATTATAGTTCCCCTTCGCCTTCCCCCATTAGTAGAATCCCCCGTAATAATGTAAGCACATCGGAGGCAAATGCCTCGAATTCAGGATTCCGTTGGCAATTTCGGCAACCATTTACCGTTCTTTCTTCCCGACTCGATAAAGCCCAAACGAAGTGGGATAGGGGTTTGTCCCGTAATGATTAGTTGGGCGATTTCGATTATAATTCTTAGCCCCAAATTCAAATTAGGTCTAAATTTATTGATAATGTTGATGTAGATAGAAATGATACTGCTGTGAGGGGGGAAATTTTAGCAACTGTAAATTTAGTCGAATCGAACATAGGTGTAGATGGTGGGCAAAACTCTGAACTTGGTATACCTGTTGGTGTTCCTCACAGTCCAACATATAGCGAGTATAATGCTCGTTATAATTTTGGCTTGCCCTTAACAACAACCTCATAGGATTAGTGTAGAGAACGAGTACCCGGCCCGAGCAAAATGGCGAGCATAATTGATGTAGATATGCTCGCCTCATTTTGCATAGAATTTATGAAACCCTAAAGATGTCTTTTTTCCGGGCACCGGTCCCGATGGCGGGTGACCAACCCCCGAGGGTTGTGTTGCCGTGAATTTGGACACCATGGAGGCTGGTCTTGATTTCCTCTCCATCCGGCAATTACCCGTTTGCTCGTGGAATGGAATATCTCCATTACACAACTTAAACCGAATGGATGGCATATGGTTATGAGTTTTTGGCGTTGTTCGGCAAAAATGAAACCAAGGTATTATCCTTGGCAGGTGAACTTGCTCGGTTAGTGCACTTGACTCGTCAGGGCGAACATGGGTGGTTGTTTATGCAAGCTAACGCCAAGTGCAAAATTATCGAGGATGCCGAACAAAATCGGGATTGGAAAGAGAAGTTACGGTTCGTGGGGGCGATTGGAAAAGCCCGGCCTGCGAAGCGAGCCAAATGCTCGTTTGGACATCACTTGACTTGGTGTGCCGAAGTAAGTGATTTTGTATCTTTCATTCTTCAATTTGAACCGATTTTAACCCACTTTTTTTATTCGGGGATTCGGCCGCTGACGGATAAGGAGACAAACGGCGAATTTATTTCAAAAGGCGTTTGGCGATTGATCTGGAACCTCGTTCGAGAAAGATCCGTGATAACTTTGAACAACTTCTTAGAACGAGAAAGAAAAGGAGGTTTGTTCGTGCCTCCTCATCATCTCGTTGCTGTTGATCCTTCCGGTAAGGATTATCTTTTGTTTTTGTATAAGTCTTGTGTCTTTTTGTTCGCTGTCACCCGTTGATTCTGATTTCGTTTTATTTATAGCTTTTCCAGCTGTGACCATCGCTGTGAGTACATCTGAACACACTGAGATGGCTCGAAGAAAGAGGCCACAGGAACTTGCTTTCGGATTCATTTGAGCGAGAAGCTCGTGAATGTGCAGTAGGGAGGCGAGCGAGGCCAAACGACCCTCATCCGGTCTGGAGAATCAAGTCGACCTGAGAGGGCTCCTGATTCGGTTTGAAATCGGGGCGAACAAACTCCACCACCGAAAAAAAAGACCAAGGGTGGAGATCGTAAAAGGGGCCTTAGCACGGGGCCGGAAATAACAGGGTTGATCGAGCGAGGGCAACGACCGAGCAAACTCAAACAAGATCGATCTTGTCCGTCGACTCGGACCCTACCGTCGAGGCGATCGGAGCGGCCGCACATTGTTGGTCCCATTTCGCAGTTTGTCGAAATGGAAGTTGGCACATCTTCTCCTCCAAATTTGGACCTCGATCATGGACTCCGATAGACTCGAGCTCACGATCTCTCGAAGATAAATCATTCTGGGATGGGATCCAACTCGCGGGCGGTACATTTTATTCGCTCTGAGGCGCTTTGGTTTGGTCGATATCTCTATACTCACTTGGTCAAATATGTATATACCATGGGTTGAGCGGGGTTGTCGCCCATAATGCCGGACCTAAAAAATTACTTTTGCTCGCCGAGTGTTATGAAAGTTCAGGCGTGCGGAGCATGTTCAAAAAAGCTTGCCGGACTCATGTTCGGCGTGGACTATCGATCCGGAGGAGTCGATGACAGGGTCCCACCCCTTGGAAACTATCGTTTAATTTTGGTGCTTCAGTGGTCGATCTTTGGTCGCTCTTGAGAAAGCTTATGCTCGGTCGGCTAACATCAAGCCAATTATTTGGCTTTGATTAGGAACCGAAGACAAAGTGATCGAAATGAACAGGTCCGGATGAATGAAATTGGCTCGAGAGCAAACCTGTTTTAAGACAAGTTGGCGCCAGCCGGCTCGTGGAGGATGCTCGCCAATTTCAAGAGAATGCTCGCCCTAGCTCAAAGAGGATGCTCGTCACACCTGAGAGGCAATGAATCGATCTCGGGAGGAGGTGATCAATATCTGAAAGGGCTCAAGAAGAAATGAATGTTGAGCCGTAAACTTTGGCCGGTGTTGAAAAAAAAATGGAAAGTGAGAGGGACGAACTTGGACAACACTCATCATTCTTTGAAGAAACTAACACTTTCGTTTAGGCCTCGAAAACTCTAAGCTGCATGATGGCCGAATATATTGACTCCATGTCTAATTTCTCGTATATTTGCGCTTTTTTGCCGATCTTTGTCCGTCTGATTAGCCACACACTCAGCAATGAGCAAATTGCCCCCCCTCATATCCGACTTTCAGCGATTACCGGTTGATAACCCTCGGATCGCAACCTCTCGATGTCGGATTTGAATGGTCGTGTGACTTTTCCGTTCTTCTGAAGGGATCAAATTGAGCGATCAATTAGGATGAAGAGGAGAAATCGACGTTATTCTTTATTGAGGTTGCCGATCAAAATCTTCTGCTTGAATCTGGGATCAATCAACTACGGGATGGGCAAGAACCTCCCAAGCAGCCCGAGCAAAATCGCCTCAAATGAGCATCATCCGATACTGGACATCCCGAAGGCTGTTGAGGGACCCGAACATAATGTGTTCGACATTTCTCTTCCATCTACCCCTAATTTTGACTTTGTACCTTGATGTCTTTTTTTTCTTTGCAAGACTTGTGTAACTTTTTGTCTTCTTCACTTTTTAATTGAACAATATATCTTTAGCTTTGTTTCTTGTTGATACTTCTTCTTTTGTCCAGAATATTTCTTCAATTTGAACAAATGAATTTCATATTGAATTGTTTTCTCTAACTTTGTTTGTTGAGGATGAATGTTGATACTTGTGTTGCTTGATATTTTCTTTTTTTGCTTTCGTTAAACTTTATTGCTTTCGTTTTTGCCTCTTTTCTTGAATGAATTGAACATTGGGTTTGCCTATGCCCTCTCGACTTCTTTCGGTTTTGATTGTCTTATTGACGTTGGTAATCGGTTGATCGTCTTATTTAGGTGCGACGGATGGGTTACTTTATGAACCCCCTTTCTTAGTCTTGCGATCGTCTTATTTAGGTGCGATCACTTTACTCGGGCCATCTTATTTAAGCTGCGACCACGTATTTCGTCACCCATTTCGTCTTCTACGGTATCTGTAAGTACTAGTCGGCTTATCATTGCTTGGCGTACCCATTACTCGCTTTTTTCTTTTGCGGGGAATCGAGAATCTGAATTCGTTAAATCGGTGAACATAGACTGGGCTCGTTCGTCTTTGTTTGGTCGTCCGGCTTAGGTGCGACCTCAAATAGGCTTTGAACTAGAATCTCTTTAGCGAACAAAAGTACATATATCTTTCTTTTTCTTTTTGCAACACTTTGTATTCTATTACATCGTTCATATTTGAAGAAGACTATCTATTACACAACTATTGTTTATCGGACCGGGGTTTTGAATTTAAATCTGTCTTGAGTAGACCTTAACCGGCCTCACCTTGTCCATGGAATTGATGTTGACAAGGATGTGGCACATCGGTATCTACCCTTTCTTCTTTTGTAACATGCTCAAGCGGCGAAGATAAACTTTTGTCCCTCTGGACAAGACAAGTTGCGGTTATCTTGGTGACGCGAGCATGAGCATGTAATAGCATTCTGCTTTCGCCTAAAATAAGTCTTGACAAAATTTTCATTTCGCACCATTCATCCCCTCGGTAGATGCGAGCATCGGCATCGGCATCTTATTTTGGGTGGACACTATGACATCCCCCCCCTTCGGAGGAGATTTTGGGGATGCATGGGGACTCGTGGCTTATCATGCGTGGCGATGAGTAACGTGGAGTGGCAACCATGACCTTCGCCGAGCATCTTGAGTCCGGAGCGGGCTTCAACTGCTTTCGCAAAGTCATCTGGGGTAAAAGACTCGTGTCAGGCGGGCTTGATTCAATTTGAATGATTGTTGAACCGAAAGTTGAATTCTTCTACGTCTGGGGGCATACTAAACCATCTTCTTACGAGAATCGCGATATTTTTTTTTTTTTTCTTCTTCATTTTTTTCTTTTTTCCTGCTTTTCTTAACCATAAGTATGCCCCTATTTATAGAATAACATCCCAAGCTAGTCTTTGGCATAGATAAGCGGTGCTAGCTCTCTTATTTTGCTCTCTCTTTTTTTGACATCATTGGCTTTTTGTGACTCTTGCTCAAAAATTAACTCATCCTTGCATCGCCACCAACTTGTCCGACACGTATCTTCTATTGACAACTCGTTTCGACACGTATCTCTGTACATCAATAGTCTTTGTCGAACTTTTTTCTTGAAGATATGCATCGAAAATAATATATTCTTCTTTTATGATCGTCCCTACTCGTTTTTTGGATTTGAATGGTGATTGTGTTCGCCAACAATATGCTCGCTTTAATTTTTTTTAACTTTGTTCGCCGATACTATACTCGCCTTTATTGATAATATTTTTTTCAAATTTGACGCGTTCACGAAAGTAAGACAATGGGACTCCATTCAGTCCTCCAAGTCATATGCCCCGTTTTTGGTAAGCGTTCGTGACTCTGAAATGACCTTCCCATGCTCGACCGAACACACCTTTTGGGTACCCCCATCGATCGCCTTTTAAAACCAGCTCACCCACATTGAACTGCGCATTCGGACTTTGGAATTATAAAACTTTTTCGATCTCTTTTTGTACATAGCATTCTTGAAATCGACCTCCGTCCTTCTTTTTCTTCCAACAGTGCGAATTCGGAGCGGCGCTGGTCATTAATATGCTCTCCAAAAGTCATTGTTCGATGACTTGGAATTTTGATTCTGCGGGTATATGACCTCGCACCAAATGCTAAAAGCAAAAGGGGTCTCTGCGGTTGATGTTAAAGAAAGTTGTTGTTCGGTAAGCCCACAATATTTCGAGCAATTCTTGACCCATCCTCCCCTTGGAATTATCAAGTCTAGCCTTGAGGGTATGCTTGATAATTTTATTAACCCAACCGACTTGACCATTTATTTGGGGATAATATGGAGTTGAGTAGTACTTTTTATCCCCAAATGAGCACAATTTTGTCTAAATTCACTTCCATCGAATTGTTTGCCGTTATCCGTGACCAATGATTGGGGAAGCCCAAATCGACAGATGATGTTTTTCAAACAAAGTTCCACATCCTTTGTTCGGTGATTTTAACAATTGCCTCGCTTACGCCCATTTAGTATAATAATCAGCGGCTACCCAAACATATCTAACTCTGATGTGCGATAGGAAATGGGCGATTAAATCGATCCCCCATTTAGCAAATGGCCGTGGACTATAAACCGATACTAATTCTTGGTGGGCTATGAATGAGTGGAGCATACGGCAGCGATAACATGCGGCGTATATGGCGAATCCTTTTAAGGGTTGGCCAATAATAACCTTGCTGATTATTTTATGTGCGGGGCGAGGCCCGCGTATGATTTCGCCACACTCCATCATGGATTTGTTGCAGAAGTACCTGTCCCTCTTCAGGAGTAACACACTTCAAAAGTGGAAGAGAGAAGCTTCTTTTGTACAAATGCTCGTCTATAATAGTATATCGAGCAGACTGTAATCTGAGGCGAGTAGCTTGTGCTTTATTTTCAGGGAGAAGTCCCTTTTGTAAATAACTCATTATTGGAGTCATCCAAGTTTCTTGTTAAACATTATATGTGCGATCGCAATCACGAACCGATGGGCGTATAGCCGTATGCGATCACAATGTCATTGTGTTGTGTTCACTCCTTCTGCTGTTGCCAGGCGTGCCAAAGCATCGGCGAACGAATTACCCAATCGTGGTAATTGTTCAATGAAAACTTGGTCAAAATGCTCGAGCAACTCTTTTGCTAGTTGTTGATATTGTGCCATTTGTTCGCCTCGGGCCTCATACTCGCCTGTTACTTGATAAACGATTACCTGAGAATCGCTATAGATCATCAGCCTCTGAATTCCCATTGTCATTGCCATCTGTAGTCCAGCGATCAAAGCTTCATATTCACCTCATTATTTGTAGCTGGGAAATCAAATCGAATGGTTGTTGTAAACGTTTGCCTAGTTGGTGATGAGAACTCGCTTTGCTCCGGCTCTTGAACTTGTTGATGATCCATCAACATACATGTGCCATGGTTGATCGACAATTTAAATCGAGAATTTGTGGATATGTCAACTCAACCATGAAATCGCCATAGCTTGGGCCTTCATTCTTGTTAAGTGGAGCGAAAGTAATCCGAATATCTAACTCCACCGCCCATTTGAGCAATCCCAAGTATCTCGGTCGGTGGAGGACTTGAGGCAATGGAAAGCGCAAATCAATACCTCAATAAGTGGTCGAAAAAAAAAATATGGTCGCAATTTTCGCACTTTTCATTCTGGCGTATGCTAATTTTTCCAATGGAGGATCCGGGAGCTCGAACTTCTTTTAGCACTTGGCTAACATAATAAATGGGTAAATGTGTAGTCTCTTCGCCGTCAGACGAAACAAAGATCGATCGCATGTTGAGATGCAGCAAGATGAGATAGAGTTGTTCGCTTTGGGATAGGCAGAGCGGTTCGAAGTATCCGCAAGGTGTTGCTTTAATGATTCAAATGCATTCCAGCAATGCTCGGTCCATGAAATTTCCCTTCTTTAATGCATCAAAGAAAGGTTTACATTTGTCCCCATTTAAGTGATATAAACCGAACTACGGAAGCTAATCGTCCGGTTAACTTTTGGACCTCTTTCACATTTCGGGGGCTTGCATATCGAGCATTGCTTGAATCTTTGATGGGTTTGCATCAATCCCCGATTGACTAACCATATGTCAGGAATTTCCTGAATGAATCCCAAAATTTGCATTTCTTGGGATTTAACTTCATATTATACTTCCTCAATATATCAATCGTTTGTGCGAGGTGGGTGATGTGGTCTTCCTTATGTTCGCTCTTTACCACAATATCATCGATATATACCTCGATTGTTCGGCCGATGTGTTAAATCGAACATTTTGTTCCAAACGTTGATATCGTTGCTCGGCATTCTTTAATCCGAATGGCATGCGTTGCCCAGCGGTACATGTTCTTTTCAACTGCGAATCTTTGTATTCTTTTGATCGTTCGGATGCATTGGTATTTGGTGATAACCCGTGAGACGCATCCATAAATGTCATGAGTTCATGGCCCATTTGTATTATCAACCAAATAATCAATGTGGGGCATCGAAAAATTATCTTTTGGACATGCCTTATTCAAATCGGTGAAATCGATATACGATCTCCAAGATCCATTTGATTTGCGAGCGAGTCTGAGGTTATGCAAGCCATCTTGGGCATTTACCTCTCGGATCGGTTTGTTGTCGGCGAACTTTTTGATTTCATTATTCATCGCCGCATATTTTTCCGGACTAAATTTTCTCGTTTTTGGACAAGCTGGAGCTTGTATTGGATCAAGGTTGAGGGAGTGGCGGGCATGCTCACGGATCTATTCAACCATGTCCTCGTGTGACCATGCGAACACATCTAAATTTGCTTGAAGGTAAGTAATTATTTACATTCGGATTGGTTCGGGTAATTACGAACCAACGAACACTTCTAACTTTCAGTGCATTAGGAATTCGATCTTGATTGGTTCAATTGCTCAACAGAAGTCGCTTGCTTTTTTTTTGCTTCCCAGGGTCTTGAATGGATCCTCGGGGCTCATCATCAACCTCCATGGGTTCAAAACCTGTCACGAGGCTCTAGGTCCGATTGCTCGTTAAATTTGATCAATATTCATTTGATCTAGGAGATCGGGGAATTAGTTGTCTCCCGAAGTTTATGTTCGCATATACGTACTTTCGCCACGAATGGTTATGCTTTCGTCGAACTTATGTTCGTCGGAAGATCTTTTCGGTGAGATATTTGCTCGTTGGCTAGGCTTATCAATCTCCGTGTTTGCTCCATCATATTGACGATACTTTGTGTTTTCGATACATACGATAGCAAACAATCTCGAGCTTTCTTTCGATCTCCTTTTACGCTACTGTTCCATCGGTGTTGGAAATTTAAACAAGAATAATGTCGTGGAACAAGCCGCTTTGAATTCTGAATAAGCAGGCGACCTAGAAACCCGTTATAAGTATTTGAACATCGACGCGATTACAAAATCTAACATTCTAGTTAAATCTAATGTCCGAATTCAAAGTTGATTCTATTTCGACTCTAACCTAATCATACCATAGGGTCGGATTCTGATTCCCCAAAACCCATTTATAGTATGATTACATGGTTCAATATAACCTTTGCTCAAATCCCCAACTTGTTTTTCTATCTGGCGAAGGGTATTGACGAACAAAATGTTCGCATAAGCTCGATATCAACTAAGAGGCGATGTACCTTCAAACCAAGGAGGCGAAACAGCGATGGTTAAGGAGTCATTGTGGGGAGTTATAATTCCGTCGAGATCGTCCTCAGAAAATGATTTGGTGTGTAGGTGGGGAAGCTGGATGATGTGCTCGCCACCTTTCAACGATGGATGTTCTGCGCATGGCACGCACCTCCATCTTTTCGCGTCTGTTAGATAACGTTGGCGCTGGTAACATCCACCCACGGGGACCATATTCGGGGCGTATCATGTGGATTTCTTGGCTTTCTCGACCTCTTCCTGATGAGGAGGCCCTCTTTTTGGTCGTTTGGATCTCTTACGTGATTCTTGGGATCCTTTGTCAAATGTTTGTTCGACCTTTTCGCTTTCCCCTTCGGTCTTTGTCCTTTACGTTCGCGAATCCTGTTCATTTGGTTTTTAGAAGCGGGAAAAGGCGATTTTCTTCATATAGCTTCCAAAGTTGGCGGAGTAAATCGCGGCAATTTTACATATTGTGCCCGATGTACTCGTGATAATTCTGATATTTGGAAGCGTTAAGTCGACGCTTATCCATTACAATTCTTCTTGCTTTGTCAACATGTCCGATCTTTAATTTGATTAAAGATAGTTTTCTGTAAAACGCCAAAAGACTTCGTAGGGCATTTGCTTCCGCTCTTTGTTCAAAAGGTTTGAAGGAAATTTGGGGATCATACCCCCTTCATTCATTGTTTTCTTTTCGAAAGCTTTCCTAGCGATAGGCTCTTGTCTCAATTGTGATTGTCTTGAGCAAATCTTGCATGACTATAATTCTATTTGCTTCGCTCTCTAAACTCGAAAGTACTGAGTTCGCCAATCTTGATGCATGGCCTTCCACATATCTCTGTATTTAAAGTCGGGGCCTCCGACCACGCGAGGATCTTAGCATCCTCTTCAAGCTGGGGCTCCATCATATAAACATTTATCAAATCTTTCTATTTATGATCGTCGGACTCACCTTTTAATTGGGAAAAATCGCCAACCTTTGTTTCGTTGAAGGCGAAAGCACACACGATGGACGAAATGGGACAAAATTGCCGTCCCGGTTGTGCGAAAAGATGTGATGGATGCAGCGGGTAAAGTGGTAAACCACCTATGTGCTCGATCACCCAAAGTCATGGGGAATGACAGAAGCCTTTGCGTCGTCGTCTGTAGCCCCATCGCGATCATAAAGTCGAAAATTTCTTTGAGATGGACATGAGGATCCGACTTCGGCATCGAAAATGGGAATTGGCGGTCGGGTCTTTGCGACTTTCTCTTGACTTTCGCCGCCATGATCGTGGTGATAATGGCGAACAAAGGTATGGTGCTTTCGTTCGAGGGTGGCCCTTAGTCGCGGCGGATCGGCTGTAATCCCTCGATGGCTTTTTGCATTTCCATAAACTTTGTGGGGTGATAGACTTAGATTGAAATTTGTTTCCCATCATGAGGATCTCGTGGATCATGCTCGTGATGGGGCGATCCCCTCTCCAAGTTTGTCCTTGACTACCCAATCGGTGATGGATAGACAACTTTGTTCCGCCGATATTTGTTCGGTGTGCGGATGCTTTTGAAGATCTGAATCTTGCGCGGGCACCCTATTGGATGTCTCTTTCACGGATCGCATCGCTTTATTATTGCCGATTCGGTCTTTGGCGGAGAGCCTCAAACGTCCAAACGCTGATGGTCTAGACCCTTGAGGCTGTTCGTCATCCGACGTATCATCGGCTTTTTACTGGTCCGCTTTGCAGTTTTCTTTTTAGCTTGCTTCTTTGTCGGGTGTATGTGAGTGTTGCTCTTCACCTTTTGAGCCTCTAACGCATAATTCTTTTTACGCCCTCTCTTTTCGTGCTCGTAGCAAGAAAGTGATTGCTTTTAGTGGCCGCGGATTATTGGCTATATCCTCAAGATTAATAGTTTCCTTTTTTGATCTTTATGAAATTTGTATTTGGGCCTCTTTTTCGGTCATATGGTTAAACTTTGTTCCGACCTCTCCGTTTGGGTGTTCTAGATTGAGGCATTATATTTCTTTTTTTTACGCCTCGGCTAACTAGGGGTTTGTGTATGGGTTGGTTTTTGGATTTGGATTCGAAAATTACCCTCCTTCTAAGCGCCCAATTATGCGAGTCGTTTGATTGATGAATATTATGTGGCTAATTTAATTACAACTTCATAAAACAAAACATATCGTGTAAAATAAGCAGTAAATAAGATGAATTTGTTGACCCAGTTCGTCAACATATGACTACTCTGGGGGCATACCAAGCCAGGATGTAGTATTATGAGCTTTACACGTACAGTTCTTGATACATCTTATGAAGATGAATCGATGCAGGTTATCGAATGAGTTCTAGGGTTTTTCATATATGTGGATGAACACTCTAATTTTTCTGTTCCTCACCTCTCAGGGGATTTTTTGTAGGCTATATTTCTGGGATTATTTTATGAACCCACCTTTTTCTTCTTCTTTTTTCTTCCATTTATAGTACTTCGTCAAGCATGAGCTGGATTGGTAAAGCATGTGCTGGATTCTTTGGATCATGCAAGAACTCCGGTGGTGTTGCCACGTTTCTGACTTCATCTTCTAGATTGATCTTTGTACAAACGTTAAATGCACAGGGGCTTCTTTTAATCGTCGAAATTAATCTTTTTGTTCGGTTGGACTTTACGTTGCTCGCTTTTTAAGATGTCGGTTCTTGAGATTTGAGTTCGAACATCTTGACGTTATTCGTTTGTTGGTAAATTTGGCGAAACAATTACGATCAGTTGGCGAACAAAAAGTAACTCATCCACCGGGCATGATTATTATATTCAAACATTACACGTGTCGCTCTTTGATGTTCGATTAATCCTGATTTATTATATCGAACACAACACCTACCAAATATAGCCTGAAATTCAAATTGCTCTCCAACGGCTCTTTGATTTCAAGGTCTATAAATATGGGATCACACTTCAAGAGTGATAACACGGAAACCCCGAAAGCGATCAAGAAGCTCAAGCAATTATCGATTTCGCATCGAAGAAACGAACAAAGAAAATTACTTTTTATTAAGTGTTCATCCCTTAAGTTCTTAGCATAGAAATCTTTTCATCTAGCTGATAGGCTATCTTAAACACTAGAAAAGATTTCATAGTTGGAACCAAAACAATCTTATCCAAACCCAAAGTTAGGTTAAGTTGTTTAGCAAGATTTCAGACTAGGGTTTCTAGTTTCGATTTACGGGATCGGTTGAGTGAGAACTCCTTAAATATCTGTCGATTGTCTTGTGTTGGACTAACACAAAAATCTAAGTCTAGTTGGTTAAGTTGGTGCCCCTTGTGATAGGGGAAGAGTGGACGTGGGGACCGGTTTGTCCGAACCACTATAAATCTTGTGTGCCTTTCTTGCTTTGATTAATTTTTTACAATCGCACACAACTTTTAAAGCAAAGATACATATTCTAAGTTGAGATCGGTAGCACCAAGCTTCCGATGATCGATCAAGCTTTTGACAACAAATCGGTGGTTAAAAGACTAACTTTGGAATCGATTTATCTTTTCTTTTTTTTTTTCACGGGTAAAACTTAGCTTACGCACACATCGGTTAAACCGATAGTTACCGAATCGATCGCCTTCAGCGATTAGTAAGTTGGTTATCGATCCAAACCGATTCATTCAAGACTGATCAAAGCTATTCGCCATCACACCTGATCTGCACAAAAAAATTTGAAGTCTATTCACCCCTCCCCTCTAGACTTCTGCCCTCACAAAACCCGTTCGGGACCTACAGTCATGTATCAGTATGAGTACGAGTTTGAATCACAAATAACCTTATAACTTTGACTTTAAATAAATTTAGTCTCATAAATTTTTTATCATTCGATTTAGTCCCACTATTTTTACCAATGTTCAATTTTAATCCCAAATCAATTGGAACAAAGTCGTTTGCTGTTTCAATATGGGGTTTTCCGGCGGATGCTATGACTGTATTGCCACGTGTATATATAATTTTTTAAAATTGAAATTTCAGGCATATATATTTTTTTAAAATTAAAAACATAATTGACTGTAGGAATTAATCAAACACACTAAAAAATTCATGTGGCAGTCCAGTCACAACATCCGCCAAAAATTCGCAAATTGAAACGGCAAAATGACGTTATTCCGATTGATTTAGGATTAAAATTGAACATTGTCAAAGTATTGAGACTAAATTGACGAAAAAAAAAATTATAGGACTAAATTTATTTAAGACAAAAATTTTGGAACAATTTGTAATTCAAAGTTCAAACTCCATCAGTATTCACATGACATGTAATATATATTCTGCAAAAGGTCCCAAAAACATGCCCAAGACGACGTTGTGCTATAAATATATTCCAACAAATTTAAGATAAAAATCTGACCAATTAAAGAGTTATATATGAGATGAAATTGACTTATTTTTTTTAGATCAATAGACAAATTAAAGTCATGAGACCAAAATGAATTTTGATTCACACGTCGATCGAGATTCTCTATTTCAAATAGTGTTTCGTCGATTATCTTCCATTAATGTATAATGCATAAACATATACATGACAAGTATTAAAAGGCTAGCTAGTAGGTTTTACGCTGTTTGAGAGAATCCTTATAATTTCATTTTGTGTTTCACCATCTATTGATCAAATATATATTATTGTAAAAATAATTATCAATAATATACGATGTGACATGCATTGTTGGAATATGAGATGAAACGACTATATGCAATCGAGAAATTGCAACTACTACTTTGATCGATGGAGAGAACGAGGCAGTCGATGATAAAAAGCACTTTTTCAAGAAAAAGATACTGAAATGTTTATGTTCACACATGCATGTTGAATAATATCACATATATATCTCCCTCCATCACTTTTGAATAAATTCTTTGGGCATGGGAACAATTTTGACCGTTTAATGATCTATAGATATGCAGAATTGCAGATTATTATTAAAATAATTATTCTTTTGGTCTGACATAGAATAATTTCAAGAATTTTAAGATGGGTATTCTTGAGAACACGTTGTGTGCCTACTTGTCATGCAATTAAGGTGCACGTTTTTTATAATTCGGTTATAATAATAAGAAAATAAGAATATCATGTTAGAAAAGTTGCGGGGGTTTGAGGAGATCCTTTTATTTTTTATTTTTTTCGAAAAAAAATCAATATGTCCTTATATTATACTATTCGTGAATATATACTATCTATGCGTCGTTGTTGAAAATGTGAAATTGAGAAAATAAAAATGTAAATCTAATTCAAGCTTCAATGATCAAAAGCATAACTGCTCTACAATATTTGCGCTAAAAAAAAAAATCAAGCCACCAAATTATATAAACATGGGATCCTTAAATTTCATCCCTAATTTAATTAATTGAGACACATTTGTATGAGACGATCTCATGATGAGATGAAGTATAATTTGGGTGTAACGATTTAACACATTGAAAGGTACGTGTGTTGATTTATGCTAAAATACACCCCATCTCATATGAATTTTGGTCTAATTAAGTTGATGCACTCTAATCTAGCTGATTCTAAACTCTAATCTAACTAAGCTAATCGCCACCTTTTTAAAATAAGTTTTAATATTTTAAAAAATAAATTGCACATTAAAAAAATGCACTTAAATTGTATAACATGATGCATACAAAATTTTGCTTATATATTCTGGGAAGATCACGAATAATATAAGAAGGCTTTCGGTGGTGAATCTTGAGGTGGTTGCGCCCACCAACTTGTGGATCTCTTTTAACATATATGCGTTGCTACTCCTAGCTACCAATTCATGAAGGACATTTCAAAAGATATTTGTTAAGATTCTTTTATTTGAATTTCATATACTATATCTTGCATATAAAATTAAGGCGAGGTCATGTGCACTTGATGCACAAATTTTAGATCCGTATACTCACTTTGATCTTATCTATTTTTTATTGTGGATCCTCATTTTCACTAATGACAAAATCTCATTTTCTTAATGGGTCACTCCTATACCCGAGTGCACGGTACACTTGGTGCACATGAGACCCACTCTAAAACTAATCTCCATACTGATAGAGTTTTTTTTGGCTTATGTGTGTTGATTTTTTTGTCTCGATCATCTAATTGTAAAGTCAATATTTATATATATATATATATATATATATATATATATTTATCAGCCTACCATGTCTACTTATTATTATAAGAGACCCACTCCTATGGATGTTCTTAATGAATAACAGAAAAACTTTTTCAATAATTCTTATTCTGGAAAATGTATTTATGAATGGAATATTGATGGTGGAAGTATGGATTCCATGGCTAGAAACTTCACTAAGAGGAAATCAAGGAAGGAATGTATATCCAACTCATCGCCAAGAATTGGTTAATTTTAAGGAGTCTCTTAAACTCTTAAGAAAGCAAACTTCATTATTGGTGATTTAGTGAAAATCTTGACTTAACACATTTCAGCAGGATGTGTCTATAGTATCTGACAAAATCAAATTTTATCATTGCTTACGAAAGCAGACAAAGAACTGTTTTTTAATAGGAATGACTATTCATACTTTTTACTTTTTTGACTTTTGCGGTTTTGTATTTCCGCACTGTTTATTTTTTGTTTTGATATCCGAGGTTTCATGTCCGGTTCTTTCATCTATAAATAGGTGTGATTTTTCATTTGAGAGACACGCTTGAGTTTAGACTCGCCCTCTCTTTTTCTCTCTCTACCCCTTTCTTGTGTGCAACCCTTGTAGCATTGTAATAAATTTATTTATAAGTTTGTTTATGGTAAAGGCTCATTAAGGTATAATTGTTGTTAATTTTATTTTTATATTTATATTTCTGATGATCACCGCCTCTATGGACTGCTAGAATACTTGTATTGAATCATGACCTGACTTAAATATACTCTACTAACATGTGCATTTGGAATTATATTCCTATAATGATCTGTAATTTGATATATCAAAGGTAGAGTTGGCTTAACCAGTAGGTTTGAGCTTTCCAGTGATATTCATGAGTTAACTATGTGGGCTAGCCCTTGTTGCCATTATGCCGATGAATAGGCGCAGGCGTTTTCTGGGTGTAAAAGCTTTTTTCAGGTTAACTCATGGACTATGGAATTTCTCAGTAATCTCCTATTTGTGTTTGTAAAAGATCCACATGATACTATTTGATATAGATCTTTGCACGATCCTTGTATAAATATGGTATCAGAGCCATGAGAAGTAGGGTATATATAAGTTATATGGTTTCATGATTCAATACATCTTGATTCTAATGAATCTGTTCCGATTAAAGGATACTGTTAAGAACAGTATGACTTAGGAATATGATATTCCTGAAAATCTTGATTTATTGAATAAATGGACTATTCCTAAAATTGAACCTAAAATGGTTTATAAATTAGGAGCTTTTGAAAAAATAGGTTTCAGACAAATTGTTAAAACCACTGAATCCTCTATACCTCTTCATGAAGAAGAGATGATTATTAAATTGCTTAGTAAAAATGATATTTTACCTTACAAAAGAACTCATAAGTTCTTACATATTGGTTGTGTTCAGGTCACTTTTAGACCGCTTACCTTAAATGGTTTACCAGAAAGTTTTCTAGCTTCTCTTAGAGATGGTAGAAATCTTAATTGGAGACAATCCTTAATGGGAATTATAGAGTCTAGTTTGGCTTTAGGACCTGTCTATTTTGACGCATATCCTAATTTATCTCTATCTTTATCTGATAGTAATATTCTTGAAGCTTTAACATTAAATGTTAAAACTCATGGTTATAATTACATACCAGGTACAGAGGTTATGTGTATCTGTTATCGTATTTATTATAAGCCTTTATTTACACTCAATCATATGTGTAAAAGAATTGAGAAAGATAATAATGAGACTATTCTTATAGAAAGTAATTTTGGTAAATCAAATATTACTACCTGAAGATCTATTAAATGTGAAGAAATTATTTTTCCTGAAAATTGGATTATAGAACAATCTGTTCCTAAAAATCCTATTATAAATAGTGATTTTAAACATATTACTCAAAGTAATGATGATATTATTAATATTGGTTTTCAAAATAATCAAAGAAGACATTCAACTTTTTATTCTAGATCAATGTCTAACCATTCTCTTATATCTCCTTTGGATTATGAGGTAGAATTACCTTTTGAATCTAGAGCTTCTACTTCCTCTTATAGAGAAAATTCTTATTGTAAAATTAATAATAACAATGAGAAAATTATTATTAATGAAAACAATATTATCCATAAAGATGGATTTGATCCCGAAATAATTTCGGATTGTAACTTTAAATATATAATTTTATGGATTTTACAAACTTTTTAGATTTTTCTAAAGGATTTTCTACTAGAGCTCATATTAATGATGAGTTTAATAATCCTAAATGGGATAAGTTTAGAATTTGGTATTTTAAATCATTCTCGAAAGATGATTTAGATTACTTTGTTGATAGTTTTTATAAATTATGTAAAAAGCATAATGAAATTACTTATTATGTTCCTTGGTTTATTAAAACTTTTTATATTGATTATATTTCAATTATAGAAAGAGATTATAAAATAATTTCTGGTGGTGTACAAAAATCTGTTTACCCTCCTCATGTTCCTTTTCAAATTGAAAAAGGAGAGAGGATATTTAATTTTCTTCCATTCTCCAGAATCATTGAAAATGATGTCTTACAAATTACTGTTAAACATGTTAATCAGATGATTGAGCAAAATAATTTTTGTAATCTTTATTTGTCTATTATTGGAGAAGAAATTATTTCTTTACATGATAAAGTTGATAAAATTATCTCTAAAATAGATTCTCAAAATAAATCTGAAAATATTGATAATAATAATAATGTTATTATTAAAACAACTTCGTCTATTCAATCTCCTATTGAGATAAAAGATTTTAAAATTGAAGCTTCTATTTCTGACCTAGAGAAGATTATTAATGATAAATTTAGTAATCTTAATATTTTAGATCTTAATATTTCAGCTTTAGATGATGATTTAGCTGATAATCATGTTATTCAAACCAATAATGGTAGTCCTAGTAATACTGATAGTATTAATAAAATGAAATGGGCTGATAGACCTACCATGTCTATTTTTTATTATAAGAGACCCACTCCTATGGATGTTCTTGTTGGGGAATAATTTGCACAGATCTATTCGGGGTGAATATTTAAATACAAATTTAATTCTTATAATTATTACTAGCATGAATTAATCCTATATTAATTCAAATAATAATCCAACAACATATCATGCATATAATTAATTCACGTAAATCCTACGCATGCGGAATTCTACGAGTTTACGTGAACGTACCTCTTGGGATGGTAACGGTCTGGCTGATTAGACTCACCAAAAGAACTTCCCAAGTATTCCCTTAATCCTTGCTCGACTATCTGGTGGTAGGACACTTGCGAACAATTAACAAAAGGAAAATAAATTATGTTGCACCACCTTTGTGGATTTACTAATTTTTCCAGCACATGGAAATTGTCCTTGGGAATGAAAGAGTCATCCCCTATTTATAGAGCATAGGTGGTCGAAATTTTGGGTAGAAAATAATGTGGGAAAATCTTTTCTTGATCTCCAAGAAATTTTGAATATATCTCCTATATTCTTTTTCCCATAATTATAATATTCCACAAAATCCCACCTCTTTTTTTTTGTTATGGGATATTTTCGAAAATAATAGGCAAGATTCCAAGATTTGGATCTTCTTGAATTTATGAGATATTCTTGTATTTCAAGAAATACATATCTTCCATAATATCTTTTCAAGAAAATCTTTCTTGCCCTTTAAATTTCAAAATTTTCGAAATTATCTTCATGAATAACCAAGTGGGAGATTTCTTGAATTTAATGAGATAATCTTGTATTCCAAGAATACATATCTTCATTCCATAACAAAATTCAAAGAAAATCTTTCTCCCCTTCTATCTTAAATTTCGAAAATATTGAGGAAAAATAAGCAACAATATTTATTTTATTTTAAACACCTTTTTCAGTTATTGGACTATATGTTGGGCTACTCAGGGGGTCTTTAGGAGAATTAAGATTGGACCTTCCAATGGATCTTGAATTATCAATATTGAGCCACAATATTATTCAAGCCCATAAATATTAATTAATCTCACTACATAATTAATATTGCACTATCCATCTTAACCCATATTACAGTCAATATGGCTCCCGGTTATTATTTCCCGTATTTAAGATTATTTATCCCATTAATTAATTCAATCCACTGAAATGGCTTTCCATTAATTAATATCTTTTGTCCTTGGTCAAAGAACGGTTCAACATTATTATCCATACCGGAAACTAATTCCACTTGCAAGATTTGGTATGATAAAGCTTATGAACCTCCCAAGGGGGCAAATCAAACAAGCGTACTTGCACACGATTCTCCGTATTAAATCTTAGCAATCACATGTGACCAATAATATTGCCCAAGATAAAAAAGTATTGAATATCGTTGATTCTCTACCCATGATAAGTCAAAGCAATAGTTACCAACCACATGTGATCCTATTTAAGGAACGAAGATTAAGAAATAACGAACCACTGAGGTTTAATTCTTCCTTGTTCAGTTATGAAGAATTTGTCCTCTTGTAGGTCCTATTCAGTGCATCAGTCATGCACTAATGTAATCTCTTGGTCAAGACAAGTCAATCTGAGCCTTACACTTCAACCTTTCACAATGGGTTGTTCATTTCCATATAAGTCGTGAATGACGTACTTTTAGTTACAAGGGACTGTTAATTTAATCTTCTGTGATCTGGTATCATTAAATTAACTACAATGTAACACGTACGAATTATTGAACAGTTATGCAGTAAATATATGTAACATTCGATAATATTTAAAGCATCAGTGATAAACAATTTATTTCAGTAAATAAGTCCGAAATTCAGTTTTGATTATACAAAGTAAAAAGCATACTTTCCAGTATAATCCCAACAATCTCCCACTTATACTCAAAGTCTGCTTTTAAGTATACTACAACATGTCTCGTGTAGTTTCTAATTTGTGACATCTAATGTCACCTACACGAACCTAATAATTTCTTCCACTTATACTCAAAAGAAGATTGGCAAGCGGTCTTGACACCCATTCCTTCCACATGTCTCTCGAATGTATTGAGAGGCGGACCTTTGTGAATGGATCTCGCTGGGTTGTCTTCCCGACGCTTATCTTTGCCACATCTATATCTCCTCTCTTAACGATATCTCGTATAAGATGGTATTTCCTTTCAATGTGTTTGCTGGCTTTGTGGGCTCGTGGTTCCCTTGAATTTGCAACTGCTCCGGCATTGTCACAATAAACAGTGATTCTGCTGGGCAAATTTGGAACCACATTCAAGTCCACTAGGAAGTTCTTGATCCAAACCGCTTCTTTCGCTGCCTCGCAAGCAGCTACATATTCGGCTTCCATGGTAGAATCTACGACTCATTTCTGCTTGACGCTTCTCCATGTCACGGCTCCTCCCCCCATGCAAAACACACTACCGGAGGTAGATTTTCTGGAGTCTATGTCTGATTGGAAATCCGAGTCCGTGTAGCCGATGGGGATTGGACTATCTGACTGATAAATCAACATTCTATCCCGAGTTCTTTTCAGATACTTCAGAATGTTTTTAACTGCCGTCCAATGTTCTTTCCCCGGGTTACTTTGATATCTTGCCACCATGCCAACGTCAAAGCAAATATCCGGTCTCGTACACAGCATTGCATACATAAGGCTTCCGACAGCCGAAGCATAAGGAATGCCTCTCATGTCATCTATCTCCTTTTGCGTCTTAGGGCACATTTTCTTAGATAGATGGATTCCATGTCTGAAAGGAACGAAGCCTTTCTTGGAATCCTGCATGCTGAATCGTTTCAAGACAGTGTCTATATAT
>JBBCBC010000078.1:0-300000 GCA_037126765.1 Stenogyne calaminthoides
ATCTAAACTCCACTCGATGGGTGCCGGTGGCGGTGGTTGTGGAAGACGAACGGAAGAGGTGGAAGAAGCTTTGCCTTTACCCTTACCCTTGTTGCTTTGATGGCTTGCCATAATATGTAAGTGTATATGTAAATAATATATAGTGTAGTGTAATATACTAATATTTAGTATAGTAGTATAGTGTAATATATAGTGTATATAATATATAGTGTAGTATAATATGTAGTGTAGTATAATATATAGTTTAGTGTAATTTACTAATATATAAAGTATAGTGTAGTGTAGTGTATGTAATATGTAAGTAATGTAAATAATATGTAAATAATAAACTTTGAGAATTGAGTGAGAGCTGAGAGAGATGAGAAGAAAGTAATGAGTTGAATCACTTTGGGGTGAATTTTGGAGTGGAATGAGGTGGTATTTATAGATGAAATCTTGAAAAAGCTAAAAAAAAAAAACGGTCGAAAACCGTCGGTTCGAACCGGAACCGGCGGTTCCAGTAACGGCTATTTAATCTCAGTCGTTGGATCTCAACGGCTAGAATTTTCAAATTGGAGGCGGTTTCCGGTTCAAACCGGCGGTTTCAGCGAATAACCGGCGGTTCCGGTTCGAACCGGCGGTTCCGGTTCGAACTGGCGGTTCCCGATTCTGGTTTTGCTAGAACTGGAACCGAACCGTGGGTTTTACGGTTTTGGTTCGGTTCCGGAACCAGAACCGTGGAACCGGCGGTTCCAAAATCGGCGGTTCCGGTTTGAACCGGCGGTTCTGGTTCGGTTTGAGCATGTCTACAGGAACGGGGCCAGACCTAGGGAAGGGATTCGGTGCTGTGCACCCTCCTCACCATTGGATCGCACACACCCGCACGGGTGTGTATGTGCACGTGTGTGATCCAATGGTGCGTATGTGTACAGGAGAGTGCTGTACAACATCAAATCTGGATCCCCCAACCTATCCCATTCCTGTGAAATTCGAAATAAGCGGGAGAAGTTTTTCCTCCCTCCCCGTCCCCATGGGGAATTCCCCTTCCCAATTAAATATATATATTTTTTATTTTTGTATTTTTAATTATATTATGTTAATTATACAAAGATACATATATAGTATAATATAAAATACATTAATTTATTAAAATTAATTATAAATATATATGATATTGAGTAATATATAAATAATATCTAATATACATATAAAATATCCATGCCAACAGGGGATGATTTTTCCTATCCCTGTCTTGCAGGGGACTAATTAAAAAATTCTCATAGTGGGAAACGGGAATTTCCCTCCTCGGTACCAAGTCTAGATATAACTTATATATTTTCAATTCTCCATCATGGCTTCAACTTTCAAGTAGGAAAACGATGTGTAAAACAAACTCATTCATAGGTTAATGAAGCACACTATGCGAATCAGGTTCACATAAATTTTACGATGAATTCAATAACACTTTTTTAGCATACAAAGAAATACTTTCTTAACATAAAAAATTATAATTTTAAAAAGAATAATCAGCGGAAAAAAAATGATATGTTTTTACTTTGAAAAGAATAGTTTACTTGAACACCATTAAATGAGACCTACCCATCATAAAAAAACAAAATAAATTAAACATGATATATTTGTACTTTGAAAAAAATGGTTCACTTTTGAACACCATTACATGAGACCTACCCATCATCAATAGTCAATTTGTCAATAGGATTAGGATAGGGTTTGAGACTCCCCTTATGCAATAATTTTAGTTATATTTTTCTATTACGAATGCATAAATTTTGCTTTTTTCGTTAATAGTAAAAATGAAGAAAAAGTGTAAGTTGTACACGTCTTGCAATTTAGTGTTGTAAACTTTCATTTTTGATAATAAATAATAATAAAAAAAAAGGACAACTACATGTGATATTGACAGTTCTGAAAGTCTCATTTTTTAAATTTCCAATGTAGCGCCTAGGATTTTGCAAGATTTCTTCAATTTTGGTAAATCTAATTATAGTAAAATCATATATAGGAACCGTCTAATGGAATGAAATTTTTTTTCGTTCTTGGAATGTCTCACTTTGACAGTGATACTTTGACCACGTTGTTTCACCATTTTAATAAAAACAAAATAAAATTAATTGCCACTTGAAATTAAATTCCGGGTCGTTCCTCCTGCCTATGTGTGGGGTACGGGGTTATGATCAAGCATGTTATAAATGCAGAACTTTGTACATTTTTTTCCAAACTAAAAATATGTTTAAAAAAATGTTCAGTACAATTAATTTTTTTCCTTACACTCAATCCTTAAAAATAACAAAATATCAATTGAGTATACACTATACAGTTTTTTTAACTGTTTATCGTTCACCGAGTCACCCACTAACCCATGGGGCAGCTCCCAATTCAAAAAAAAAAAAAAAAACCTACTTAAACTCTTGCATACAAGTGATTTTTTTTACACTAGAGTGTTTTAAAAAGAATTTGTCCTAATACACGCCTAATTTCTTTTTTTTTATCTAACTACTTAATAACTTTCAACCGTGTCACATGAAATGATTTTACAAGGAAAGTGCTACATATCTTCTACTAAACATTCGACCTTCTATAATGATTATATGCATGCTTTGATACAAATACTTTTGTGCAAATCTTAGGTCCTACAAGTTAACTCATCCTCAATTCAATTGCTCTTCTTTATGACTTAATTAGAAATATGTTGCCTTATTAGTTTCTTGAAAAAAAACTTATATGAGACGGAAATCATTTGCCCTATTATATTAGTAAAAAATAAATTGAATATTTTAAAAATGCGTTTCAATTGCACAGTGCACTTACCGCAAACTAGACCTTCTCATGTCTAAAATATCAAAACGAAACACCATATTATGGATGAAATTTGATTAGGAGATTTATTTTAAAATATTTGCATCGTGGAAATTTGATTAGGAATTATGGTGTGTTTTGAAATACTTAAAACAATTTTCAAAAATATTTATTTTCAAAAGATGTGAGAGAGAGCTTTGAAAATAAGTATTTTTGAAAAGTGTTTCAAAACAGACCTTTAATGGTAACTTGTAAGTTGTGAAGTCTGCGACTTTTTGACTTGTGGATCGTGAGAGGGAAATTTTCAAACTTTGACGTGGTAGATGCTAATTTCCACACAATCACTTCTTAAAATACAATTATTGGAGCAGAACTGAAAATCATCACATATTTTGAAAAACTAAAAGCTTGAAAAACAGAGAGAAACCATCGTTAATGGAGATAAACAGTGAGTCTCAGCCGCGAGATCGAATCGGGCGCCGCCTAATCATTTTCCCACTACCACTGCAAGGCCACATCAATCCCATTCTTCAATTAGCAAACATTTTTACTCAAGAGGATTTTCCATAACAATTCTTCACATAAAGCTCAATTCCCCTTATCCCTCAAATTATCCCCACTTCTCATTTTATCCCATCGACGATGGGTTATCCGAATCCGATTCAGCTTCGAACACGGATCTGCTGTCGTATCTCGCAAAGCTTAATACCAACTGCGCCGAACCATTCAAAGAAGCGCTGGCTCAATTGTTAGCAGATACGTCGGGAGATCCGATCGCGTGTTTAATTTCAGATGCCGTGTTGTATTTCACGACGGCTGTTTGTAACAGTTTGAAGCTTCCGAGGCTTGCTTTGAGAACCGGAGCGGTTTGTTCTTTCCTCGCTTTTGCTGCTTTTCCACTTTTGATCGAAAAGGGTTATCTCCCTGTTCAAGGTTTGTTTCTTCGCGTTCTAGGGTTTGCAATTATTCCTTTTTTTTAAAAAAAAAAATTCTGTCTTGGGTTTTAGAAATTGCTATATTTCCCTGTTTGTAGATTTAATGTTTTGTAAGATTGTGTTTGGATTGGAGGATTTAAAGGGTAGATTTGAATTATTGAAGCTATTTGGATCTGTTCAGAATCTCTCACCATGTTATTTAAGTGATTTTTGATGAATCAATCCCTCGATCTAAAATGAAAGTAGAAGATTATAGAAAGGATAAGCACAATAAGTACTAATCTTGAACTCTGATACTTCATAATGGCTGAGATTGCTTTACACATGTGCTGCTTATGATATGCAGATGATAGATTGGAAGAGCTAGTTGCAGAGCTTCCTCCACTTAGAATCAAAGATCTTCCGGTGATCTCCATGGCTAATAAGGAGATTGCAGCAACTTATCAGCAACTTTACGAGCTTGTAGAAAACATGGTAAAGGAAACAAAAGCTTCCTCAGGGTTAATTTGGAACACTTTTCAAGAACTCGAAGAAATAGCAATTGCTAAAGCAAACCAAGTGTTTGGAATCCCAATCTTCCCGTTGGGTCCATTTCACAAGCATTTTGCCACCACTTCAAGTAGTTTAATTGCTGAAGATCATAGTTCAATCTCTTGGCTGGACAAACAAGAGGCTAAATCAGCCATTTACGTGAGCTTCGGTAGCATGGCAGCAATGGAAGAGAAGGACTTTTTGGAGGTAGCTTGGGGACTAGCCAACAGCAACCGTCCATTTTTATGGGTTGTTCGTCCTGGATTGATTCGCGGTGCTGAATGGTTAGAGCCATTGCCGGAAAATTTTGTAGAGATGATGGATGGAAGAGGGCACATAGTGAAGTGGGCCCCTCAATTGCAAGTGTTGGCACATCCTTCTGTGGGGGTATTTTGGACTCATAGTGGATGGAATTCGACTCTAGAGAGTATCTGTGAAGGGGTACCGATGATTTGTTCACCGTGTTTCACTGATCAGCTGGTGAATTCGCGGTATGTGGGCCACGTTTGGAGAGTTGGTTTACGTTTGGAGAATGGTCTAAGAAGGGATAAGATTGAGGCGGCTATTAAAACGATATTGAGGAGAGAGAAGGGGGAGAGGTGAGAGAAAGGGCCTTACGTTTGAAACAAGAGGCTAATCTCTGTCTTCAACCTGGGGGTTCTTCATATGAATCCTTAAGCAGATTGGTGAATCATATCTCATTCTTCTGATCTTTTTGATTACGTTAATTTGATGTGCAATTAATCTTTGTTTGGAATTGGATACCTATGCTAGTTTCTGTTTTTGTTTTAACTTTAGCTTTAAAAAAATGTACCTACAGACATCTTTAACATATTGATGGGACCTTGTTGTACTAAAATTCTGAAAGATGCATTTTTTTTCAAAAGTAGTGCTTTAAATGGAGCCGTTTTTTTTTCCAGCTTAAGTCTCCATCATGTTTGCGTGTTGTAATTCGATTCTTTCAGATAATACATAACTTTTAGATGAAGTATAGAAAACCATGATGAAATTAATCTTGTGAGAAATCTTATGTTAACTTTAATCATATTGCAGGAAAATGTATGAAGGATTAGAAAATAGATTCCTTGAATAACAATAATTAAGTATCAAACTCTGAAAATGAAATTTCTGGAATACTCTGATATAAGTTCTGACAGATAAACAGGCCAACTTGTGGTGGTCCATTCTCACGTGGTCATAATTCATAAATATCCATGTTCTGTTGTGCCATCCTATGTTTTATTATGTTTTTATATCTGAACTCCAAAATAGCCTTGATTGAATATCTGTGGATCCATGGATAAGAGGAAAAGATGCAGGATAGTGTTCTTTCCACTACCCTTTCAAGGGCATATCAATCCCATGATTCAGCTCGCTTGTATCCTTCATTCCAAAGGATTCGTTATCTCTATCTTTCACACTCGATTCAACTTTCCAAACACATCCAAGTACCCTCACTTCACCTTTCATCTCATTCCAGATGGGTTATCGGATACAGGAACTTCCGTGTCAGATCCTATACTCATCGTCAAAATCCTCATTTCGAGCTGTATCGAGCCATTTCACCATTGCTTGGCTCAGTTATGCTCCAGTGATTTAAATGATCGTGTTGTGTGCTTAATTACAGATGCTATGTGGTATTCCACACAAGCCGCTGCTGATATGTTAAAGCTGCCAAGGATTGTCCTTCGGACTAGCAGTGTTTGCTCGTTTCTTGCTTTCGCTGCTTTTCCACTTCTACGAGAAAAGGGATACATCTCCAACAGAGGTACGTTCGTTCGTTCTTGTTAACCTCATGTCACTACATACAGGCTGACCATATTTCTAATTCCAATTATTTTATGTTAAAATATAGATATTTTGTATTTTAAAATTAACTTCAGTATAAGCGGGATGGGTCCCGGGTCTGTTATTTTCCTGGCATTGTGGGTCTTGGGATAAAGCAGAACCTGTCCCAGATCCAAAGACTCTTTCAAACATTTATTTTGCAAGTATGAATTCTTTGTTAAAATATGGTCCTCTATTTCCTATTTGTTTCAGATTCTGAAATGGATGCTGCAATCCTTGAGCTCCCACCTCTTAAAGTGAAGGATATTCCAACAATAGAAACTCACAACCCAGAGGATTTATACGAGGTTATTCAAAACATGGTGGAAGAAACTAAGAAAGCTTCAGGCCTCATTTTGAACACATTTAAAGAACTTGAAGAACCCGAGCTATCAAAACTAATTGATGAGCAATTTCTCATGCCAATTTTCCCAATTGGTCCATTCCACAAGTACTTTTCAGCTGCCTCAAGCAGTTTGTTGACACAAGATACAAGTTCTATTTCATGGCTGGATAAACGAGCCCCCAAATCTGTGCTTTACGTAAGCTTCGGGAGTATAGCAGCAATGGATGAAAAGAGTCTTCTAGAAGTAGCTTGGGGGTTAGCCAATAGTGAGCAGCCATTCTTGTGGGTGGTTCGACCCGGGTTAGTCCATGGGTCAGAGTGGCTAGAAATGCTTCCAATTGAGTTCTTGAATTTAGTTAGTGAAAGAAGTTATATTGTGAAATGGGCCCCACAACAAGAAGTTCTTTCTCATCCGTCCATTGGTGGCTTTTGGACTCATAGTGGATGGAATTCGACAGTTGAGAGCATCTGCGAAGGAGTTCCGATGATCTGTTCTCCTTTCTTTGGTGATCAGATGGTGAACTCTAGATATGTGAACGATGTTTGGAAAATCGGGATGAAGTTGGAGAAAGGATTAGAGAGGGGAGAAATTGAAGACACTATAAGAATGTTGATGTCAAATAGAGAAGACGAAGGAATTAGGGAAAAAGTGTTTTGTTTGAAAGAGAAGGTTGATCTTTGCTTGAATGAAGGTGGTTCTTCATATGAAGCACTTGATGGCTTGATTGATTTCATTTCATCATTTGAATCTTGTGTTTGATTATAGAGTGGGTTTCATGTGCATCCAGATGCACCGTGCACTCATGATGCATTTTGAAAACATGTAACTTTTTATATTGAAAGATTTAATTTGTTTACAGTGAACTATGCAACTATTTTTGCATATTAATAGTTGCACAGTTCAGTGTAAATAAGTTGCATCTTTCAGTATAACAAATTGCATGTTTTTAAAATGTATTATGAATACACGGTGCACTTGGATTCATACAAGACTTAGCCTTGATTAAAATTTCCTATTTCTTACATCAAAGATTTACTACTCTCTCGCTGATCGATCTATCAACCCATGTGATGTTACAACTTCTAGTATTTCCTCGTAGTCATGTTTGATTCATTTTCTTGTATTAATAATTTAGTTAATTTACCTCAACGTGTGTTTTGTAGTTGATGTGCTCAAGTGATAGACATAATACATGATAAATGTAAAAATATATCACGGTTAAAAAAATTTATTTTTGTTCTATAAGTTTGTACATCTATATTTTTAGATCATGCTCTCCTGGACAGTTCTTATTTGCACCAGTTTTGATGTAGAAATTATTTATTATTATTAAATGAGATAAAATTACTTTTGATGAAAATTAAACGATAAAATAATGACAATTGTGTAAATTAAATGAGATAATTAGATTAATTTATGCCTGAAAAAAATTAATAACATAGGATGCAATTTTTTTATCAAGCATGTAATACGGATTTTTTTTGACAAAGATTCAAATAAAAATGAAACGGAGGGTGTATTATTTTGTTTGGGAGGCATACTAATAGGTACATTGCACGATTACAATTAACTAATAAATATAAAATAATTACATATAATAAATATATTTACATTTTTGTGTGCAACTTTGATTATATATGCAATTTTCTTTGTACCTGTGAATAAATTTTATAAAAAAAATTGTATACTATTAGCAATTTTCCATTTTGGTTTTCAATTGGACCATCATACTAGAAGAGTCATTAAAAAATCATGACCATCATACTAGAAGAGTCTAATTAAAAAAATTATGACCATTGTATTAGAAGTATGTGGACATAATCTTAGCCATTCATTGACGTCTCCCCACTATAATTAGGATGCTTAACTCATTGAATAAAGCCAACGCTGACAAGTTTTTCAATTCAAACTTTTATACCGAAAATTCTCTTATTCCTTTTAGTAAAGATAAATCCCATTTTATTTTTTCTGTTTTTGAAAAAGTGGTAGAGCCATCATGATACTGCACTATCCCATTCACCTAACTAGAAGTCTAGAGCTCGCCAACTCGTACAAACTTCAGAAGACTTACTTACATTCAGAAGCCAACAAATTCATAATTAATAGTAGGCCGCCATGGCCACCAAGTCGCTGCAACATAAAATTTAAAATGCCCAAAAATTTAACTGTCCAATTTTAGTCCCATAATTAAATTGATTGTCCAATTTTGGTCTCATTTTTGCCGAAAAAATGCGAATAAAGCCATTTTGATGATTTGTAAGTCACGTGTTGATAAAATTTGGGGTTCTCTATACTCTCGATGACGTGAACACTGACTATTTAATTCTTTTTATTTTTTATATTTTTCAATCAATTAAACTATACGTGTGTAAATAATCGAATAAATCTAATCAATACTAAAATTTCAAATCTATAAATGTAAGAATAACTAAATTTTACCGGCACGTGACTTGCATAAAACCGAAAATGACGTTTTTTACAATTTTTCGGTGAAAATACACCAAAATTGGACAATCCATTTAGTTGTGAGACTAAAATTGGACATTAAATTTTTTTGAGATAAAAAATGGACAGTGCATAAATTATGGGACAAAAAAAAACTTTTTTTCTCGACGATTCATTCTTAGAAAAGGGTCGGTTTTCACAGTGTCATTCACGAGATGCTGCCATTCTTCTAATTTCCAGGAGGTCCATATCTGCAATTTAATTAATATCAACTTCATCTTTTCAATAATTAAATAAACATTATAGTAAAGAATCACTCACAAAGCTTACCATAACTAATTCGAAAGCTTAATACTTAATTCCAAACCATATATGAAATTGACCAATTGTTTAATCCAAAATAAGCAGTAGATCCAAACAAAAATAAGAAGAATGAGAGATCGTCGAAATCGTGATCTACCAACTCAGATATAAGCTCTTCATCTAACTAGAACGGGTTGGGGTCAGATCTTCAGTTGCCGCCGCAGATCCGCCGGAATAGAGCGGGCGCGATGAGGGCGATTTTCCGACCACCACTCACGATTCTCTCCCGTCAACGAGCCAACCACCATTAGGCGGTTCATGAACGGCGGCGAAGACTAGTAACTGGAGACCTTCCTTCTTCGTTCGTCAGACGGTGGCTATTTTGTGCAATCAGCGGCGGATCTTTACACATCTATCGAGATCCGCCGCCATCTTATTTTCTCTATCCGCCGGAGTTTGTGTGTGTGTGTGGGGGAGGGGGGCGTGGCAGCGACTTGGGTGGCCATGGCAGCCTACGGGCCAGGCCGCGGCGGTTGGTGGTGGGTGGTATTTAGAAAATGAAGACATGGATGAGATGACTCAGAAAGAGAGAGATGTTGAGGGTCTGGAAAAGTGGGGTGCGGTAGTAAGTTTTTAGAAAATGAAGAAATGGGGGGATAAAAAGGATTTTTCATGAATCCAAGAATGGATTAACTTGTATTGGATTTTTTTTATTCATGTATTTGTTGCAGATTTCTAAATTTTTGCACCATAAATGATTTTTTAGATTTTAAATGGTGGTAGATGACATCTTTTGAGACTTTTTCTATAATTTTTGCCTAAAATGTGTGCAAATTTTTTTTAGTGTCAATTTATTTATTTCATAGATCTCGCAAAATGATTAAGAGTATACAATTTAATATATATACGAATATGTAATATTCTATTATTGACCTGTTAAATTTGAATATATATATATACGAATATGTAATATTCTATTATTGATATGTTAAATTTGAATATATATATATATATATACACGAATATGTAATATTCTATTATTGATCTGTTAAATTTGAATATAGAATACAAATGCGCGTGCATTTTTTTATTACGGGTGTGCACTTTTCTATTTTTTATTGCGGGTGTATAGAAATTTATTGTGGGTGTGCATTTGCTAGTAGTGAATGATTTTTTTTAAGTTTTTTTATTGCGAGATGTGCATAAATTTTATTACATTTGTGCAAATTTTTTTTCTATTAGTGTGCAGAATTTTTAATAAAAGACAAATGATTAAATAAAAATTTGGGGTGTGCAAAAAGTTTTGGGAAAAAAAATAAATTCAACATAAAATTTAAAATTAATTAGTTAATAAAAAAATATGCGCACAATTAGATAAAAAAAATCTGCACACAATTAATTAGATAATAAATTTTTTTTAATTTATAATTTATAATTAATTAGATGATAAAAAAATCACACACAATTAGATAACAAAATTTGCACACAATTAATTAAATATTAAAGGGCTAACAATAAAAAAAAGTTCAGTAAATTCAATATTTTAGGATTAATTTATTTTTTGCAAAAAAAATAATCAATTATATAAAAAGAGAAAAAGTTTAATAAATTTAATTTTTAGGACTTATTTATTTTCCCAAAAAATTCAATTAGATAGATTATTAATTGAATAAAAAAAAAATATGGGTTATGAGCGTGAGCTCAAATTACTAAAAATATTGAGAAATGGAAAAAAGTGTCATATTTTAAATCTATACATGGGCCCCATTTTTACGAAAATTACTATTCACATAAGGCTAATTGAGACACTTTATCCTAATTTTAGCACCTAATAGTAAAACTCAAAAAAGGCTTTATTAATTTATTTGATGAATATATCAATATAAGTTTTGCACCTCATTATAAATGCCCTATTAATTAAAGTGTTTATTTAGGAAAAAAATAAATAAATTAAAAAAATATAATTTTTTAACATTTGTCTATGTAAAATAAACGAATTTTAAAAAATATTCGCGATTGATAAAATTTTTATTTCCCTAAAATGAATGTAATCAAGTCCTTTCGTCAACGGTTTTTATATTTATTGATGCTTGGAGAAAGCGATTTTAACCGCTCTCCAAGGTCATTCATATTTACCCAACCCTCCAAAGTAACCATTTATATATATATTATATATGACCTTAATATGTAATATTCTATTATTGATCTGTTAAATTTGAATATAGAATACAAATGCGCATGTATTTTTATTACGGGAGTGCACTTTTCTATTTTTTATTGCGGGTGCATGGAAATTTATTGTGAGTGGGCATTTGCCAGTGTGCATTTTTTTTTAATTTTTTTTATGGGTGTACATAATTTTTTTCTATTAGTTTGCATAATTTTTAATAAAAAGACAAATGATTAAATAAAAATTTGAGGTGTGCAAAAATTTTTGGGAAAAAAATAAATTCAACATAAAATTTAAAATTAATTAGTTAATAAAAAAAATATGCGCACAATTAGATAAAAAAAATCTGCACACAATTAGTTAGATAATAAAAAAAATTTAATTTTAATTTTTAATTAATTAGATAATAAAAAAATTGCACACAATTAGATAAAAAAAATTGCACACAATTAATTAAATAATAAAGGGCTAACAATAAAAAAAGTTTAGTAAATTTAATTTTTTAGGATTAATTTATTTTTTGCAAAAAAATAAAATAAAAATCAATTATATAAAAAGAAAAAGTTTAGTAAATTTAATTTTTTAGGACTTATTTATTTTCCCAAAAAATTCAATTAGATAAAAAAAATATGGGGTGCAGAAATTACTAAAAATATTGAGCGTAGAAAAGTGTCATATTTTAAATCTGCACATGAGCCCTATTTTTCTACAAATTACTATTCACATAAGGGTAATTGAGACATTTTAGCCTAATTTTAGCACCTAATAGTAAGACTAAAAAAGGCTTGCACCTTACAGTAAATGCTCAATATAAACTGCACCTCATTGTAAATGCCCCAAAATTTAACTGTCCAATTTTAGTCCCATAATTAAATTTATTGTCCAATTTTGGTCTCATTTTTGCCGAAAAAATGCGAATAACGCCGTTTTGATGATTTGTAAGTCACGTGTCGATAAAATTTGGGGTTCTCTATACTCTCGATGACGTGAACACTGACTATTTATTTCTTTTTATTTTTTTATATTTTTCAATCAATTAAACTATACGTGTGTAAATAATCGAATAAATCTAATCAATACTAAAATTTCAAATCTATAAATGTAAGAATAACTAAATTTTACCGGCACGTGACTTGCACAAGACCAAAAATGACGTTTTTTACAATTTTTCGGTGAAAATGAGACCAGAATTGGACAATCCATTTAGTTATGAGACTAAAATTGGACATTAAATTTTTTTGAGATAAAAAATGGACAGCATAAATTATGGGACAAAAAAACTTTTTTTCTCAACGATTCATTCTTAGAAAAAGGTCGGTTTTCACAGTGTCATTCACGAGATGCTTCCATTCTTCTAATTTCCAGGAGGTCCATATCTGCAATTTAATTAATATCAACTTCATCTTTTCAATAATTAAATAAACATTATAGTAAAGAATCACTCACAAAGCTTACCATAACTAATTCGAAAGCTTAATACTTAATTCCAAACCATATATGAAATTGACCAATTGTTTAATCCAAAATAAGCAGTAGATCAAAACAAAAATAAGAAGAATGAGAGATCGTCGAAATCGTGATCTACCAACTCAGATATAAGCTCTTCATCTAACCAGAACGGGTTGGGGTCAGATCTTCCGTTGCCGCCGCAGATCCGCCGGCATACAGCGGGCGCGATGAGGGCGATTTTCCGACCACCATTCACGATGTCTGACCACCACTCACGATTCTCTCCCGTCAACGAGCCAACCACCATTAGGCGGTTCATGAACGGCGGCGAAGACTAGTAACTGGAGACCTTCCTTCTTCGTTCGTCGGACGGTGGCTATTTTGTGCAATCAGCGGCGGATCTTTACACATCTATCGAGATCCGCCGCCATCTTATTTTCTCTATCCGCCGGAGTTTGTGTGTGTGTGGGGGGGGGGGGGTTGTGGCAGCGACTTGGGTGGCCATGGCAGCCTACGGGCCAGGCCGCGGCGGTTGGTATTTAGAAAATGAAGAGATGGATGAGATGACTCAGAAAGAGAGAGATGTTGAGGGTCTGGAAAAGTGGGGTGCGGTAGTAAGTTTTTAGAAAATGAAGAAATGGTGTGGGTGGGGTTATTGATTAATGTGGTTGGGCCTTGGGGCATCTGTTTTTTATTTTAAATTTTAAAATAAAAAGAAAATTGAATTGAGGGCAAAATTGGTATAAATGGTACCTTAAAGTAATACATAAAATGCATGACACCTTAGAATATGAGCATTTGAAAAAGTGTTTTTTTGAGTAATTTTTCCTTAAATTTTTGAAAAAAATCAAGTTAGTTTTTATGGACCAAAAAACTTTTTTTTCATGGATCGCTTTGTTTTTGATTTACTTGTATTGGACTTTTTTTTTATTCATGTATTTGTTGCAGATTTCTAAATTTTTGCACCATAAATGATTTTTTTAGATTTTAAATGGTGGTAGATGACATCTTTTGCAGTTTTTCTATAATTTTTACGGGTGTGCAAATTTTTTTTAGTGTGCAGATTTATTTTACGGGTCTGCAAAATGATTAAGAGTATACAATTTAATATATATACGAATATGTAATATTCTATTATTGACCTGTTAAATTTGAATATATATATATACGAATATGTAATATTCTATTATTGATATGTTAAATTTGAATATATATATATATATATACACGAATATGTAATATTCTATTATTGATCTGTTAAATTTGAATATAGAATACAAATGCGCGTGCATTTTTTTATTACGGGTGTGCACTTTTCTATTTTTTATTGCGGGTGTATAGAAATTTATTGTGGGTGTGCATTTGCTAGTCTGCATTTTTTTAATTTTTATTGCGGATGTGCATAAATTTTTATTGGTGTGCAAATTTTTTTTCTATTAGTGTGCAGAATTTTTAATAAAAGACAAATGATTAAATAAAAATTTGGGGTGTGCAAAAAGTTTTGGGAAAAAAAATAAATTCAACATAAAATTTAAAATTAATTAGTTAATAAAAAAATATGTGCACAATTAGATAAAAAAAATCTGCACACAATTAATTAGATAATAATTTTTTTTAATTTATAATTAATTAGTTGATAAAAAAAATCACACACAATTATATAACAAAATTTGCACACAATTAATTAAATATTAAAGGGCTAACAATAAAAAAAAGTTCAGTAAATTCAATATTTTAGGATTAATTTATTTTTTGCAAAAAAAATAATCAATTATATAAAAAGAGAAAAAGTTTAATAAATTTAATTTTTAGGACTTATTTATTTTCCCAAAAAATTCAATTAGATAGAAAAAAAATATGGGGTGCAGAAATTACTAAAAATATTGGGCGTAGAAAAGTGTCATATTTTAAATCTATACATGGGCCCCATTTTTCTGCAAATTACTATTCACATAAGGCTAATTGAGACACTTTATCCTAATTTTAGCACCTAATAGTAAAACTCAAAAAGGCTTGCACCTTAGAGTAAGTGCTCAATATAAATTGCACCTCATTATAAATGCCCTATTAATTAAAGTGTTCTATTAGAAAAAAATAAATAAATTCAAAGCTAATTTTTAGCAAACATATCAGAATTTTTATTTCCCTCCCCGTGAATGTGCGTCGTCTTTATATTTATTGTCGCCCGAGCAATCGCGCCTCATAGCGACCGAACCCTCCAAAGTAACCATTTCCCATTGTTGTTCATGACCTTAACCATCGCCAGTCCGTTGCCAAGAGGGGCCGAGAAGACAACAACGAAAAATCCTCATGAATTCTGAACGACCCCCATGTATAAAGCCATCTTTCAAGCTCCCGTCCAGATTCAGCTCGTAACACCCCGGGCTCGGTGGTTTCCAGCGAACCACTAGTTGGCGGTCGAGGATGGGTTATTTGTTCATTTGATACGCACGTTGCCTCACGAATTATCCTCACGAGCATAAAGGGATAGATTGATGCACTTCCCTACTGCAACCATCATCTGAAAAAGAAGCAGACACAATTGTTGGTATGAATCGATTTAGATTTTAATAACCGAGTTTTTATCTTAATTCAAATGAAGATGAGACATTAATGCTCTAGTGAGAGAGTAATTAGTGGGTGAGTGTTGACCAAGTGTAGTCTTCCCACTCATCCCACATTGGAAACTAGAAGGAAAGTTTCCTAGTATAAATATAAGCTTATGGTCATGTTCTCCAAAATTGTGCATGGGGACCCTAACCATGAACCACACGCACGCGCGCTCCCTGCCCGGGCCCGGGTTCGTGGTTCTTGGCAATTGGGCTTTGGGGCCCATCTATCTTTTTAGATACCCAAAATCTTAATTTGGGCCATTTATTTTTGGACTTAATTAATTGGGTGGCCCATCCGGATTTTGGTTGGTCCAGGAGTCCGGACTTATTCGTGCACGGAGCTAAGCTTATCCATTATTCAAAATTTGTATTCGAATCATAGGTTCTGTTGCGAGTCGTTTTATATGGAGAAAATTATGTGGCTAATTCGGTGACAACTCACAAACAAAATATGCACGTGTAAAATAAACTGTAAATAAGAGGAATTTGTTAGTTCGTCAAGAAATGACTACTCTGGGGGCGTACCAAGCCAGGGATGTAGTATTGCAAGTTTTACACGTACAATATATGATACATCTCATGAAGATGAATCGTTATGGATAAAGATGATTTGGAGAGTAGGTATATGAGTGCTAGGGATTTTTATGGGTATGGATGAACTCTCGAATTTTTCTGAACCTCACCACTCTGGGAAATTTCTGAACCTTACCCCTCTTGGAAATTTTTGTGAACCCTTCTCTTCTTCTTTTTTCTTCTATTTATAGTACTTTGACAAGCATGAGCTGGTTTGGCAAGCATGAAATTTGGTCATGGCAAGCATATATTTGGTGACTTGGACCTTACAAGAACTCATGTAATCTTTGCCACGTTTCCAACCGTCTTCTGGTTGATCTTTGCATTTGCTTGTCTATAAGGCACTCTTTTGGTGGTCGTCCAAATCAATCTTTTGCTCATTGAATGCTTTGTTGGCCTTTTAAACCATATCAATCTCATGCCTTGGGAATGTCCTCCTCATCGAATGTCCGAGCCCTCGGGTTATATCGAGCATAGCATCTTGACCCCTTAGGTTATGAGCCTTGGGATGTCACGAGCCTTGAGGATATCGAGCATCGAGCATCTTGACCCCTCGGGTTGTCGAGCCCGGGATGCATCGCATCGAGCATCGAGCCATCCGAGGTTCGATCGAGCCTTGGATGTTCAGCATCGGAGCCGGGTTATCGGAGGGAAATCCTTTTCTAGAAGGACCTTCAAAAAATCCTTCGGGATGTCCCATCTTCTTGAGGAATGCGAGCGTTGGGATTGGAGTTCATTGGAGCCGGTTTTTTGAGCAAGATGGGATGTCCGAGCCAGGAAGAGCAATGTTTTCGATATGAAGGACCTCAAAAAAAAATCGGTTTTGTGGATAAACTATCTTAAGGATCATACCTATTTCTCGGTTTGGAGAACATACCCTTTTTTGGTTGAGCAACCTTGGTTGGTAAACCCAGTGGCGAACAAAACTTGGGGCGAGCATACCGATGGTTCAAGCCTCTTGGCGAACAAACTTGTTTGTTAAGTCCCTTCTTCTCACACTTATCCATTGAGCATGGTTATTTTAATAATTGAATATTTCGTGTCCTCCAACGTGTTCATTTAATCTTGAGTAATTATATCGAATTGAAGAATGGACGGTCTCATCTTGGTCAAACCCTGAGAATGAATATGTGGTCATAACCCACGAAACTTGTGGGCTTCCCATTGTTTCCTCAACTCTCCTTCAGAATTCCGTCTATATATACTAACCCTCAGAATTCCTCTCAGTTAACTTTCGAACCCTACGAAAAAAACAACTCTGCAATTCTGCGTACATATCTTCTTCCCATCTCTCTGCTAATACTCCGATATAGTTCGACGATAGTATTATTTCAGTGGAACTACTGATATAATACTGTGAACCATTTTAACTTTTGGGGAAATTACACACGATCTTGTGAGCACTATCCAGGGCGTATTTTGTCTTGCGGGGAAAATGATTTATCCTTGACTCGGTTCAATTTTATTTTATGTGTTGTTTATTTTGTGGGTTACGTGATACAGTGCAGTACGAGATTAAGTTTTATAACAATCGCAAGACAAAATAATTTTTTAATCGAACTACTGCAATGTCGAACGAACAACAAGATATCGTTGATGAGTTCATTAACACCGACGTCACTGATGATGTTAACAACTCAACCACTGGTTTAGCTAATTTTTCCGATAGTTTAGTAATTGTAAGGTCTTTGTTACTCCCATTCTTGGACTAGGTGTGGATTAACGTGAACACTCAGTATATATGTGATGTTCAAATGACTGATGGTCCGTTTGCCTTCACTGGACTCGAAATGCCTCGGGACCGGTAACCAAGGTATCTTTGGAATGTCGACCAAGTGCTTCGGGAGCCAGCCTCATCTTGGAATCGAGAATGCCTCGAAGACGCGTTGGAAATCTGGCTAGTTTCTTTGCGATGTACACTAGAAATCCTTTTCTAGAAGGACCTCAAAAAAAAATCCTTTTTGGATAATCTTACCTCAAGAATAGTTTTTGAGCAATACTAGTGTAAATGTGGGACCCGATGATTCAAGCCTCTCAATGGAGGACTTGCGCAAAAAAAACCCGAGAAGTTCTTGGGGTGATTTTAAGAGGTGGCGGTTGAAGATGGAGGAAGATGGCCTCAAATGTCCGAAAAAATGAAAGCTAATCGGATCGAGAATGAATTATGACCTCGGATCGATTGGGGATTACTTGTCTTTGGAATTACATTACGGGTGGACTAAGTGGACGCTAAGTACAACGCGTCTACATTCAACACAAGACCTCAAAAAATGTGGGCTTCTTTGGAGAAAATTTGATGGAGAAAAAGGATCCATCAACTCAAGATGGAAAATGCCTAGGTTCCATTCGGACGACAAAAGTGAAAAGAGAAGCTTGGAGGACTTGATTGTCGGGCTTGAATTGGGAAGTGGCCTCAAAAGAAAAGAAAGGTCTTTCGCAATCGAGGCCAAAGCAAATTTGATGGAGAAAAAATTCAACTTTTCAACGACAAAGAAGAAAATGCCACAGCCACAAAGCAAAAATTCATTTTCTCGGAAAAGCAAGGTCATCGGGTCATCGGGCAAGTGATTGCAAAAATCCCAAGAAAGACTCTGTGAATGTGGCAGAACGGGAGATCACGGAGGCTGATTTGTCTGCTGTGGTGACTGAAGCCAACATGGTGGACAACAAGAAGGAATGGTTTGTGGACACTAGGGCCACTTGCCATGTCTGCTCGGAGAAGTCTGCATTCTCCACCTATTCTCCTACTAAGGGGAGAATGTTGTTTATGGGCAACCAGGCCTCGTCTGAAGCGGCTGGTGTTGGAACAGTTGTGCTGAAGCTGACCTCGGGGATGGAGCTGAAGTTGAATGATGTGTTGCATGTTCCAGACATCCGGAAGAACTTGATCTCTGGCTCGTTGTTAGTTATTCACAAGTTTAAGTTAGTGTTTGAGTCTGACAAAGTTGTATTGAGTAAATTTGGTACTTTTCTCGGGAAAGGTTATCTCGAGAATGGTTTGTTCAAAATGTCAGTCATGGTTGTAAGTCGTAAAGGCAAAAACACTACTATTAATGAGAATGCTTCTACTTCTGTTTATATCGTTGAGTGTTCCTCTTTAGGGAATTTTAGATTAGGACATGTTAATTTAAAAGCTATAAAACGTTTAGTAAATTTGAATTTACTTAACATTGCAAACGTTGATACATCCAAAAGGTGTGAGATATGTGTAGAAGCAAAAATGGCTAAATTACCATTTAAATCTGTTGAAAGGAACACAACCCCTTTAGAATTAATTCACACAGATGTATGTGATTTAAAATTTGTGCAAACTAGAGGTGGAAAAAAGTACTTTATTACTTTTATTGATGATTGCACTAGATTCTGCTATGTTTATATTTTACGAAGTAAAGATGAAGCAATTGAAGCGTTTAAACGTTACAAAACTGAAGTAGAGAATCAATTAAACACTAGAATTAAAACAATTCGCAGTGATAGAGGTGGAGAATATGTGGCTCCATTTGAACAGTTATGTATTGAGTCTGGCATCATACATCAAACAACAGCCCCTTACTCACCTCAATCGATTGGTGTTGCGGAAAGGAAAAACCGAACACTAAAAGAGATGATGAAAGCTATGTTAATCAGCTTGGGTTTACCTCAGAACTTGTGGGGGGAAGCTATTCTGTCAGCTAACCACATTTTAAATAAGATTCCAATTAACAATAAGGATGAAACTCCTTATGAAATGTGGAAAAAGTGCAAACCGTCCTACAAACACCTCAAAGTGTGGGGGTGTTTGGTTAAAGTTGAAGTGCCAACTCCTAAACAAGTGAGAATCGGACCTAAAACGGTCGATTGCATCTTTATAGGATACACCTTCAACTGTAGTGCTTATCGATTCTTGATTCACAAATCAGAGATACCCGATATGACAGTAGGCACTACAATAGAATCAAGGAATGTTGTATTCTTTGAAAACATCTTCCCTTGTAGGAATAAAGAAGAAGTGAGTTCAAATAAACGAACACACGAAGAATCAGATGACACCGCAGGTCCTTCCACTCAAGAGAGTGAAGAACCAAAACGCAGTAAACGAGCTACAATTGATAAGACTTATGGTCCAGACTTCATCACTTACGTGTTGGAAGATGAACCTCAGTCTATCAAAGAAGTTATGTCCAGACAGGATGCTCCACTTTGGAAAGAAGATATTAATAGCGAATATGATTCAATTCTGCAAAATCACACGTGGGAGTTGGTTGACGTCCCCAAAGGTTGCAAGACCTTAGGATGTAAGTGGATCCTTAAAAGAAAATATCAAGCAGATGAATCAGTTGAAAAATATAAAGCTCGTTTAGTTGCAAAGGGTTTTAAACAAAAGGAAGGGTATGATTTCTTTGACACCTATTCACCTGTTACGAGAATCACATCCATCCGTGTACTTATCGTGATTGTTGCCTTGCACAATCTCGAAATACATCAGATGGATGTAAAGACTGTGTTTCTTAATGGTGAGATAGATGCTGAAATATACATGGATCAACCTGAAGGTTACATTACACCTGGAAACGAGAAAAAGGTGTGTAAACTCGTTCGATCACTGTATGGACTTAAACAAGCTCCAAAGTAGTGGCACCTAAAGTTTGACAACATCATGTTGTCAAATAGGTTTCGAATTAACAAATGTGATAAGTGTGTTTATGTGAAGAAAGCACCAAATGGTTTTGTTATCGTATGTTTATATGTCGATGACATGTTAATCATGGGTAACAATCACAATGTCATCGTTAATACAAAAAACATGTTAAATCGAAATTTTGACATGAAAGACATGGGATTAGCAGATGTGATTCTTGGAATCAAAATTGAGAGAACATCAAATGGAATCTCTTTGACACAATCTCATTACGTTGAGAGAGTGTTGAAGAAATTCAATGTATTTGATCATCCACCTGCTAAAACAGAGGAGAACCTGTGGCTCAGTTGGAATATGCAAGAATCATTGGAAGCGTGATGTACATTATGAATTGCACACGTCCTGATCTTGAATGTTCTGTAAACAAGCTGAGCAGGTACACGAGCAATCCAAGTCAGGATCATTGGAAAGCTCTTAGAAGGGTTTTAAGGTACTTAAAGTACATCTTTGACCTTGGGTACACTATACAAGGTATCCAGCTGTACTTGAAGGGTACATCGATGTTAATTGGATATCGAATACAAAAGATTCGTTTTCCACTAGTGGATATGTGTTCACTATTGGAGGAGCAGCTGTATCGTGGAAATCCACAAAACAAACGTGTATAGCCCTTTCCACAATGGAATCAAAATTCATCACTTTAGATCAAGCTGGTGAAGAAGCAGAATGGCTTCGTAATTTTCTGGAAGACATTCCTTGTTGGAACAAACCTGTACCATCGATAATGGTACATTGTGACTGTCAAGCTGCTATAGGTAGAGCTTCGAACAATATGTATAACGGAAAGTCGAGAGATATCCGTCGTCGACATAACTCTGTTAAACATTTGATCTCAACTGGGGTTATAACCATTGACTATGTAAGGTCAAAGGATAACATAGCGGATCCGCTCACAAAGAGCATATGCCGAGATCAAATGAATAAGCTGCTAGAGGGAATGAGTCTGAAATCCACAAAGAAAAACTGAAACAGTGGAAACCCAACCATGATGACTGGAGATCCCAAGAACTTGGTTCAAAATGGAAAACCAAATTGTGAATGTTAGTTGTACAACACTTGAAAATCATGACCATTCCTGACAGCACTAAGTCAAGTGTTGAGCACCCGTAAATGTGGTAAAGGTTAAGTCTTTGACTTTTAATGATTTCTAAAGGTCCAGTTGGGACTGAGTATGACGGGATACTCGAGAGGAGATCACCTATGTAAATGAGAAGTGAGGGCCGCTTCGACCAAACATTTATGAAACACAAAAGGGCGTCCATTGCCAAAACGGACAAAACTATGAGAACGAATCAGAGTCGAGACTGACTTGTGTCTGCACTGCCTATAAGGTATACATTAAGGTGGATTAGTTCAAGGCACTATGTCCACTAAATCGCCGTGTACCTGACAGTGTTGGGCTAAGGAAAGTTCAAAGCCACAAACTACTTATCCTGAAGTAACAAAGTCTCAAATGAGCTGAACGATGATCCTAAATCTGTATAGATGCAATTTTCACTCATGTGGGGGATTGTTGGAAATTTGATTTTGAGAGTGTTCTAGCACTCAAGTTTGACCAAATTATTGAGAAATTAAAACATTGAATTTTATAAATTAAACGTGACGAGATCGTTCTACTCGCGGAGTAGATGATCGTGATATATTTAATATCTCAAAACCAAATTTCGGTGAGTGAGAAATTAATTAAAGAAGATGAGACATTAATGTTTTAGTGAGAGAGTAATTAGTGGGTAAGTGTTGACCAAGTGTAGTCTTCCCACTCATCCCACATTGGAAACTAGAAGGAAAGTTTCCTAGTATAAATATAAGTTTATGGTCATGTTCTCCAGAATGGTGCATGGGGACCCTAACCATGAACCGCGCGAGCGCGCGCCCCTCCCGGGCCCGGGCCCGGGTTCGTGGCAATTGGGCTTTGGGGCCCATCTATCTTTTTAGATACCCAAAATCTTAATTTGGGTCATTTATTTTTGGACTTAATTAATTGGGTGGCCCATTCAGATTTGGGTCGGCCCAGCAAAACTGGATGGTCTCATGCGGTCAAAACCGCCCCGCTGAATTCGTGCGGTCATAACCGACCACAAAACTCGTGGGCTTCCCATGTTTTTCTCAAGTCCCGTTTAGAATTCCGTCTATATATACTGACCCTCAAAATTCCTCTCAGTTAACTTTCGAACCCTACGAAAAAAATAACTCTGCAATTCTGTACATATCTTCTTTCCATCTCTCTGCTCATACTCTGATATAGTTCGACGATAGTATTATTTCAGTTGTGCTACTGATATAATATTGTGAACTATTTTACCTTTTGGGGCAATTACGCACGATCCTGTGAGCACTATGCAGGGCGTATTTTGTCTTGCGGGGAAAATGATTTATCCTTGACTCGGTTCAATTTTGTCTGTGTTGTTTATTTTGTTGGTTGCGTGATACAGTGCAATACGAGATTAAGTTTTATAACAAATAAAGCTAATATCAATACTTGAATCTATTGAATATTATCACTTACTAATTTCATACTATGAAAATAGCTTTTACTGTGAAAACATTATTAATTTTACTTTCATGGTAGTTGATTGCATACAACATAAATAAAAATTAAAAATAATATATTGTTCATCTCATTTGTTCTCTCCCATAATTAAACAACTTCAAATCTCCGTTTCACGTGCATCCATATCAAGCTTCTCCTTAAAAAATATAAATAATTTCAATATTATATGTATTAGTAAACTATAATTTCAAGATTAAGGTTTAGAATTTTAAAATATATTATTTAATTATATATAATTATATATATGTATTAATTTAAAATATAATTTGGGAAAAAATTTCATGGAACCCTAGGAATTCCGGAATGGAATTGTTTGATCTTCGGGAAAATAATCGGGGAATAAGGATTAGATCAAGCCTAATCATAAAGTATACCGTGCCATTTAAGTGCATATTTAAAATACAATTTACTTAATTAAAACATGCAACTTGTTTAAATTAAGGCATGCATGCAACTTGTTTTCACTTAATAAATTGTGTGTTCCAGTGTAATCAAGTTACATATTTTAGTGAAATAAATTGTACTCCCTCTGTCCCGCTCTTATTTGAATATTTACTATTGGCACGAGCTTTAATGTATGAGTTGTTTATTCCTATTAAAATGCATAAACTTGTTTTTTTTATGGAGGTTAAATGGTAAAGCAATGACATTGGTGTAAATTAAAGGAGATAAAATTGACTTGAGACACACTTGTGTGAGACCGTCTCACGATGAGATAGGGCATAAGTTAGACACACTTTGGAAAGATGGAAATAATTTATGCTACGTTGTACCCCATCTCATGCATGTTTAGTGTGTAAAAAATAATGACTTAGGATGTAATATTGATATGTTTAAGAGATATAAAGAAATTGTTTCAAAAAAAAAAAAGATATAAAGAAAGATACATATTTGCGTGTGACAGAGTCACGGTGAGACGGAGTATAATATTGACATGACACTTTAACATTTTGGAAGGGATGAGTGTTGATTTATACTAGTTTGTATTCCGTCTCATGTATGAGATTGTCTCATACGAGTTTTGTCATAAATAAAAGGGGAAAAATTGTTTATTGCTATAAATAGAAATATTTAATTAAATTTAAAACAACTCTTTTTAATAAATATTAAAAAAATGAAACGAATGAGTACGTTTTAAAAATATACTTAAGTGTTACCGTGCACTTGATGCACATCAAGCTTACTCATGGAAGAATGTTGTGTTGCAGAGAAAAATATTAGCCTTCAGTATTTTTGAATTTTTAATTTTGTATAATTGACATAATATTAACAAATCTAGGTCTATCTATTGTATAAAATGTGGGTAATGGAGTTAATGATAGGTTAGGGACACCGAAAAATGATATTATCTTTAAAGGTATTAATTCCTCCCACATAGGTGTAAATGGTTCACAAATAATTAACCTTCATGGATACAAAACCTATTCCACGGAAATTTGATAGTTACACTCTAACGAATTTCAGAAGCAGAAATCACAAGTGTGTATATAAAACTAAAAAATAGAAGACTCGATATATAGAGAGACTCGACTTTTAATGTTTAGGGAAACTTGATTTCTACTTGCCGCGAGAAAGTCTAATTCTCGATATCTTGAGAAAGTATTGTTGGGATATTTTAGTTTTGATGAATTATGCCAAAACATATCAACTTGTGTTATTCAAGCTAATTTACAGATAACAAGTTGAGGGGGAACGAAAGAACAAGTTGAGGGGGAACTCACGAAATCGAGATCAGATGAGTTAGATGAGTTCCGAGTTAAACTGATGAGCTGTACAAAATCAGAAGAGAAGAAAAGCTAAGCCACCGATCGAAAGAAAACCGACCGTAAGATCGTAAGAGAAGGTTGTAGATCAAGATGAAGAGATGAGATCGATCAAGATCGGGCGGATCGAGATCGATATGAAGAGGAAGCAGATGAGATCGACGAGATCGACGCGGATCGAGATCGATATGATAAACCGATATGCTAACTCGATGTAATCGACTGATGCTATCCCGATATGTTGATCTCGAAGAAGTGTTGATCCGATCGGTCGAACCGATCGATCAGGCAAGAAGAAATCAGATAGTCTGAGTAAAGTGATCTGAGACTCAGTAAGTAAAAGTGATCTGAGACTCAAGAGTAAAGTGATCCGAGGCTCGAAGAAGTAAAGTGATCCGAGGCTCGAGAAGTAAAAGTGACTCGAGGGTCGGGATGTCCGAAGTCGAAGAATCGAACTCGGTCCACTGAGTGTCGAGATGCCGATCGGATAAGGTCCGCCAAGAGAAGTCTATTTGAATCAAGTAACTCAAGGCTCGGATAGAATTGAAGATCCCGAGAGACTCGAAGATCTTCAAGAATATAGCAGTTAGAATCAGCTGACGTGGACCAATGAGAGAAAGACAACAAGTCTGAAAAAGCTGCAAAAAGCTACAGAATAGTATGGATTTGAATGTGATTCTCTCCAACGGTAACATTCAAATCCACACTATAAATAAAAGTTCTTCCTTCATTCTAAAGTGTGGAAGTGTGTGAAATGCGTGAAAACACCATTGAAGCTACAGAGCCAAATCATGTAGCATTTCCACCATAGAACACAGAGCAAGATATACACGCATATATTCAAGAGTGTTCTACCCTAGATCTAAGCACAAATGTAATATCCTAAGCTTAGAGAGATTTTCCCATCCTTAGCATTGAGGCTAAACATATGTAAGGGAAAATATCACCCTAGTTGGAAACCAAACAAACCTTTACCCAAACTCAAAGTTAGGTTAAGTTTGTACGTGAGTGTGAACTAGCAATCCCGAAAGGGAGGGTAGGCAATCCCGTGAGGGAGATAAGTCCCGTTTGAGTGTGAACTCGGTAAACATCTGTTGGGTGTTGGACTAACACGTTAAACTAAGTCCAGTCGGTTAAGTTGGTGCCCCTTGTTATAGGGAAGAGTGGATGTAGGAGTTGGACTCCGAACCACTATAAAATTGTGTGTTCTTTACTGCTTTATGTTTTTACTTGCCATATGCATTCGATTATAAGCAAAACAACACTTGAGCTTAAAACGCAAAAATGGGAATCACTCTGCCCTTACCCCTATTTTATATGCATTACATGGTATTTTCTGCATTCACGGGTTTTCCGCGCTAATGGGTTTTCAGAAAATCGGGACCAACAAGTATAATTCTCGATTATATTCAACTCTCCACACTTCCCGAGTATTTATAGATACTCAAGGGTTGCACCGAAAGGTTGCCATTTTAACTTATCAAAAGGTGCAACTTCACCGATTAGTTACGTTGAACCTGAAGGGTTGCAACTTCACTAAAAATGTGTTCTTTTGTGAAGAGCTCTCTCGATTTATTATATTATGTAAATATACATATATATACAACAATCCTCCACTTATTTACATATATAATATATAATAAAAATAATAAAATAAACACACTTGCTTTACGCAACGAATAGCCATGAAGTGGACTTAGCCTTTAACTTATGGTTGAACATGAAACACTATGAAATCATATTCTCGTCGCGTATGATTTCTTGCTCCTTTATTTTGGCAGCACCAATTCGTAATGGGCCTTGTGCTCATCCCGATCTCGCAAGTATTTTAGGACCTTACCGACATAATCCCTAAGAAGCGGCCTCTCACTTCTCTACTTGCATAGGTAGACTCATCAAGAATGTCCACAACACATCCCACAAAGCTATGAGTCTATTAACTTATTGAGGATTCAAAATCCAGCCTTAACTTGTTGTGGTAATAAAAATGCATAGGTCAGATATAGAGCTTTCGAAATAGTCTTTACCCCCACTATTTTCAGGTTATGCACTTTGAAATGTATCCATGTTTCCATTTCGCCGATATCTAATATTGAATTCCCTTTGAAAACTCGATCTTAAATGTAAGATGGAGTAGGGTTCAATCAAGACATCTTGTTCAATCGGTAATAGCTCTATTCTCCGCGGACCTTTTATATTTTATCTCCCGATATAAATTTTGCTAGTATTTGATTCGTTTAGAGATACTCAAGCATGATTTTCCTCTTTTTGATCATTGCTTTTCACATGATTATATATGATCAGATTTCATCAAATATATATAAAGCAACACAACTTTGCTTTCAATTTCAAGTGGCGTTACACTCAACTCTTAAATAATTCCTCAACGAATTATTTGAGTAAACGTCTTTTGAATTATATCCAAATTCAATTGCGGTCTTCACTGCCACCCTTAACTCTTAAATAATTCCTTCATGAATTATATAGTACGAGTTAACTATTGAATTAAATTCAAATTCAAGTGGATCCTTTATTGCGACCCTTAACTCTTAAATAATTCTTCAATGAATTATATTAGTCAAAATATTTTGAATTAAATTTAAATTCAAATGGGCCTTCATTGCCACCCTAACTCTTAAATAATTTCTTTAAGAATTATATACGAGTTAATATGAAATAATATTTATTAAAAAAATATTAATCCATAACATTGTCTGAACCAAAATTAAATTGGTTAATGGTCTAATAAAAATTGTTATGGCCCATGCGATATTAACTTGTCCTTAGCCCAATAGAAAATTTAAAGTCTTAAACATCCAATTTTAAAAAAGTGAATGACTACTAGGTTCCATTTGACCACTTTTATTGCTATTAGGTACCAGTTTTTGAAAATATTACTATTAGGTTTTAAAAGTAGACGAATGTACATAAATGCCCTTAACACTCTTTTTTTTTTTTTTTTTTTTTTTTGTCTTCTTGCTCATATTTTCTGGATGTGTCTATTTTTTCCTTCCTTCCACCACTTTTTTTCTGTGCGGATTTTTAATTTTTATTATTTTTTTAAAAGGATTCTAGGAATATTTTTTAAGATTTCTAGTGATTTTCGATGTTTTCGAGTTTTTTCGTGATTTTAAATACATGAACATAATGCATATATGCACGAATACATACATATTTATGCACGAATACACAAAATTTGATATATCTAAATCACAAAATACCTAAATTTACATATCTAAAATCCAAAATATTTACATATTTTTGCCTTAATTAAAAAATTTACATATTCCACATGCACAAATGCACGCATACATGAACATATGCACGAAATACATACATACATACATGCACGAATGCATGAACATATGCATAAAATCTAATGAAAAATCCATAAACCCCACATCCAAATCTTCTTCCATCATCTTCATCTTCTTCCAATAAACTCAGAAAAAATTAAAATTTCCTATAAAAATTTCAATTAGCAAATAAATATATAGTACAAATTCATTTTGAATCCAAAAAACTGCAAAACCCAGATCTACCATTTCTTCAAGAAACATACAAACCCAAAAACAACAAACTAAAAAATAGCCAAAATCCCAAAATCTGAACAGATAAAAAAATTCAAAAAATTGAACAATGCATCAGCAAATTCGAAAAATCCCAAAATCAGATGCATTCTAAAAATTCCAAAATCAAAATCGGAACAAAACCCCCAAAAAAAAAACAGATTTAAATACCAAAATCTGAACAAAACTCTTGTTGTGATGGATCTATGTCCACTCCCAAACAGCCCACGTAAACAATTTTGACATTTGGGGGAAACCCATCTTTCAGTGATAGAGGTTGTTGTCTGTTCTACCATGGAAGCAACGGCGGAAGAAAAAAGATCTGCAGCGGAGAAAAAAAAAATCACGCCGGCGAAAAAATCTGAGAGAGAGATTGCGTGGTTTGCTGGAATCAAGTTTGACTAAGTCATGTTGGAATAGTGTATAAAGTGATTTGCTTGAATTAAGTGAAACTGGTGTGATTTGCTTGAATCAATTTGGACTGATTCACGTTGGAGAGGAAGAGAGAAAGAAACGTGGGTGAGGGAGAGAGACTTTAGGGTATCCTGCGCCGGAAAGGGGATCTGATTTTTGTTTCGAAAAGGAAAAGAGAAAATTGTGAGAGGGAGGGAGGGAGGGAGAATGGTGGGGAGATTTGATTTGTTTCTAGGGTTTTATTGATTTGAGGTTATATTAGGTAACTTATTTCAATTTGGAACCTACTAGTAATATCAAAAAGTAGGTGGAACTTACTTGCAATATTTCCACCAAATTGGAACCTACTAGTAATTTTCTCATTTTAAAATAGCCCAAACATCTTTTTTTCGCCAAGGCGTTCTTTTCTCCCTGAGTCGCCTACTCGCCGTCTTTCTCGCAGGATCTCCACCGCCTCACCCACCACCATTTTTTTCGAGCATTAAAGAGTTTCTAAATTTAGGGAAGAAAATATACCGTTTCAATTCTCAGTTTGGACCAACACGTCCATCCGAGAATGTGGAATAAACAGATATGGGATTTAAATCAAAATGGTCCCGCAACTTTGCACCTTTATTGAAAAAGTCTTGTATATATCACATGTTTCAATTTAGTCCCGTATGTTTTCAAGTTGTGCCGATTTAGTCCCAAATCGCCGGAGACCGGTCAAACTACCCCAAAATGACGTCGTTTTTGGGGCGTATGATACACGCGCCCCTAATTTTGATCGGGAAACACAGTATCATGCGCCGATTTAGTCCCAAATTAGGGGCGCGTGTATCACACGAGCCAAAAACGACGTTGTTTTTGGCTGGTTTGACCGGTCTCCGGTGATTTGGGACTAAATCGGCACAAATTGAAAATATACGGGACTAAATTGAAACAAGTGATATATACGGGACCTTTTCAATAAATGTGCAAAGATACGGGACCTTTTTGATTTAAATCCCAAACAGATATCATTCCACCCATCTTCCCATTTCTCTCTTCTTCCTTTAGTTTTTTTTTCTTTCTCTGAAACGTCTAGGTTTGGATTTCGAAAATGGAACCTCCGGTGATTTTTTGAATTTGGAGAAAATATCCAACCAAAGTCACATTAATTAAGTGAGATGAAAAGGAATATTATATCCAATGAAAGTCACAATTTGATTAATTAAGTGAGATTAAAAGGAACCGACTCACCATATTAGTTATGGCCTTTCTCTCCATCTTTGAACCGTTGTGTTCGTTCATTTATCAACATTGACAGAACTTCCTTTCTTTGAAAAGTTGTGCCGATTGGGAAATCTCCTGTTTCAGTTTTGATCATTTCAACGGGAAGTTGTTTTAATTAAAACCTTTGGAACTGGACCACCACATTCGAGAGAACAGGGAAGAAACATACATTATCCTCCCCATCTTCCCTATTCTCTCTGGAATAGTGCGTCTGCTACAGCGGCCTGACTGTCTACAACAATTTCTAAATTTTGGTTTCTTTAATTTTCTTTGCTCTTTCTTCAATTTAATACCTTTAAAATTATTGTATAAAATGTGGGTAATGGAGTTAATGATAGGTTAGGCACACTGAAAAACGATGTTATCTTTAAAGGTATTAATTCCTCCCACACATGTGTAAATGATTCACAAGGAATTAACCATCCAGGATACAAAATCTATTCCACGAAAATTCGATAATTACACTTTAACGAATTTCAGAAGCAGATGTGTATATAAAAATAAAAAATTAGAAGATTAGATATATAGAGAGACTCGACTTTCAGTGTTTAGAGAAACTTGATTTTTACTTGTCTCGAGAAAGTCTAATTCTCGATATCTTGAGAAAGTATAATTAAATCTCGATTTTATTCAACTCTCCACACTTCCCGAGTATTTATAGATACTCAAGGCACCACAAAATAATGGACATTTAAAGAGGAATTTAACGAGGGATTAAAGAGGGAATACTATTTGGTGAGGGTTTTAACGAGGGAAATGAACCCTCTTTAAAATGCTAGTCGCTAAGTGATTTACAAGGGAAAAATTGGGCCCTCGGTAAAAAGCAAGGGCTTTAACGAGGACTGACACGATGTCAGAATTCCCGAGAGTTGGCAGACCCTCGCTAAATTAGATGCAAAATCCCTCGCCTAGGCCCTCGTCTTAATCACAGATAATTTGAAATATAATCTCCACCTGCCCTTCTTTCTTGACCCTTTTGCAAAGAGCAGGTATGACTTTCTTCTTCAAATTGAAAACGGAAAAGCACTTGAACGCCGGCTCGCCTCCATGCGCGGTGCCAACAGTTTACAACAAATATGCAACAATCTCTCCACAATTAAATCTGCAACAATTTCCCTCACATATCTCTCCACAATCAACAATAAATCCAGAACAATTAATCAATTTCCCCAAATCAACCAAACCATTTAAGAAATTAAAAATCAATTACCTTTCTATTGGCGAGCCACTAGTGTTTCCTTTCTCCGCCGTGATTGGGAAGACGACGAGTGGCGTTTTCCCAGGAGATTGTTGGTTACAGCACGAATTTTGGAGAATTCGTAGATTTTGGTACTTTCCGGAGGGGTCGCGGAGGTTGGACAGTGAGATGGGCCTGGAGACGAAGGAGGTGGCGACGGAGCTATCCAGGAGGTAGGAGGAGCCACCGCCAAAGGAGGAGTAGCTGTGGCAGAATGGATTGGAGAGTGGTTTGGGGGTGTAAGCAAATAAAATTTACACCCAATAAAATGGCGACATGCGTACAATTTTATATTAATATCAAATAAAATTATTTATTTATTTATTGAGAATTTACTAAATTAATTCTCTAAATTAAATAATTAAATGATTGATATTTAATATATACACGCTTCAAGTCAGTCAAATTTTACGAGCAATTAGATACTCGTATGTGGCGAATCAAACTGATATTTGGTCATAAATAGAAGTGAGAATCAAACTGATATTTGGTCATAAATAGAAGGGAATTAATGACAAATCAATCAAATTAATGATTTACGCTAATTACGCCAATCAAATCCCTTCGACCAATCAGAGGCCGCCACGTGGCACCTCAATTGTCATCCCTCACCCTATAAATAGGGGCCAAACTCTTCATTCCATACATCAGCATTCCAGACGAAGAACTTGTTGGGATATTTTAGTTTTGATGAATTATGCCAAAACATTATCAACTTGTGTTATTCAAGCTAATTTACAGATAACAAGTTGAGGGGGAACGAGAGAACAAGTTAAGGGGAACTCATGAAATCGAGACAAAGATGATCGAGATCGGGAGCGTCGAATCGAGATCGAATGAGTAGGATGAGTTCCGATAAACCGATGAAAGTGAACAAGAAGAAACATCTTGATTTTTGAAGAAGAAAAATTTGATCAGCAAGCCCGATCACGATCTTGATCTGATTAAACGATGCGATCTTGTGCGATTCTTGTCACGGTGACCAGATCAAGCGGCACCAGTTAGGCAGACCGGATCAAAGCGGACCCAGATTAGGCAGATCAGATCAGGCCGGACCGGATCGAGCGAGGCAGATCAAGTAAAAACAGTCGGCAGACCGGATCAGGCCAGACCCGGATCAGCCGGACTGAAATCTGCAGACCCAGATTTCTGCGGACGTAAATCGGTGAAATTGATCAGATCCGTTAGACACACAAAAAGCTGTCCAATGAGAAGATGACAACACACATATTGATGTGACATAAAGCTGCAAGCAACAGTGCAAAAGGACAAAGAAAAGCGGGAAGACTATTAGTATGGATTTGAATGTACTCTCCAACGGTATTATTCAAATCCACACTATAAATACATTGCACTATCTTCAAAAGAAGATAATGGAGAATCTGCAAAGTGAATATTAAAGCCAAATATTCAAGCAACTCCATTCAAGAACACGGAGCATTAAATATCCAAATTTACCCAAGAGTGTTCTACCCTAGATCTAAGCACAAATGCTATATCCTAAGCTTGGAGAGATTTTACCATCCTTAGCATCGAGGCTAAACAAATGTAAGGGAAAATCTCAACCTAGTTGGAAACCAAACAAACCTTACCCAAATAAGTTTGATAGGATAAGTTTGTAGGTGAGTGTGAACTCGGTAAACATCTAGCAATCCCGAAAGGGAGGGTAGGCAATCCCATGAGGGAGATAAGTCCCGTTTGAGTGTGAACTCGGTAAACATCTATAGGCGATCCCGTGAGGGTAATAAGTCCCGTTTGAGTGTGAACTCGGTAAACATCTGTTGGGTGTTGGACTAACACGTTAAACTAAGTCCAATTGGTTAAGTAGGTGCCCCTGATGATAGGGAAGAGTGGATATAGGAGTTGGACTCCGAACCACTATAAAATCGTGTGTTCTTTACTGCTTTATGTTCTTACTTGCCATATGCATTTGATTATAAGCAAAACACAACACTTGAGCTAAAAACGCAAAAATCTGGAATCACTCTGCCCTCACCCCTATTTTATATGCATTACACGATTTTTCCGCATTTCATGGGTTTTTCACCAGGACCAAAAATTGGTATCAGAGCAGGAGTTCAAAAGATCACTTTTAATGTGATCATCTGAACTAATCTTTTTAAACGAAAACATGTTTTCTTTAAAAATGCATATATTTTAATGTTTTGGCATCATTATCAAAAAGGGGGAAATTGTTGGGATATTTTAGTTTTGATGAATTATGTCAAAACATTATCAACTTGTGTTATTCAAGCTAATTTACAGATAACAAGTTGAGGGGGAACGAGAGAACAAGTTAAGGGGGAACTCATGAAATCAGGCAAAGATGATCGAGATCAGACGAGGCTGCAGACGAGGCTGATCGAGATCAGATGAGTAGGATGAGTTTCGAGTAAACTGATGAGCTGAACAAGAAGAAACATGCTAATTTTTGAAGAAGAATGTCGCAAAGCCGGTGACGCAAATCTTGATGCAAATTAATGATGTAGTGATGATGCAGCTTTGGTCGATGTAGTGCCGATGCGATTAAGTGATCTGATCGAAGGTCGATGTAGTTTGTCGATGCAAGGTCGATGATCTGATCTTGATGCAAGGTCGATTGATCTTTGTTGATCAACCATATCGGTGACAGATCATATCACCGACCAGATCAAAGTGGCACCAGACTGACCAGACTGCACTAGACCCGAAATATCAGACGGAGATATCCGGCAGACCGTAAATCGTGAGTGGTGATCGATCCGTTAGACACACAAAAAAGTCATCCAATGAGAAGATGACAACACACATATTGATGTGACATAAAGCTGCAAGCAACAGTGCAAAAGGACAAAGAAAAGCTGGAAGACTATTAGAATGGATTTGAATTTACTCTCCAACGGTATTATTCAAATCCACACTATAAATGCATTGTACTATCTTCAAAAGAAGATAATGGAGAATCTGCAAAGTGAAGATTAAAGCCAAATATTCAAGCAACTCCATTCAAGAACACAGAGCATTAAATATCCAAATTTACCCAAGAGTGTTCTACCCTAAATCTAAGCACAATTGCTATATCCTAAGCTTAGAGAGATTTTTCCATCCTTAGCATCGAGGCTAAAAAAATGTAAGGGAAAATCTCAACCTAGTTGGAAACTAAACAAACCTTACCCAAATCAGTTTGATAGGATAAGTTTGTAGGAGAGTGTGAACTCGGTAAACATCTAGCAATCCCGAAAGGGAGGGTAGGCAATCCCATGAGGGAGATAAGTCCCGTTTGAGTGTGAACTCGGTAAACATCTATAGGCGATCCCGTGAGGGTGATAAGTCCCGTTTGAGTGTGAACTCGGTAAACATCTGATGGGTGTTGTACTAACACATTAAACTAAGTCCAGTTGGTTAAGTAGGTGCCCCTGATGATAGAGAAGAGTGGATGTAGGAGTTGGACTCCGAACCACTATAAAATCGTGTGTTCTTTACTGCTTTATGTTCTTACTTGCCATATGCATTTGATTATAAGCAAAACAAAACACTTGAGCTTAAAACGCAAAAATCTGGAATCACTCTGCCCTCACCCCTGTTTTATATGCATTACACGATTTTTCCGCATTTCATGGGATTTTCACCGGGACCAACATAACTCATTCCAGACGAGCAAAACGAGAAGAGTCCAGAGCTCCCTGCAACTGTTCTTGATGTTTCGAAGCAACTTCAAAGGTGTTCTTCATGCAAATCATTCAGAAACAACGTTCGATCAGAGATTAAGGCTCGAAGTCCCTCCGATTAGACGTTTCTTCAAAGGCGAACTTCAAAGATTTGAAGGCATTCTTCACCAGCTCCAAGGCGTTCTTCACGAAACCGTCCAGAAATGACTCCAAATCCGAGATCAAGGCTCTAAACCCCTCCAATTCGCCGTTTCTCCTCAAAAGCGTTCTTCGTTCAACCCTTGAAGATTCGAAGATCTTCGTCAAAACATTCAAGCATTCGAAGACGTTCTTCATCAATCTCGAAGAAATTCATCCAAAAGCTACGTTTGATTCAAAACAAGACGTTTAGTCCTTGAATCAACGTTTCAATTCTCCAAATTCAACTCCAGACAAGATTAAGGTCAAAGTCAAAGAAGAGAAGAATCAGAGGAACAAGTCAGAGTTTGAACCCACTAATATTCAACAATTCAATTAGAACAAATTAAGTTGTAATCATATTCCGTATATTTTTAACTAATTCACGAGAATTGTACTTACAGGGGGGTTCTTGATGATGATGAACCCATATGAAAAATTTAGAAAGGGGATAGAAATGGAGAAGTGGTGTTCTTCTCTGTTTACTTTGTTCCAAAATATTTGAGTTTGGATTCAGATAGAAGTGATTTTTTATTCCTGATCTCCTTATCAGCAGGGCACATAAATTACCGAGGGCTTTTAACCCTCGCTTTCTGTCAATATTAAATTGGCGAGGGATAACATCCCTCGTAAAATGTTTGACACAAATTGCCGAGGGAATCTGCCCTCGAGAATAGTTGACGAGGGCATAACCCTAGGCAAAACCCTCATTATTTGTCGTGAACCAAAAACCCTAGTTAAAGTCCCGGCTAATTTGTGCCCTCGTTAAAACCCTCGCTAATTAATGAGGGTTTTCTGCCCCTTTTTAATTCCCCTTGTTAAATTAGCGTTTTTTTGTAGTGAGGGTTGCACCGAAAGGTTGCGATTTTAACTCATCAAAATGTGCAACTTCACCGATTAATTACGTTGAACTTGAAGGGTTGCAACTTCACTAAAAATGTGTTCTTTTGTGAAGATATCTCTCGATTTATTATATTATATATATATATATATACACATATATATACACGACACTATCAAGTTTCGTCTTACATTTCCAATTGAAAGTTATGATAATAAAAATTATTAAAAGTTTGTACATACAGTATAGTTGTGTAGTATTAATTTATCTTAGCCAATTGGAGCGAATACACATTTGAGCTTAGAGAGCTCCACTTGGACAGCCCTTTTTTCGAACAGCTCTCCAAGTAGTTCCTTGGAGAGCGGTTCTATTAAAAAAAAAAAAAAGAGGTTAAAAACCGCTGTCCAAGATCAAAGCTTAGACCGCTCTCCAAGTAGTTCCTTGGAGAGCGGTTCATAACCGCTGTGCAAGGGTAATTGGAGAGCAGTTTTGAACCACTGTCCAAGGTAAAGCTTGGACAGCGGTTCATAACCCCTCTCCAAATGAATTTTTTTTTTTTTTTTTTTTTTTGTAAAGCTTGTATTTTTTGTTTTATTTTTTTTGTTTTAATTTGTAAATTCTTTTTAGGTACAGTTCCAATATTTTATTCTTTAAATTCTCGTGTTATTTCTTTTTAATATTCATCTTATATAATGAGATTAACACAAACTCTTATGTAAAATTTGTTCATAATATTACTTGTTTAAATAGAAAAGTATTACTTGTTTAGATAGAAAGGTATAACTTGTTTAAAGAAAAGTATTACTTGTTTAGATGAAAAAGTATTACTTGTTCAAAGAAAAATATTACTTGTTTAGATAGAAAAATATTACTCGTTTAGAAGGAAAATTATTACAAGTTTAAAAGAAAGGTAGTACTTTTTTTTAAAAAAAAGTACAAGTAAAAAATATAATTTAATTTAATTTTAATTTTAATTTATATAAAAAAAATTATTATATAAAAATGTGATTGAATTAATAAATACGATAATTGAAATAAAGAATTTAAAAAAAAATTGTAAGAAAAAATGATTTTTAGAATATATAGAATTAATTTCATTAAATAAACGCAAGAAAAGTATTACTTATTTAGATGAAAAAGTGTTACTTGTTTAAATAAAAGAATTACTTGTTTAAATAGAAAAGTATTACTAGCTTGTTTAGATAGAAAGGTATAACTTGTTTAAAGAAAAGTATATATTACTTGTTTAGAAGAAAAAATATTACTTGTTTAAAGAAAAATATTACTTATTAAGATAAAAAAAAGTATTACTTGTTTAGAAGGAAAAGTATTACAAGTTTAAAAGAAAGGTACGTAGTGTACTTTAAAAAAAAAACAACTAAAAAATATAATTTTAATATAATTTAATTTAAATTTATATAAAAAAAATTATTATTATATAAAATTTTGATTGAATTAATAAATAAGATAATTGAAATAAAGAATTTTAAAAAAAATTGTAAAAAAAACGAATTCTAGGACATATAGAATTAATTTCATTTTAGTAACGCATAAAGAAAAGCTAGTAGTCGAGCGGAATTGATCGCTTAGGGCCAAAGGTCCAAATGTTAGGTCCCCATGGGGGGCGAATAATTGCCTCAATTAATTTGGAGGCTTGGTGACTTATATATGAGATGTTTGGTGGGTCCGTGCCTAAAAATCGATTTTTTTTTTAAAAAAAATGTGTTGGAGAGCAGTTTTTAACCGCTGTCCAAGTGTATATCAAAAAAAAAGTGTGCGGTTGAAAACCGTTGTCTAAGCGCCCATTTGCAATGCGGTTAAAAACCGCTGTCTAATGTCATTTTTAACAGCTGTCCAATTCCAAATCTGTGCAAGATTGCTGCACGTAACACGTCAAAGTCATAATTTTCTTATTTTTTTTTCAGGAAAATAGTTCATACATGAATAATTTTTCTCAATTAAAATAATGAGAGTAGGACTCATGAATACTTAGGTGCATCGTGCACTCATAATGCATTTTAGAATCGTGAGATTTGTTATATCAAAAAATGCAATTTATTTATATTGAACCATGTAACTATTAATATGAAAAATAATTGCACGATTCAGTATAAATAAATTACACTTTTTAGTATAACAAAACACACAATTCTAAAATATATTAAGAGTGCACGATGCATTTGAATACATACAAAACTTAATCAAATAATAAACATTATTGCACTTCAGCATTTAACTGTAGTATCCAATCCACGTTTAAATATGTAATTATTATGTGTCTAATAAAAGAAAAAGTCATAAATAAATCATCAGTTTTACTGTGTAATGTATTTTATTTTTTTATTTAGTTGGGAAAAAGATTTTATTGATATTGTGTATAAAATATGCCAAATAAAATGTTGTATTTACACAGAGACCATAAAATCAAAAATTCTCTGGAATTTTTAAACCAATCTTTCAACGAAAATTTACCTAAAATCGGGAATTTAGCAGAATATCAACGGAAAATCGTCATTTTATCTCCCCGACAATCTTGTCATTTCTGAATTATGTATCCTCAAAAATTTTCTTATTTCTCCAATCTCACAACACTCAAACCACACACATCCATATACCAATAGCAATCATGTTACCTCTCTTGCCGAAAAATATGCCAACGTGCATTTGGTAATGAGTTTGTACATGATTGTGAATGGGTATTGGTATGTCCATACATCCGCAACACGATCCCCAAATCGGACAACCCAGGAATAAGTGGTCGGCTGTTTCGACGTCCACATTGCAGATTGGGCAGCACATGTATGTGTTAGCTTGGATAATGTGTCTTGGATAGTATTAATATTTCATTAAAATGTATTAGTTAGTCGGTATCATGTTCAATTCAAAAATATTAATGTTACACTATAAGTGATAACAAATATTTATATAAGTGGTCTCATGCATGAAACGAGATACAATATAGCATAAATCAACATTCACCCTCCCAAAATGTTAAAGCGTCAATGTTTAAATTTATGTTCCGTCTTACCGTAAGACCATCTCACGCAAGCGCGCCTCTAAAATGATAGTTTTAAACAAATTGTAAAATGTTTTACATAAGACCAACACTTAATATAAAACCATAGAAACTTGTTAATAGCCTTCACACTCTCAACAAACAAATAACAAAATCCAAAGTAGTTCTTAGGGAACATATCATCTGTACTAAAATCAAATTCAAGATGATGTTGATTTCAAGAACTGAATCAACCTATTCAAGTTCAAGTAAGAAGACCCCCCTTCAGAAATAGCATTCTTTGCCAAAACAGCCAAACTCTGAGCCTTCATCAAGAACTCATCCCTCCTAACTTCCATTACATCCCTAATCATCTTCTCAATCAAGATTCTATCACACGTATCTTTCATATCCAATCCGATCCTCCACACCTCACTCACAAACCTACTATTTATCATTTGGTCCGCGATATAAGGCCAACAAAGCATTGGGAGACCAATTACAATACTTTCCATAGTCGAATTCCACCCACTGTGCGTGAAGAACGCACCAATAGCTGGATGCGCTAAAACTTCGCGCTGAGGGACCCACTCCACCATCAACCCTCTCGACTTTGTCCCTTCCTCTAACTCCACCGGAATCTCATTCCCATCCCCGATGACAGAATCGGGCCTTATAACCCACAAGAACCTCTGCCCACTATTAACCAACCCATACCAAAACTCCAACATTTCATCCCTTGTCAGTATAGTAATACTTCCAAAGCTTACATATATCACAGAATTGCTAGGCTGAGAGTCGAGCCAGGTGATGCAACTATCGTCCTCTTTCCAGAAACTACTCGAAGAGTGCAATGATTCGATTCCCCTGGTTTCTCTCAATGCTTTTAAATGTGCATGTAGGGGCCCAATGGAGTATACATTGGGAATATGGTTACGGATTTGATCAAGAATTGGACCTTCCAAATCTTCAAATGTATTCAGTATGAGCCCTGAGGCTTTGAGTGTTCTTTTAGTCACCGTTTTGACTGTCTGAAATCCAGGATCATCAATGCTTTCTACTCGGCAAAGTCCTGGAATGTCGCGTCGACGGAAAAATGTTTCCATTCCTGGAATGCTTGTTACCATTAAGTCCATTTCTTTCTTTCTCCAGTATGCTAATTTATCTTCATTCTTTTCTGGATCAGTTTTGCAACAATGAGGGTGCTATACAAGAACAGATTTAAAGGGAAGTAGGGCCCTTTGATTATTTTTTTTCAGTTTCATAGATGTATTTTTTTTAATGAAACTTATAAATTATGAATAGGTTTTCTCTGCGCAATTGCATTGTGTTATTCAAGTGTATTTTTTAAAATATGTAGTTTGTTGAACTAAAATATTTTGCACTAAAATATGCAACTTGCAGGTTGCTCTTTTATTGAAACAAACTTTGAACTTAAAAAATGCAACTGAATTGTACGGTGCATTTAGTGCATACAAGAACTTATCTTAATGAATTGCACATTTTAAATCGGAGGTGCCTGACTGATCACTACAATTGATAACTCATAACTTATACTAATAGATACATAGATACAAAAAGATTGCATATAAGCAATTATATTTGCACATTTTGTGCAACTTCAACTGCATATATGCAATTATTTTGTATTTGTTAGTAAGTTTTTTAAAAATTTATACCTATTATTAACTTGATTTAAAATTTTGTACCCAAAATAATTAATATTCCTAAAAATTGCATGTTATAGTATACTAAACCAACTTGTTTTGTATTTGTCCCCTTGTCTTAGGGGGTAAGAATTTATGAATGATGATTCGCCTTTTAAAAAAAAAAAAAACTATTTTAAACTTGGTGAAACAGGTGAGGCAGATTCTTGAGTGAGGTTGATTGAGGGCAATTGCTTTTTAATGATTCTGCCCCGAGCAAAATCTGTCCATGTAGCACCTCCCTTTGTCTTATTCTCTAATAATTGTTACCATGTAAATGTCTTCAAATGTTGAGGAAATACTCCTTTTTAAAACGTCGCCATATTTTAAATCGTGCATTTAATTATCATGAGTTCTTGCACTTGGGATTTCTTTATATGCATATGTGGTACCGAGATTTCAAATCTAAGTATGTTTAACCGCTAATTATGATTACTGATTGCCAATGATTATTTAGTATTGTTTTCAACTCTTGTCATTTTTCATCTTCCCCAATAATATATTACTGAATTAAAAATAGAAATATTATTTTAAACAGAATGTGTGGAGTGGGTTGAAAGTACCTTTGAGAGGGACTTCCCCTGCTTCGATCATCTCTTGAATAAAAAAATACGCCCAGAAGGAACACGCGCTGCTGGTCCTGAAGTATACGTACGGAATCCCCATTTCTTCAATCACCGGCAGCGTAAAACTCAACACCCCATCCATGATCACGCAGCTCACGCGCCTCCTAGCGCCGCCGTCGCTCAGCCCGTCGGTGGACTTCATCAGGCGGCGAAACTGAGGCCCACCCACTTTGTTAAGGCTCACCACGATATCCACAGCGTGCCAGCCGGACCGCGGGTAATCTTCGGGGAGGCCGTCGGAGACGGTGATGACGCGGAAGCCGGGGTAGCGGGAGAAGCGGGATTGGATGGCGGCGTGGTGGCGGAGGCGGCCGTGGGTGTGCTCGGAGAGGAGAATGGTGACGTGGAGGCCGGAGAGGCAGAGGACCTCCGCGAGGTTGAGCATCGGGTTCACGTGGCATTGAAGTGGCAGTGGGGCGATGAGGATGTGCGGCGGCGGAAGCGGTGACTTTGATTCGATTTGTTGGTGGCTCGTCATCTTGAGATTTGGGTTCAAGTTTGAAGTTGATCCAGATTTATTATATGAATCTATGATGAGTTGGTAGTATCGAATTTGGATTTTGCTTGGAATAGTTATTTGTATTAATTATTGGGACAAATTAAACTCTTTTTTACCAAATATAGTTTAAACTTTTTTTAATATGAATCTATGATGAGTTGGTAGTATCGAATTTGGATTTTGCCTGGAATAGTTATTTGTATTAATTATTGGGACAAATTAAACTCTTTTTTACCAAATGAAAATTATGTCAGAAAAATCATGCTACTCATTAGCATGCACCAATGAAGATAGAAACTAGAGAATTAATTTAATTAACAAATAAAGATTCACTATACAATGATGCAACTTGCATTGCTGGAGAGTTACTCTCTACATTTATTACTAGATTGTGACACAGCAGCTGTTATTAGATCCTTTCAATAGTGGCTTAAATTGTAGAGTGGCTAGACAAATTTTGGTCTAACACACTTTATTTCTAAACAATATTAACTTTTCATTTTCTTATTGACATGGCAAGTCCGACTAGCCATGTCATTTGACACAGATAGAGAAAAAAATATGTATTAATTTATAATAACATTAAAAGTTAGATTTTTTTTACTAAAATCCAAAATATTATGATTAAATTGATACTTGGTTTAAAGGTCGTCTAATAATTTAAATATGCTTCTTTTTTTGCAATCTTAATTCTAACTAAGAAATATTTGTGTATCAGTGCACCGTACAATTTAAATGTATATATATCAGTTGTTTTTACTGAACAATTGTAGTTGTTTAAACTGAATAACATCAATTGGACATATATATGCAATTGTTCAATAAAAACAACTGATACTATTTTAAAATGCACTTAAATTACATAGTACATTCGATGCGTACAAGACTTTATTTTATATTTTTTTAATTAATTTTAAATTATAATTAATTTAAATCTATCTAATTCCACTTAGTTGACCAATTATTAATTAGATAAACACTTCTATGAACTCAAGTGTCACTAATATACTATCACTGCGGTAATATTGTCAGTTGTACCCAAGTTATACCAAGGAGATATCAACCTGAAGAGGGAGAAGCAATTAGCCTTTGTGAGGCTCTATCCTGGATAAAAATGCTTAGATCGGAGGGAGTTATAATAGGAATGGATGCGAAACTTATTGTTGATGTTGTTAATCGGAACTTGAGGGATAATTCCATGTTCGGTGATACTATTGAAAGATCTAGGAATGAATTAAGAGCTTATCCCCACTGTTGAGTAATGTGGGTTAATCGTGATGCCAAGTTTGGTGAGAATTGCTAGGGGCGTCTCTAATCTTCATTATTGGGTCGAACATCCATTATATGTGGATGACCTTTCCGATAGTCTTTGTTCGTGCTAATTTTTTGAAACATGCAATTTATTTACACTAAAATGTGATGCTCTTAATATGGGAAAAAGTGACGCATTTCATTGTAAATAAGTTGCATGTTCAGTACAAAAATTTATATGTTTCTAAATGCATTATTGAGTGTGTGGTGCAGTTGATGCACATGAGCTCTACTTTTGAACAAACTTTACATTTGTTATAAATATATATATAAACAAATAATATAAACATTTATCTCTATGATATTTATTAATATTTTAAAAATTTAAGGATATTTTAACGATACTAGGCTCAATTTGTGTAAAATCATAATTGAGATTGATATTGTATACTGATATTTTCATTCTTTTATAAATATTGTGGAAATATCGTTTTGGCCAATATCGATATCGGTGATTCCAAAAAATGGATATATCGTGGGTATATCAGGAATATATATGAATATTTTCATTCTTGGTACGGACCATATATAGCACTTGGTTAGATATGAAAATTCGACCTTCTACGTATATGCCATTATGGGGAGGGTGTGAAGTTAAGGATGTTCTGGACTACTCTATTTAAAGAAGCGCAACAGTTGTTCAGTCAACTAGGGCCTAATATCATTGGGTTTTTTTTTTTTTTTTTTTCAGAATTTAGTGTCTTGTTCCTACACCAGTTCGCTAGTGCACGAACGCAACCAAGAGTTATTTTGACATTATTTAATATGAAGCAAGGGGTAGGCGAGAGCGTTAATTAAAGCAATTTTGAAATGATTCAACTAAGTAGCTTTGGAGGTACCTACCGCCTCTTTAGAGCAATTTTGAAACGATTATGGAAGAATTCCATGTCATCTATGTTGGGATTATACTGTTTCGTATGCTTTTACTTTGTATAATCAAAACTGAATTTCGGACTTATTTACTGAAATAAATTGTTTATCACTGATGCTTTAAATATCATCGAATGTTACATATATTTACTGCATAACTGTTCAATAAATAGTACGTGTTACATTGTAGTTAATTTAATGATACAAGATCACAGAAGATTAAATTAACAGTCTCTTGTAACCAAAAGTACACCATTCACGACCTAGATGGAAATGAACAATCCATCGTGAAAGGTTGAAGTGTAAGGCTCAGATTGGCTTGTCTTGACCAAGAGATTACACTAGTGCATGACTGATGCACTGAATAGGACCTACAGGAGGACAAATTCTTCAGAACTGAACAAGGAAGAATTAGACCTCAGTGGTTCGTTATTTCTTAATTTTCGTCCCTTAAATAGGATCACGTGTGGTTGGTAACTATTGCTTTGACTTATCACGGGTAGAGAATCAACGAGATTCAATACTTTATATCTTGGGCAATATTATTGGTCACATGCGATTGCTAAGATTTAATACGGAGAATCATGTGCAAGTACGCTTGTTCGATTTGCCCCCTTGGGAGGTTCATAAGATTTATCATACCAAATCTTGCAAGTGGAACTAGTTTCCGGTATGGATAATGATGTTGAACTGTTCCTTAACCAAGGACAAAAGATATTAATTAATGGAAAGCTATTTCAGTGGCTTGAATTAATTAATGGGCTAGATAATCTTAAACACGGGAAATAATAACCGGGAGCCATATTAACTGTAATATGGGTTAAGATGGTTAGTGCAATATTAATTATGTAGTGGGATTAATTAATATTTATGGGCTTGAATAATATTGTGGCTCAATATTGATAATTCAAGATCCAGAAGGTCCAATCTTAATTCTCCTAAAGGCCCCTCAAGTAGCCCAACATAAAGTCCAATAACTGAAAAAAGTGTTTAAAAATAAAATAAATTATTGTTGCATTATTTTCCTTAAATTTCGAAATTATTAAAGAAAAAGCGGGAGAAGAATTTTCTTGAAAAGATTTTATGGAAAGGAGATAAGTATTCTTGGAATACAAGATTATCCCATAAATTCAAGAAATCTCCCACTTGGTTTCTTTAATTGTGATTTTTGAAATATATAGAGTAATAATAGGAAGAAGGATTTTCTTGAAAAGATTTTATGGAAAAAGATATGTATTCTTGGAATACAAGAATATCTCATAAGTTCAAGAAAGATCCAATCTTGAAAAGCCTCCTATTAATTTCGAAAAATGAGTTAAATAAGGGTGTGAGATTTTTGTGGAAAAATACACATGGAAAGAAGAATATATGGGATATACTCAAGATTTCTTGGAGATCAATAAAAGATCTTTCCTAACCCTATTTTGAGCCCTAATTTTCGTCCCCTCTCTATTATAAATAGGGGATGAATGTTTCATCCCCAGTGAACACGAAAATTGGTTTTTCGGAAAAATATCAGCGTCGATAAAATATCAAATATTTTGAAACGTCGACAGATTGTGTATTTTCGAAAAACGTCAATTGTGAGTGTACAATTCCATGTGCTGGAAAAATTAGTAAATCCACAAAGGTGGTGCAACAAAATTTTATTTTTCCTTTTGTTAATTGTTCGCGAGCATCCTTCCACCGGATTGTCGAGCAAGGACTAGGGAATACTTGGGAAGGCTTTTCGGTGTGTTTAATCGACGAGACCATTGCCACTCCAAGAGGTTAGTTCACGTAAACCCGTAGCAATTCCGCATGCGTAGGATTTATGTGAACTGTTTATATACATGATTTGTTGTTGAATTATTATTTGAATTAATATAGGATTAATTCATGCTAGTAATAATTGTTAGAATTAAATTTGTATTTAAATATTCATCCCGAATAGATCCGTGCAATTAATTCCCCAACAACTGGTATCAGAGCCTCGGTTTCGGGCTCTGAATTTTAAATTGTAATTTAATTCATTTTTATTAAATTTGAAATTGGATAGTAGAATTGCTAGATCTTTTTTGCAGGTATCCAATTGTCATGAAATTTAATGTGTTTATTTCTGCATGCATATAAATTGTGGTTTTTAATTCGATTCGTTTTGCCTCGTGAGAAAATCCACGAGTAGATTAGGATTTGTTTGATTTGATCAATGTAATAGACTAGTCTAGATCTAGGTTTATTTATTTTTTGTAAATAAATTGTAACCGGATCGGAAACGGAGGCGGAGATGAAGAATTAAAGGATAGATCGAAGCCGTCACGCGGACGGCGTGCATCTTGTAAACATGCCATGGGTAATGCCAGACGACGCGGACATCGCCATGCGGACGGCACGACCAGCGCCGGGCGGGATAGGGCTCGACACGCAGCGGGCGCTGCACGGGTACGGGGCAGCGGGACCATCTCGGGACCACGGCAAGGTGGAGCCGGGATGGCGATGGCGGCGACGCTGGCGCCGCTAAGATCCGCTACAGGCGAGGAAGTAGGCTGGCGAAGCTTTCGGATCTGTATGGATCGTGCCGAGGCGCGGCTCGAGGGTCTTGAGGCCGATTGGGATTGACCAAGGGGCTACTGGATCTTGAGCGTGCGGATCCTGCCGCGAGCTACTTGGCGTGGTGTTTGAGACAGAGTTCTTTTCAAGACGACGAGTGGGAGAAATTCAAGACGGCGTTTCTTCCAAGAAAATCAAGCCATGACAATTGGATAATTTGTGCCCAATATGTTTATTTTTCCGCTTTGCTTGATTTATTGATGTGATTTCTTGTGCTTTATTTAATTTGTTTAAATGTGTTTGCATGAGAATTGCCCAATAAAAAATCTCACCTTCAAAAATTACTAAGTATGTTTAAATAATTAATTAACAATTTTATTCCGGATAATAAAATTGAATTAATTTTGACCTCCATGATTTATTTATTTGTGAATTCTTTTGGAGAAATTCCCCCCACGGGACGGTCAAAAGATAGCTTTCACATGAATAAATTCCAGATGGATGATTGTGGATTACTACTAGTGGCGACGATGATCCTCCCCACGAGGCTCGTTCAAAGCGAAATAATAATTCTGTATTTAATCATGGTTATTACTTAGGTATAAAATTGATATGCATATACCTCCCCGAAGTCCCTGTCAATTTTATCACTACTACACATTTGAGCTTGCACAGCTGCACTTGGACAGCCCTTTTTTCAAAAACGACTCTCCAAGTAACTTGACTTGAGAGCGGTTTTATTAAAAAAAAAAAAAAAAAAGACAAACGGTTTCAAACCATTGTCTAGATCACTTAGACAATGATTTATATCAATTGTCTAAATAAACATTTTGACAAACGGTTAATAAATTTTTTTTTTTTTATATCTAATATATATCAATCGAACAAGAGACCTAGCTCTCAGATTTCTTTCATTTCTTTCTCTCCACAATTTCCTCTCCCCCCAAATCGCCGTCCGTTTTTTTCCTTCAACCAAATCGCCGCCATCGCTAGTTGACTGCTAATTGGTGCTGTCGGCTTCTCCCTCTCCCCCAAATCGTCAGCGCCCTCCTCCCTCCCTCTCCTTCCGCCTTGTTGCCGTCGTCCGGCCCTACCCCCACCGTCGCCATCCTCCCCTACCGCCGCCGCCGTCGCCTCCATAACACTTAGTATTATCAGTATTCATGTGTTCATTTTTTCTTATTTGTCCGTTATTTTTATGTGTTCATGTATTCATGTGTTCATTTTTGCTTCAATCTTAGTAATATCAGTAATATCAGTATTCATGTGTTCATTTTTTCTTATTTGTCCGTTATTTTTAGCTGAAATTATATATTTTGCTTCAATCTTAGTTTTGTTTATATTATATATGTTGCTCTTATTGTTATTTTGTTTATATTATGTTGCTCTTGTTGGTTTATATTATGTTGCTCTTGTTGTTTTTTACAGTGGATTGGTATCATTTCTGAATTGTGTCTTTCATGGTATAAGAATTAATTTACTGGTCGATCTACTTCAGAAGACAATGTCATTCAAGCCTAATACACATGTGTTCATAGTATAAGAGTCTACTATCAACTGAAATTTTAATTTACCATCTACGTGTACCTCCCATGACTATGATGATGATGCAGATGTAACTTATAAGTAGATGTATCATGTATGCATGCATAGATAGTTCTTATCGGAAAATGTTAATGTTCTTTAGGTCTATGGCCTAGAATGCTTTCTGCTATGAAGTAATTCACGGTTCTTTTTTCGTTTCCATGTGATGCATGATTATTGTGCCTGGTAGAAACAAAGTGGGGATATTCATGTAATGTCTGCATGCAGATTTAGGTTCTTATCAGGACCATGTTATGGTTTCTATACAAGGTCTTTTCTCCTAGAACGCCTAGTGTTGTAAAATCACACACCATTTCGTCCTCCCCGCCACGCTATGTATGATTGTACCTTGTAGAAAACAGAGTTCGATATTTTGGTCCAATGTCGGTCAGAAGAGATGAAACATCCGGTTGACCAATTTGGCTATGCCACATAGAAATGTTGTTAATAAATGAAACATCGGTTGCCAGAATATTGTTTGTTTTTTGTTTATTTAATGTTGTTTCTTACGCTTTTTACGAGGATCATGTCTCGTTTGCCATATCCCGGAGATGATGGAGATTCGATGGAGATCATGGCGCATATGATCATGGTGCATATGATGACTTGAGAGAGTGTGACATCGATGCTCCCACCACCACTAGCGACTCTCCGGGGGAAAGCGCACTCGGGGTATAGTCACAATGTCATCTATTAAGAGAGCTCGTAGCAAGGGGAAAACACTTCGTAATTTTATTACAATTGAAGCAGTTTGAAATCGATAAATATATTGATTGATCGTTGAACCTAATTAAATACTATGTTATTGCGATTATCGTTCAATGAGTTTGGACAAGCAATAGGAAAAGAGAGTGAGTTGTTGTCCTTCTACATTGGAGCTGCCGTGATGGGGGGGCGTGATCCCTATCGTCTTTGCCGACCAAGGATCGGGCGTAATTTCAAACCCGACTCCTTTGAAGGAAAGATTATGGGGACGAGCTTACGGTATGTTAATTATATATTTATTGAAAGTTGTAGTATGACCCTTAAATTTACTAAATTGTTATGTTATATGCGTATAGACTACCTTGAGAGGTCTTGACCTCACAAAGAAAAAGCAAATATTGTTGCAAGTTGGAGTAATGGCCAAGAAATTTCGGACTTGGTTGAGAAGTAACACACGAGATCCTAAACCGGTCTTTACTCGGCTAGTCCGCCTCCTGCGTGTCGAGAATAGCCCTATGGTGGCTCCCATCTTTTGGGAGGAGTTTGTGAGCGAGCTATGGAGGATGATTTCGTGTAAAATTGATCAATGTCATTTCCTCGATTTCTAATGCCCTAAGTTTTTCAAAGGTGTTTATCATATTTCTATTATCTTTGTAGAATCGAAGTAATAAAAATCGCGATCAAGCCAAGTCGATGGAGGCGTAGCGATATCGTGGATCGAACAAAGGTTATGCGAATAAGAGAAAATATGGTGAGATCAAAATCCTAACTTTTTTTTTTTTTTATATATTCACTTTTAATATATCTAATAAAGGGACACGTTCATCACTATCGTAGAAAGAGGAAAGAAGAAAAACTGGAGAGAGTGAGCCTATTGTTACCCGTTTCGACTTATTTCAGACTACCAGAAAGGGTCGAGACGGGAATATTCACGATCCCAGTGCACAACGCATCATCGAAGAAGTGGTAATCTATCCATTAATTTATCTTTCAATTACAAACTATTATTTATAAACAAATAATCAAATAATAATCTTTTGTTTTTGTGATTCAGGAGCGTCTATCTCAGACCATGACGCCCGATGACATTCGCATGATCGGCCTTGATGATCTGTTTGGACGGGCTATGGGTCGCCAGGAGCATCCCGGCCGCTTACGGAGTGTCGAATATGGCGTGACGAAGACATCTTTAGCAATGGCACCTGGTCTTCAAGCCATGAATATGGTGGGTATACTAATGGAACAGGTTGCCAAGTTGGCTAAAGATGTGGAACGTTTGAGGTCTGAGAAAAGATCGAGCCACAGAATGTCGTCGAGTGGAGCAAGTTGTGAACATAGTGTCGCTAATGCTATGTTTTCAGCTAACCCTAGGGACGACTTTATTGAGGCACTTCAAAACATCTCCCAGGTATCAGATATGCATGTCTCACATTTGTTTTAATTAAAGACTAGTGTATTAAAATTTTCTAACTAAATATCTTATTCAAACAACCCAACGACCTTTTTTTGCTACCAGATCCGGAGGATCCCGACGGTTGGTGGCCATGTGCTCGTTTGGCTCCCATGGAATGATTCATGGTCATCCCATCTCCCCGGTTTCGTGAGGGTCACACTTTCGATGTACCCGTAATCGGAGAGGAGGAGGATTGATGCAAAACCAATCGATGAAGCCGTCACAGTCGGAACAGCGGTCGGGCACTTCATCGAATGGCCGAGCAACTTGGTCTCTAGCACCATGAGGGTAAAATATTTGTTATTAAAGTTCATTATCTTATTTGTGGTTCTAAATAATATTGCAAATTAATTGTAGAATCTGGGTAACCCCACATGAGGCTAAATCGAGGGACTCCATCGCTGCGTTAAGACTTGGTTATCCCATGACTGGAGACTTAGATCACGATGATCATTTACAATCTAGGGTGCACCGGATGGTATCGTCTAATGCTTTCGATATCGTCACAGTTCCCATGCTTGCTCACTTTCATCGAGAATACTTTCCAAGAATTCGTCAAATGAGGAACATGTGTCTTGAATCTTGAATGACGAAAGTGGTTGAGTGCAACCACCATAGCCCTTTACCTCAGTGCGTGTTTACTAATTCTCAATATTCACTTCGTATAGTTTAATTTTCTTTTTAAATATTAATTAGCTTATATATGTTGGTTAAAGATATTTGGGTGAGCTATATCTCTCCGAGAGATAACCGAGCAAGTGGAATGTACTCCTTCGTCTCCCCCAAGTGTCTTGCATAATGGGTGATAGGGCATGAGACCATGGATGGGTTCGTTAATCACATCTTTGAATCTAATCGGGAGCGATCATCTCATTTTTTTTGGACAAACAAATGTGGGGTGAGTGATAAACATTCGTTAAAATTTGTATTCATGTTTATAATATTTGCACATATATATGCTAAATTTGCGATTAATTTTAATACTCTCAATATAATAAAGGAACCATTGGGTCTTTGGTCGCCATACACATGAATACATTAAGTGTGTATTTTATGGACCCAAATTTCATGATGGAGTTTATTCAAATCATACGATCTCGTTTTTCATATATGGGCGTAAGTTCATTTTTAATATTCTATACAATGATTTGTTTTACTTTTAAAATTATGCATATTTAATCTATTTTTATTTTTTAATTATAATAATAATAGTGTGATGATGATGTATCGAGTCGCCTTGAGTCGGGCTCAAGATCCAAGGTTAAATAAAAAGGATTTGGATTAACATTAATGTAAATTTAATTTAGTAAATTATCAAACTAATTAATAGAAAGCAATCATAATTGTAATACGTGATTATATTGTTAATCAACGGTTTCGAGGCAACAACGAGATAATGACCATTGTGGATATTTTGTTTGTTGCTTTATAGAAGATATAATCCCGCTTCTATAATCTAACATTCCTCCCAATGTAAGTCAATTATTGATTTATTTAAATTATTATTGATTGAATAAAAATTCATACTATATTGATTGATTCGTTGTTTTGCGGTTTGTCTATGAGCGTGAGCTCAAGTCTTACTCTAAGAAAAGATGGAGAAATGGAAAAACGATTGGATGGGGGTACCTTTACAATCGTTTCTTATATTCATACTATCAATATTGAGAGAATGTTGTTTGAAATATTGGTAGCATGTAATTAAATTATATATTTGTGATGATATATATTTCATTTTTTTTGGTGTATTGGACGTATGTTTATGATTGTATGTTTATATATTTTGATGTTTTGGTATATATATGTGGTTTATGGTTTTATTATAGGATTTTTGGTTTATGTTATATGGTATTGGACGTATATATAAGTTTTGGTTTATAGTTTTATTATAGGATTTTTAAAATGTAAATTAATAATTAAAAAAAAAGAAGATATTGGACAGCGGTTTTCAACCGCTGTCTATGTAAAATAATAAACGAATTAAAAAAAAAAAAATAAACTTGACATTTGTCTAATCTTAAACTTGAAAAGCGGTTAAAACCGCTGTGTCAAGTGCTTTTCTTGGACAACGGTTTTTATCGTTATCCAAGCTTGAGACGGTGATCTTTGGAGAGCGGTTATAACCGCTCTCCAAGGTCATTTTTCACAGCTGTCCAAGCCCAAATGTGTATTAGTGTATATTGGTCAAGTGGGAGCCAACTATTAATCTGGATATTAAAGGTTTGTAACTGTTCTTGTTTATAACCTGCTTGAATGTGTTTAAATAATGACCCACCCCACGTGGCTTATTTAAACTGTTTTGAGATGTTGGCTGATGCATGTTCATATTTTTTTGAGATTTTAATATGAAACATGTGATCGAACCTCGTGATATATTTGTGCTTATGCATATTATTATTTATCTCAGTTCAGCATGTCGTAACCTTTTAATCCACTATTCATTATACTTAAAGTCAATAGAATGAGTATGGAAACTATATTGATTGGAAACGAAAAATTATAATTGTCCTAACTGCACAAAAGCACAAGTGGATTCTTGACACACCAAAATCAGATGAGCCAACTGACGAGTCAAAAATGCGAGACTCGTCAGACCACCTTGCGAGAGATGTCATCGCTGAAATTGGTGGAGGGCAAACCCGTAAGGAATTACGTCCTCAAAATTGATGGCCCATCTGAACAAACTTGAAGTTCTGAGTACAGATTATAATCTGGAGACTTAGATGAATTTGGTACTTCACTCTCTGCCCAAAAAGTTTTTGAGCATTTTGGCCTCGCTAGCTGATTTGTTGCAAGCTTTTGGTCTCGGCAGAGATGTTGATGGGGCACCAAACTCAAGCTTTGACGGCAAGTGGTCCGTCTTCATCTTCTAGGCCAAGGGATGGAAAGAAGAAGAAGGTGACCAAAGGCCATAAGCAATCAGACTCAACTGTTGCCAAGGGCAATGATAAGATGACGAATGTTGGTGGTGTCAAGGAAAATCCAAAGAGGAAGTGCTTAAGCTGCAGTGAAAGAGGACAATGGAGGTTTGCCTGTTCCAACCCCAAAAGGGCCGGAAAGAAAGGTAATTCTCACGCACTAATTGTTGAAACTTGTTTAGCGGCGTATACTTCTCATTCGTGGGTAGTTGATACGGGATCCACTAATCATGTTTGCTTCACGGGTTCAAACTGATCCGACAACTTAGTGGCAGTGAGATCCTCATCACACTGGGCGATGCTACGAGAGTGGCAGCTGAAGCAGTGGGAGAAGTGCACCTGTCTTTTGAAGACAGAGTTCTAATTTTAAGAGATGTTCTTTATGTTCCTAGTTTTAGAAAGAATTCACTTTCAGTTTCTAAAATTCTGTTAATAGACACTTAGTTTCTTCTAATAAGAATGAAATCATTTCTTGAAATGATGAGTGTATCTGTTATGGGACATTGATGGAAAATCTCTATACAATTAACTGTGCACACCACTCACGAAATGCATCCTATAACACATCAACTGTTTCCGATAAAAGAAAACGTGAACGAGACACTTCTATGGCATCTAAGATTGGGACATATTAATCCAAAGAGGATCCAAAGGTTGGTAGAAGCAGGTTCACTGGAGTCTCTCCAAGTTGAACCAATTCCAACCTGAGAATCATGTTTGGAGAGTAAAATGAGCAAGAGGGCATTCGGAGCCAAGGGGAATAGAGCCAAAGAAGTGTTAGAAATCATTCACACAGACGTATGTGGTCCAATGTCAACCAAAGCAAGGGGAGGTTATGAGTATTTCGTCACTTTTATTGATGACTACTCAAGGTACGGTTATATTTTCCTTATGAATCACAAATCTGAGACCTTTGAGAAATTCAAAGAATTTAAGGCTCAAGCAGAGAATCATAGGGAAAAACGTATCAACTCTCTACGATCCGATCGTGGAGGCGAGTACCTCAGCGATGAGTTTTTGAACTACTTGTCTGATGAAGGGATTGCATCCCAGCTAACTGCACACGGAACCCCTCAATAAAACGGGGTGGCAGAGCGAAGAAACATAACTCTTTTGGAAATGGTTAGATCTATGATGAGTTATGCGGATCTTCCCAAGTCGTTCTGGGGTCATGCCTTGGAAACAGCGGCCTACATTCTGAACTTGGTGCCATCCAAATTGGTTCCCAAAACTCCCAAAGAATTGTGGACCGGGCGCAAGTCCAGTTTGAGACACATGAAAATTTGGGGGTGTCCGGCCTACGTGTTGGACAAGGAAGCCGGAAAATTAGATCCTCGATCAGAATTAAGGTTGTTTGTAGGATACCCCGAGGGAACAAAAGGGTGTATGTTCTATGGTCCCGAAGATCAAAAGGTGGTAATAAGCACCCACTTTAAATTTTTGGGAGAAGACTATATGAACAAAAGAAGACCCAGAAGTGAGATTACCTTAAATGAGCTAAGGAAGCTAACCTCAGTGCCAACTGTACAAGATGACATACCAAACGACACACTTACACAAATTAGGAACCTCGTCAGTAGTGGGAGGGTTGTGAGAGACGACCCGAGAGATTCATGGGGATAGGAGAGTCCTCGGACTTGATTCCCGGACAAGATGAATCAGACCCATGGACATATGACGAGGCAATCCAAGACAAGGATGTAGTTTCTTGGCAAACAACAATGAAAACCGAAATGGGTTATATGGATCATAACAGAGTATGGGAGCTAGTCGAACCACTTAATGGGGTCAAACCCATTGGTTGCAAGTGGGTATACAAGAGACCAGACGGGAAGGTGGAAACCTTCAAGGCAAGGCTTGTGGCGAAAGGTTATACTCAGAAAGAAGGGATCGAGTATGAGGAAACCCTTTCACCTGTAGTAATGCTCAAGTCCATCAGGATTCTCTTGTCGATTGTTTGCAAGATCTCGATTTTTTGAAATCTGGCAAATGGATATCAAGACAGCTTTCCTTAACGGAAGTCTTGATGAAGAAATCTATATGCAACAACCCCAAGGCTTCATTGAAAAAGGCCAAGAATACCTAGTTTGTAAGCTCATGAAGTCCATTTACGGACTCAAACAGGCATCCAGAGCTTGGAACCAATGTTTTGATCATGTTATAAAGTCTTATGGGTTTGATCAAAATGAGTTAAAAAAGTTGTGTGTACAAAAACGTGTCGAAGCTGCATTGGTATTCTTAGTACTATACATAGGCGACATTTCGATCATCGGGAACGATGTAAAGGTGTTATCGGATGTAAGGGCATGGCTTTCAAAAGCAGGTTTGATATGAAGGACTTAGGGAAGCCGCAAGACATCCTTAGGATCAAGATCACTTTCGAGATTGCAAGAAAATGATGATAGGCTTATCGCAAGCTTCATACATAGACCTTCGTCTTGAAACGATTCAAAGATGCGAGGATTCCAAGAAAGGCTTCAGTACCTTTTCAAACATGAAATCCATCTATCCAAGGAAATGTTCCCTAAGACAAAAAAAAGGAGATAGATGACATGAAAGACATTCCATATGCTTCTATTTGCCGGAAGCCTTATGTATGCAATCTTTTTTTACGAGACCGGATATCCGCTTTGCCGTTGGCATGGTGGCAAGATATCAAAGTAACGAGGAAAAAGAACATTGGATGGCGATTAAAAACATTACGAAGTATCCGAAAAAGAACTCGAGATAGAATGTTGTTTTATCGATCGAGATAGTCTAATCCCCATCGGCTATTTACACGGACTCGGATTTCCAATCAGACATAGATTCCAGAAACTATCTGCCTCAGTTAGTGTGCTTTCATTTGGGAAGTGTAGCCATGAAATGGATGAGTGTGAAGTAAAAATGCATCACTAACTCAACCATGGAAGCCGGGTAAGTAGCTGCTTGTGAAGCAGTTAAAGAACCATTTTGGCTCTAGACCTTCTTAGTGGACTTGGATGGAGTTCGAATTTGTCTAGCAATATTTGCTAGGGCGATTGCAAATTCAAGGAACCAAGAGTCCACGAGTCAAACAAGCACTGCTTGAAGGAAAGAAATCTTAGGCTAAAAAATCGTTAAGAGAGGAGATGAAGAGGTGGCTAAGATCGCATTGGAGGATAACCTAGTTAATCCTTTCACAAAGTGTCTGCCTCTGGAAACATTAAAGAGACATGTGGGAGGAATGGTTGTCAAGTGCATAGCCAATCTGCTTTGAGTATAAGTGGGAGCAATTATTAGGTTCGTGTAGGTGACATTAGATGTCACGATTAGGAACTACACGAGACATCTTTAGTAGTATACTTAAAAGCGGACTTTGAGTATAAGTGGAAGATTGTTGGGATTATCTTTGGAAAGTATGCTTTTACTTTGTATAATCAAAAGCTGAATTTAAGACTTATTTCTTTGAAATAAATTGTTTATCATCGATGCTTTAAATATCATCGAATGTTACATATATTCTTTGCATAAGCTGTTCAATAAATAATCGTGTTACATTGTAGTTAATTTAGTGATACCGGATCACGAAGATTAAATTATGGTCCCTTGTAATCAAAAAGTACACCATTCACGACCCAGATGGAAATGAACAATCCATCGTGAAAGGTTGAAGTGTAAAGGCTTTCGATTGGCTTGTCTTGACCAAGAGATTACACTAGTGCATGGTGGTGCCTTTGAATAGGACCTACATGAGGACAAATTCTTGAACCGAACAAGGAAGAATTAGACCTCGGTGGTTCTTTATTTCTTAATCTTCGATCCTTTAAATAGGATCACGTGTGGTTGGTAACTATTGCTTTGACTTATCACGGGTAGAGAATCAACGAGATTCAATACTTTATATCTTGGGCAATATTATTGGTCACATGCGATTGCTAAGATTTAATACGGAGAATCATGTGCAAGTACGCTTGTTCGATTTGCCCCCTTGGGAGGTTCATAAAATTTATCATACCAAATCTTGCAAGTGGAACTAGTTTCCGGTATGGATAATGATGTTGAACCGTTCCTTAACCAAGGACAAAAGATATTAATTAATGGAAAGCTATTTGGTGGCTTGAATTAATTAATGGGCTAGATAATCTTAAAACGGGGAAATAATAGCAGGGAGCAATATTAACTGTAATATGGGTTAAGATGAATAGTGCAATATTAATTATGTAGTGGGATTAATTAATATTTATGGGCTTGAATAATATTGTGGCTCAATATTGATAATTCAAGATCCATTGGAAGGTTCAATCTTAATTCTCCTAAAGGCCCCTCAAGTAGCCCAACATAAAGTCCAATAACTGAAAAATGTGTTTAAAAATAAAATAAATTATTGTTCCATTATTTTTCTTAAATTTCGAAATTATTAAAGAAAAAGAGGGAGAAGATTTTTCTTGAAAAGATTTTATGGAAAGGAGATAAGTATTCTTGGAATACAAGATTATCCCATAAATTCAAGAAATCTCCCACTTGGTTTCTTTAATTGTGATTTTCGAAATATATAGAGTAATAATAGGAAGAAGGATTTTCTTGATTTTCTTGAAAAGATTTTATGGAAAAAGATATGTCTTCTTGGAATACAAGAATATCATGGAAAGAAGAGTATATGAGATAAATTCAAGATTTCTTGGAGATCAAGAAAAGATCTTTCCTAACCCTATTTTGAGCCCTAATTTTCGTCCCCTCTCTATTATAAATAGGGGATGAATGTTTCATCCCCAGTGAACACGAAAATTGGTTTTTCGGAAAAATATCAGCGTCGATAAAATATCAAATATTTGAAACGTCGACAGATTGTGTATTTTCGAAAAACGTCAATTGTGAGTGTACAATTCCATGTGCTGGAAAAATTAGTAAATCCACAAAGGTGGTGCAACAAATTTTTATTTTTCCGTTTGTTAATTGTTCGCGAGCATCCTTCCACCGGATTGTCGAGCAAGGACTAGGGAATACTTGGGAAAGCTTTTCGGTGTGTTTAATCGATGAGACCATTGCCACTCCAAGAGGTTAGTTCACGTAAACCCGTAGCAATTCCGCATGCGTAGGATTTATGTGAACTGTTTATATGCATGATTTGTTGTTGAATTATTATTTGAATTAATATAGGATTAATTCATGCTAGTAATAATTGTTAGAATTAAATTTGTATTTAAATATTCATCCCGAATAGATCCGTGCAATTAATTCCCCAACAATCTAAAATTTCAAATTTTTAGAGCGGTGAGAAATTAATTCTTTTGTATATAGTTCATAATACTCTTCTTCACTTGTGGGCTGGGTTATCCTCTGGGATGTCAACTCCATCATTAGGAGAAAGAGGAGGCCCAACAAATGCATAATTTAATGTGGGTAGAGTTTTGTTGTCAGCGGGTTTGAACCCAGGACGAGGACGTGAGCTGGATGCTCTGATACCATGAATGTATTCCACCTCATCTAAAAACTGAACTTGTAGAGAGATGAGGAACTAATTCTTTTGTATATAGTTCCCTAATAGATTCAACTAAGTAGCTTTGGAGGTACATACCGCCTCTCTAGAGGTTAATATTACCGCTTTAATCAATGGTCTTAGAGATGGAGCTCTACTTTCTTCATTAGCGAAAAAATCGATCTACTTTTGATGAGTTGTTGCGATGAGCGGAGAAGTATGTAACCTTGAAGAAGGTAAGAAAAGCTAAGAAAGCAGAGATAAAGTCTTCAACACATGAGAAGAAGAGGGATCCAGAGGCGAAGAAATCTAATGTTGAATCGTCTGACGCTGTGAAATTGGGGCCAAGAGGGAGGCTTGAGAAAGTATACTCTCTTAAAGTTGGAACCACCAGAGATGTTGGAGGTTGTTGCTGACCATCTAGAAATAAGATGATGACAGGTGGACGACGCCGCTCAAGGGTGTTGAGTTGGGATTGTGAATATACGTGGAGCTATTTGAATTAGTCAAGACATGATTGAGTATATCTTAAAATTAGAATCAAGAAACACAATACTTGTTTCCTCATTTTTAGGAGAAGATGTTGAAGCACGGTATAAGGGACGTTGACCCATTTCACACGATTGTAGGAGAGCTTCAAACAAAAAGGACCCTATTATAACTGACTGGGAAAAGAATGTTCTAAAAGTTTATTGAGAGGATCCCGGGCTCATCAGGATAAGCAAAATCGTTTCATTCATTCATAATCACGATCACTAATATATTTGAGTTCATAAATATTTTAAGAGAAATATAGACGAGCATTTCATATAACTTGTGCATGCTTCTGAGTGTAAATACGAGGTAAATGAGATAAAATCTTGAGTGAGATTGCATTAAGAGAGTTCTTTTGCTTAAAGTTATCTTTCATACATTGATTATGATTTTTCGATCAATTGACTTGAACGTCCGAGTATCCGAACTGGAGAATCCTCTGGCGTGTTGGTTCTGGCCAGAAGAATACTCGTGGTTTCCGTTCATTACTTCCAACTAGGAGTTATTAAACCTGAAGGGATCAAGTATTTCTTGGAGGTGTCCATCATATTTGCACTCATCATAAAGTATTTATTTTTAGGGAAGACAATAACTAGGTCTAAACGAATTTGACTTGTTCCAAAATCCGTCTTGCCAAATTTATTCATAAATCCATGACCCGCTCCAATATGCTTGAACCCGCCCCACAAATTCGCTGGATAAAAGTTCCTCCATTTAAACTAAGACTCTCAAATCTAAGTATTTGTAAATCCATTGAAGAGTCATGATTTATACGTGAAATCTATGAATTTCAAATTTATCCATCCAAATGAAGCTTAAAGAATTCTAACAATATGTATATGCATTAGAATAAGAAATAACTAAAGGTGTTTTATAACCATATAGTTTCTTCAAGAAGTCATAATTCACTTATGTAACAATATATACATTGATAATTTTATGGAGTACGTACTCCCACCTTTTAAAATAAACGATGTTTTAAAATCTGTTGTTAAAATAAATAAGTGCATAATGACAAATATATAATTTATTCATGGTTAATTTCGGTACGCATTTAGGTGCACCTTGCATTCATAGTGCATTTTAGAATCATTCAATTTGTTATACTGAAAGATGCAATTTATTTACATTGAATCGTGCAACTATTTTTTCATATTAATAATTGCATAATTCAGTGTAAATAAATTGTATCTTTCAATTTAACAAGTTTTACGGTTCTAAATTGCATTATAAATGCACGGTGCACCTTGATACATAGAAATTAGAAAGACTTAGCCTTACCGAATACAAGTTTTCCCAAACATCATGATTTTTTTTTTTAACAGGATCCTAAACATCATTATATATATGCAAAAAGGAAAGCAACCTGCCTCTAAGGGCATATCCAAGTGGTAAAGTTTGTGGTGATGTGGGGAGAAATCCCCCTCCAAGGGCATATCCAAGTGGTAAAGTTTGTGGTGATGTGGGGAGAAATCCCGTGTAGGATAAATTCTTAATTGAAATATTATGGAGGTTTGTCCTGGGGATTGAATCTTGTTGACTCTCTCCCACAAATGCCTGCCACTTGGGCACATCGTTCGATTTACAACCCGCCCGGTTGAGCCCCTTGGGCACATCCTTCAATTTACAACCCGTCCGGCTGAGGGGCCAACAACACGAATGGGGGGAGTTTCTCGTCTCTTCCTCAAAAAAAAAAAAAAAAAAAGCAACCTCACAAATTAGCCAACAGTTTAAAAGTCAACAGCTCGAATGGGAGAGTTTCTCGTCTCTTCCTAAAAAAAAAAAAAAAAAGAAAAAAAAAAAAAAAAAAAGAAAGAAAGAAAGAAAGAAAGAAAGGAGGAAAGCAATTTCACAAATTAGCCAACAGATTCAAAGCCTTTGAGGCCCAATACTGCATTTTCTCGTCATTATAGAGTAAAGCCCTTGAGATTGCTCTTGGCCCAGTCCTTTTAACAAAACAAAATAAAATTAAAAAATGGATAGAGGAAATCACGCGAACCATCTGGAAGACGGGAGAAGATGTCAGCAGATTCGTGAAAGCGTGCTAAAAAATTACACGAGAGTGAGAGAATCATCTCCTCGTCCATATAAATAATCTCCTAATTCTACCAAGTTCCACATCAAAGAATTTAGCACATATACTGGAAAATTCTTTCAAGTCCATCATTTTTTTCACAGAAATTACAATGTCGCTGATTCCGAGCTTCTTTGGCAATCGCAGGAGCAACGTGTTCGATCCATTTTCACTGGACATCTGGGATCCCTTTGAAGGCTTTCCTTTTTTCATCCACCGTCGCCAATTTCCCGTCCTCCGCCGCAGAAGCCAGCGCGGTGGCTAATGCTCGCATTGACTGGAAAGAGACGCCGGAGGCCCATTTGTTCAAAGTGGATGTTCCCGGATTGAAAAAAGAGGAAGTGAAGGTGGAGGTTGAAGAGGATTGTACTCTGCAAATTAGTGGGGAGAGAAGCAAAGAGAAGGAGGAGAAGAACGACAAGTGGCACCGCGTCGAGAGGAGCTCAGGCAAGTTCCTCCGCCGCTTCAGGCTGCCGGAGAATGCCAAGTTGGCTGAGGTCAAGGCGGCGATGGAAAATGGGGTTCTGACTGTCACCGTTCCAAAGGAGGAAGTCAAGAAGCCTGAGGTCAAGACTATTGATATCTCTGGTTAATCAGGATCTCTGTTTATTGTATAGTCTCTGGTTAAGGGAATATATATAGCCAAGCTTTGACTATTGTTATTAACAAAACATCAAAATAGATGATTTGAAGAAATTGTTTGATCAGAATAGATGATTTACAGGGCGCATCATTTGCACGATAATTCACTTGATCTCATTTTAAGAAGTTGTTGGATTAGTCGTCATGAAGCCATTGCAATCTTGCTTATGCTTCTGTCAAAACTGCACTCTGAAACTAAGACAAACTATAGTATCTAGTTATTCAACAAAAGAGGTTTCACCGATATAGCTTACTGGAGCAATAAATAAACTCACAATACAGTCGACTTCAGAAACTCAACCAATCGATTTAGATTCGAGTAAGATGAACCCCCATCAGAAATAGCTTTCCCCGCCAAAATCGCCAAACCGCGAGCCCTCTCCAAAAACTCATCCCTCCTAACTTCCATCACATCCCTAACCATTTTCTCAATCAATATTCTATCGCAACTATCTTTCATGTCCAGTCCAATCTTCCACACCTCGCTCACAAACCTACTATTCGTCATTTGGTCAGTTAAGTAAGGCCAACAAAGCATTGGAAGACCAACTACAATACTTTCCAGAGTTGAATTCCATCCACTGTGAGTGAAGAACCCCCAACTGTCGGGTGACGTAAAACTTCCTGTTGCGGCACCCACTCCACCATCAACCCTCTCGACTTGGTACCTTCCTCTAGCTCCGTCGGAATCTCATTCCCATCCTCGATGACAGAATCGGGCCTTATGACCCACAAGAACCTCTGCCCACTATTAACCAACCCATACCAAAACTCCAACAATTCATCCCTTGTAAGTATTGCAATACTTCCAAAGCTCACATATATCACAGAATTGTTAGATTGAGAGTCGAGCCAGGCTATGCAACTACTGTCCTCCTCCCACAAACTGCTCGAACAGTGCAATGATTCGATTCCCCTGATTTCTCTCGATGCTTTTGAATGTGCATGTAGTGGGCCAATGGAGTATACATTGGGAATGTGGTTACGAATTTGATCAAGAATTGGACCTTCCAAATCTTCAAATGTATTCAGTATGAGTTCGGCGGCTTTAGCCGTTGCTTTAGTCTCTGTTTTGATGGTCAGAAATCCGGGATCGTCAATGTCTTCAACTCGGCAAAGTCCTGGAATGTCAAGACGACGGAGAATCGTCTCCATTCCGGGTATGCTCATTACCATTAGGTCCATTTCTTTCTTTCTCCAGTATTCCAATTTGTCTTCATTTTTCCCTGAATCAAAATTTGTAGCAACCAGGGTGCTGCTGTGAAGTCTAATGATAGAGTGATTTGAGATTCGCTAAATGTTTTTACTGTTTAGTCGACCTTATCTTTTTATTCCAGTTTTTATTCTAATAATTGTGGTGTATTCAGTTCTGAAGATTTAGCGCCTGCTTGGTTGGAGGTAATGGAAGTAAGTAATGAAAATCACTTCTATAAATGTTGCTTTGTAATTTTGGTACACAAGTAATGGGAATAGAAGTATGTAATTATTATTCTCATCCACTCAACCCACCTCGCATGATACTCATTATTCATATTTTAACAAAGATAACTTTTAATAATTGACCCTCATCCATTACCATTACTATTCTCTAGTCATACCAATCGGATCCTTAAATAAATTCTGAATTGATACTCCTATCAACTATATTTCAAAATTTTATAAGATGCATACCGTCACTAGATTTATACATCCGAATCTCACCACATAAAAGTTACACATTCAATCAAGTAAACAAAGGGTGTGAAGTATTATGTACACCACTAATACTTTTGCTTATAAGAACTAAGACTATTAGCTGTGCATTGTGCACAAGGTGTACATAATACCTTCTTCTTGTTTCAATCCACATTCAAGAGGGTCGAATTCTAGAAACTATGCCAAATTTTCGATTTAAAAATTTAAAAAACAACATGAATGAAGTGTACCTTTCAAAGGCAACTCCCCAGCGTCGATAATCTCCTGGATACAGAAATACGCCCAAAATGAACACGCGCTGATCGTCCAAAAATACACGTAAGCAATCCCCATTTCTTTAACCACCGGAATAGCAAAACTCAACACCCCATCCATGATCAGGCAGCTCACGCGCCGCCTATCGCCGCCGTCACTCAGCGCATTAGTCGACTCCATCAGGTGCTGAAGCTGGGGCCCGCCCACTCGCTTAAGGCTCAGCACGACGTCTATTGTGCGAGGGCCCGACCTGGGGTGATCGGCCGGAAGGCCGTCGGAGATGGTGGCGACGCGGAAGCCGGGGTAGCGGGAGTCGAGGCTGCCGGGCGGAGGAGGCGGTTGTGGGTGTGGTCGGAGAGGAGGACAGTGACGTGGAGGCCGGAGAGACAGAGGAGCTCTGCGAGGTTGAGCATGAAGTTTACATGGCCTTGTAGGGGGAGAGGGAATATCAGAATGTGTGGGGGCCACATTGTGGCGATTTCTTGGCTACACATTTCAAAATATGCTGAATTTGATGTTACATAACTTGTATTATAAGAGAAAATGGAAGGGAAAAAAAAGGAGAGGCTAAGGAAAAACTGGGGAAAATGCCCAACAAAAACACAAACAACTACAGATATGCAACCACAAGGAAGTAGTAATGGGCTAGGCCTAATGCACGAGAAATCGGTAGAAGCCCATCGAATGAAATGTAACAAGGGTTAGGTTATTCACACCCCATAATTAATAAATGCACCCACTTTCATATTAAACTTCCAATTGTACCCTTGTCCAAATAAACCCAATTTCTCTTCCCCTCCATTTTCCTGCGTGTTGTCAACCTTTCATCTCCTCTCATGGCAGAAAATTTAGGTGCTCCCTGTCATCTCGCCGTCGCGGCCATACTGCAACCACCTCGTGGGGCGGAGCCACTTGTAAGGTTAGGGGGGCCATCCCCCCCTCAATTTTTTTTTACTATATATATTGTGTATGTATATTATATCATAGAGTACCACTAAACACACCCCATAATTTTTAAAACCAAAATAGATATATATATATATATATATATATATATATATATATAAAAATATTAAATTCTCCTATATATAAATATGGAATCTTTGTTTTTATCTTTCTTTTAAGTTTTATTTATTTTGATTTTAGCCTCTAAGTTATTATCACTTTGAAATTGATTCTTTACTTTTTGTAAGGCTAATTTTTTTAAATTATTATACGTGGAAAAATAATTAAAAAAATAAATTAAAATATAAAAATAATAAAACATTAACTTTATCTTTAAAATGAACTAAATAAAAAAAATCAAATAAGCAAAAATTGAAAAAAAAATCTGAAAAAAATAAAATAAATTAAATCTTCAAAATTAATTAAAACTATATAAATAAAAAATTAAAAAATAAAATAAATCTTCAAAATTAATTTAATTTAATTAAAATGGGTTTTTCAGATTTTATTTAGTTTTAATGATTTTTTTAATCTTAATTATTTTTTAGATTTATTTTTATAAATATTTTACAGATTTCATTTAATTTTTTCAGTTTTTTTAATTTAAATATTTTTTAAAAATTTAGTTTTCTTTTTAATGTTTTTATTTTGTATTTAGCTTTTTTATGATTTTGAAGATTATTTTTCTAATTAAGTTTTTAAATTTATTTATATTTGAAATAATTTAGTTGACTTTTTTGTAATATATTTCTAATTTTATATAAAGTTTTAAGAATGTTTTCATAAAAAATTAATGAATACAAAAGAATTAAATGATTTTTTTAGGAAAGAAATATTCATAAGAAAATGAAAGGTAGGAAAGTGTTATTTTTATATTTTGATAGAAGAAGGATATAATAGGAAAAAATGGGGTGTGTTTAGTAATGCATGTTAATTTTTAAATTTTATTGGGGTGTACTTAATAAATGGGGTGTGTTTATAGGATTTTGGTGTGTGTTTAGTGACACTCTATATCATATCGTATTTATAAAAGTTGGAGTTAGGACTTGAGCTGTAATTGATTATTGAGGTGTGGACTATTGGCCCAAATGTGTATAATTGACATGGAGAATTGATGTATTAATAAGCCCAATGGTTTGTCAATCCATCTTTAAATTTTTAAATTTAATAAAATTTAAAAAGTTTTTAGAAACTAATTAAAAAGTTGATAATAAAATTTAAAAAGTATTTTGAAAAATAATTAAAAAGTTAAAAATTAGTTAGTGATCAAACTCATCTTTGGTAACTCTTGTTCTCACACTTTCAATTTCTACGGCTACTATGGAACAATTGTTTTCTGCTATGAATTTAGTCAAGACTACACTTTGAAACAATATGAAAGATGATTTTATTACAAATTGTCTGTTGATATATATTGAGAAGCAAATTGCAAAAAAAAAAAATTGTATAGACTCAATTATAGATGATTTTTATGATATGCAAAAGAGACGTTCTAAATTTTAATAAAAATGACACATTTATGTATTTTTAAATTATCTAAATTTTATTATTGAACTTTTATTAATGTTAAATATTGGCCCGCCTTCCCCTAAATCCTGGCTCCGCCCCTGCCTCTGAGCCAAGCCCCGAGACGACCTTCAAATCCGATGAGAGCAACTACTCGCCTCTAAATGCATGCTTCTCGCCTTTGATTTGCTTATCAAAAATAAAGAAAAACCCACTTGTCAAGTCAGAAATCTTTGCACTTGAGTCGCGGCTTTTAATTTTTTTTCTTTTTTTTCTTTTAATTTTTTTTTTAAATATAATCATAATTGGTTTGATACCAAATATGACACATTAGGCTGGTTTTGTAGTTCACGAGAATCGTTTTATTTGTGTATCTTTTAAATCAGATTCGAAGCATTTTTTATTAATGCTGTGATTTTTTATTGTTTTTGCTGAGAAACAGATTGTTTTTTGATTGATTTTGTAAAAGAAAATAGATTGGTTTTTGCTGAAGTGTTAGTTGAGGTTGAAAAGAATGGGAGTGAAATTAATGGAAAGAGGAACGGTGCTTAGTGGCGGCGACGGCGACCGATGGATGTGTACCATTTAATTACGTGGAACAGATCTTTAAATTGATAAGGGTAAAAATGAGATTTTGAAAAATGATGGGTGTATCTATTAATCATGGGGGTGTGAATAACCCAACCCATGTAACAAAGGTCAAATCAAATTATACCCAAGTTATTGCACCACTATTAATGGGCTGATAAAGACCACATGACTTCAACAATTATGTTTTTTTTTTTCGCTATAAGTAGGGGTGAAAACGGATCGGATATTTCCCGATCGATCCGGAATCGTATCCGATCGATATCGAATTCGGTATAAAAAATTAGTATCCGGGCGGATACGGATTCGGATAGTTGACTTCGTATTCGGAATCGAATTCGGATTACATAATATCCGACCGTATTCGAGTTTTTCCATATTTTATCGGATATTATCCGGATATCCGGATTATTTTAATTTTTTTCTTTTTAATTTTTTTTTTATCGGACAAAGTTAGTTGTTAGTAGTTACTACACCAAACACCCAAATACTCTACGAAATTACCAATCCACCTTATAACTCCCATAACTCCAAATTCGTTTTCAAAGGGAATCAAACCTGGGTCTCCCACTCAAATGAGGAGCCCACTGGCATATTTTATTTTATATTTTATATTAATATATATATAATAATATAATATTAGTACTTAATACTTATGTAATTTTATTAAGAAAATAGTCGAAAACTAAATGTATTTTTCCTATTTGCTTCTTAATTATGAAACCATAAGATCGAGAATTTCTGCTTGCTCTTCTCCCTTCTTTATTCTAACATCTCAGTTAGCTGCAGTAGGCTTAAGTCATGCTTATACTTAGTTAAATTCTAATTCCAAATTCATAGTTAATGGCTTGTTGAAAAGTGTGGTGTTGTAGTCTCAACTTGAAAGTTCAGTATAATATTATATATGTCTTCTTAGGCGTTATATTGTGCTGGAGTGGTGATGATTACGAAGGTATATAACTTTTAGTTTCATATTATTAGCAGTAGATATAATTTTTATAATTTGCATTAGAACTTCTATAAAATATTGCATAGGTAAATTTTTTTTTATGTGTTTCAATCACATTTTGATGATTTTAATTTGAAATATATTATCCGATTATAGTTATTCGAATCCGTCCCGGATTCGTCCGATATCCATCCCGTATCCGTACACCAAATATTCTGAATTCGTATCCGAATCCGACTTTTCCGTATCCGACTCCGAATTCGAGAAAAAAATATGGTTTAGGATACGGTATAAGCACTATCAGTCTGTATCCGATCCGTTTTCACCCCTAGCTATAAGTCGTATTTTAGGTAGTGTTGGGACTGAAAGAGACACTTCGAATTGGAAAATTTAGACATATTCAACAATGGTCAATTTATACAGAGTTTAGCTTTGACTTGAAGTGAGCTCCACTAATGAACAATGAATATTAATCCTCTAAATGAGTCGATCTTTAGCCGCATATCAAGTTATAAAATAAAGACATATTCAACAATATTGTTAATTTGCGCTTCTTTTTATCCCCTTTTTTTGTTTTTGTTTTTTGTGATAAAAGTCAGGTAGCTTCTTTTATAACGCTATCCCAAGAAACAAACATTAGAATTTTAGTAAAATTCACTTTTGGTCCCACAAGATACGGTATCTTACAATTTTAGTCCTAACATACATCATTTTGGTTTCAAAATTATTTTTTATGCAGTTTTGGTCCTACCGTTAAGTTTTCCGTCAAAGTCAGTTGTTGTTTTGAGACCAAAATACTGTATCCCGTGGGGTGAAAACTACAACTGACTTTAACGAAAAATGTAACTGTGGGTTCAAAACTGCATAATAAAATCTATACATATATAATAACAAAATATTGGGCTAAAAGTTGGGCAAAAAAATTGTTATAATTTTCTAATAAAATTTTAAACATCTTAACAAATTTGATGTAGCTCAAATGGTATAAAATATATTTTTTTATCTTCTTTGTATGCAAGAGTACAAGGTTCAATTCCCCATAACTACCACACATATATATTAATTATTTTTTTAATATTATCTAAATTATTAATATTATTTTTGAATTTTTGAACTAGATCTATTTATACATATATAATAACAAAATATTATACCAAAATAGAAAAAAAAATCAACAAAAAAGTTATTACAAAATTTTGAACTAAATCTGTTTATACATATATAATAACAAAATATTATACCAAAAAAGAAAAAAAAATCAATAAAAATTATTACAAATTTATCATAAAATTTTAAAAGTGGCACATTAATGAGTAATAATATAAAATGTTATATTTTGTAGTTGATATAGGTATTTTAAAAAAAAATATATCAATTACTCCTTCCATCTTTTTTTTAGATTGTTCACTTGATTTTGACACGGGTTTTGATGAGGAAATTCTTTATTAATATTTGAAGGTAATAAAATAGTTTTTTGATAAGGGTATTTTGTAAATTTTAATGAATAAGATAAAAAAAATAAGTTAATTTTGTATCTAATTATTAATGACATGTGATATAATTTTGTGATGTTTGTAAGGGGTAACATGAACTGTATAGTTACTTTATTGCTATTTTGAGTATGTGATAAAAGATGAACTTTTTGGATTTTGAGCAATCTAAAAAAGACGAGAAATATTGTATATATGAAAATTTATAATTTATATACTTATTTGTACGATAATATTACATGATATTTGATTTAAATTGATTAGTCCAATTACCATAAATTAGTTGCATGAGCTATTGCCATTAGACTTAAATTGTTAGTTGAATAATTTTTAATTAAACTATTAGTTGACGTTATTAGTTTAATTGTAAAATGACACTAGGTTGGTTGTGATAAAGCTCGATTTGTTTACTTATTTGTATGATTCTTTTATAGGATATAATATTTAAATTGATTAGTCCAATCATGTACGGATTTATAAAACTTTCATGATGGGAGCACAAAAATAAATAATATAACGAGTAGATTTTCCTATGAACCCAGGTTCACGTGAATTTTATTTTTTTAGTGTCACGATTATGCATATATAGTTATACACTATTACTATCTTAAAAAATATTTGATTTTTTAAATAGTGATGGTGCAAATACATAACAGATCTACAAATTTTTTTAGATGAAATATTTGCATGATTAACTAATTATAACACTTTTAAAAATTCATTTAAGTCATTATATACACATAATATAAGTATTACTCCTAATAATTATAATATATATAACATATACTTAAAAAAATATGGGGCACGTGATCCCAACATAGGACATGTAGGTCCATCATTGAGTTCAATTACTATGAATTAGTTGCATCTACAATTGACTTTAAACCTTGGATTGTAAAACGATACTGGGTTGGTTGTGATGAAGCTCGGTAACCATATTTTTTTTTAAAGAAAATACTAATCTAGACTAACTTAGGACAAAGAGTGTAGATTTCGGGAATGACACTGTCATCATCAGATAATAGACTCTCTTTAACATCTTGGAAAGATAATTTTGACTAATGATATCTCATGGTGTGATCATTAATAAAAATTATAGACAATTATTAAAAATCTTGGACTTTCTTAAGGAGATTAATTTCAATCATCGGTAGTTATAAGTTATCATGTTCAGAGTAACTAAAGGGGACAATTTAAATTTTTTGACATGCAATGGGAATTAAGAAGACGATAAAAGGTGACAATCAAAGTGGTTTAGAAGGAAATAATTTAAAATTGTAAGAAAAAATACCTTTAAAGTTGCATTATTTAACAATGTAAATTTTTTAAACAGTTGGAGCGCCACTCATTTTCCATGTCTGATTGCAAAAGTAAAATATGTTCATAATTCGTGAGATGCATCTAAATAAAAAAATAAAAAAAATGAAAAAAAGATTCTTATTATTATTATTATAAGTAAAATAATTTTTTATAATTTATTTAACACAAAAATAAATATATTTTATATTATGTTTATTTTATACTCACAAACCGTGCAACGCACGAGTGATTTACTAGTAACTTTAAAATTAAAATGGTAAGTATTGTGACCAAAATTGTGAGATATTGTGTTATGTGAGATCAAAAATGAATTTTAACCTCAGAATTTGGCCAACTAATTAGAAGTCTTTGAGGCCCAAACTACCGAGCTGAAGGGTCCGGTTATTCACACCCCCATAATTGAAAGATACACCCCTAAATATATGGGAATGCACCAGAACTATCTGGAATATGGGGAAGATGGCAGCAGTTTCGTGAAACAGCGCTGAGAAATTACATGTAAGCGCGAGAATCATCTCCCCATCCATATAAATAATCTGATAATTCTTCCCAATTCCTCACCAAAGAATTCAGATTTTCGGAAATTAATTCTTGCAAAACCAATAATCCAAGACCAAGAAATCAATTTTTCTTGCAGAAATTAAGCTAAAATGTCGTTGATTCCAAGCTTCTTTGGCAATCCCAGGAGCAACGTGTTGGATCCATTTTCACTGGACATTTGGGATCCCTTTGAAGGCTTTCCTTTTTCATCCGCCGGAGAAACCAGTACGGTGGCTAATGCTCGCATCGACTGGAAAGAGACGCCGGAGGCCCATTTGTTCAAAGTGGATGTTCCTGGGTTGAAAAAAGAGGAAGTGAAGGTGGAGGTTGAGGACGGTTCTATTCTGCTGATTAGTGGGGAGAGACACAAGGAGAAGGAGGAGAAGAACGACAAGTGGCACCGTGTCGAGAGAAGCTCCGGAAAGTTCCTCCGCCGCTTCAGGCTGCCGGAAAATGCCAAGTTGGGTGAGGTCAAGGCGGCGATGGAGAACGGGGTGCTGACAGTCACCGTACCAAAGGAGGAAGTGAAGAAGCCTCAAGTGAAGGCCATTGATATCTCTGGTTAATCAGGAGATGTGTTATTGCATAGTGTTGATTGAGTGTGTGGTGTTGTGTTCTTTAGATGAATTGGGTTAAGAATTTTGTGTTTTCCAGATTTTAAGGTTTGTTAACAATGCCGATCTAAATTTCGCGTTGTTAATAAAGATTCAGAGTGTGTTTTTATCTGATCGAAATCTTGTCTAATTTTTTTTGAAAGGTGAAATCTTGTCTAAGTTTTGTTGATACAAAAAATATGATGAAATGATTAAGGCATTAATGTGGCATTGATTGACATCAAATTATTTACTATTTGTGGTGGGTGAGAATTAATGAAGAACAAAGGAAATGTTCCTTATTAATGTGATGAAAATGCTATTTAATGCTTGATATTATGATGTTGGAAAGCAATAAATTGCAAGAATGTTTGGGCCAAAGGCCTCTTTTTTTGGCTAATAAAGCCTTTGTATTGAATGAGAATGTTGAACCCTTCAACGAGCTTTAATTACATATATTTATACTACCAACTCTTGGGGTATAGCCCCTCTAGGGGCCTAGGGCCTAGTCATTTAATGGCTCACAGGGAGCATTAAATGGCACCGGCTTCGGTTTCCGGGTGGAGTATTCCAGCTGAACTATGGGGCGGCCTCCTTGCCTTGGGTTGCCCGCCAGAGGTCGCTGGTATAGTATCGGAGGTGGCAGATGCGGTACACGAGGTCGCTGGCTCAAACTTTGAGATCGCTCACCTGATCCTTTCCTTTTTGGGTCTCCTGTCTTAATTGCTTTTTTGGTGACCAGAGAGCAGCTTCCCTTTGGGGAAAGTCTTCCCTGATCCGACTTACTTCCCGAGACCTAAACGTGCAAGCGCCGCCATTGGGAATCCGTGCCTCATCGAGATCGGGTCCCGAGGTCCCGTTAGCTCGCGATCATGTAGCTCGGGTTAGGTGAGATTTCACCCCGACCTCGGTATGGTCGGGTCGATCTCTACTGACGACCTACCTAGGTCGCTTATAGTTCTGGTCAAAAAAGGAATTTGTTGGGTTACGCGAGGATTATTGCTAAGTGTTGGATCTCACGTGTAGCTTAATTATTCTAACACAACAATTACCCCCCAGGTCGCTCGTCGAGCTGTCGAGCTCGCGAGGGATCTGACACGCGACAAACGCCTTGATCTTCGCCCAAATTTCGGTGCCTTTGCGAGATTTGATACGACATTTCGTATCTTGAGACGGGCCTGCCATGACGTCTGTGGCCACTTTTGCAAGTGTGATGATGGCACATGTCCATCACGCGCCAGACTTCAAGGGTCACAACGCGCTGGTGGCCTCGGTTCGCGAGCATCACACGCCCTATTCGTCCTCTATTTCAACGGGATCTCCCCCTCGTTTCACTTTCTTACTTTCGTAAATTTCCCAATCCTCTCTCTGCTTCTGCTCCGTCGCGCCTGACTGTCGCCGCCGCCGGAACTTGTAAACTTTAGGTAAGGTATATTCCAAAACATTTCTCTTTCTCAATGGCTATCTCCCCCGTCAAATTTACTTCGAGTTCCCCCGACGGAGAGGGCTCCTTCGCTCTGTCACCGGAATCTGGGCATTTGACGCCGGCCGCAAGGATCAGCGGTGGTCACCCGGTTTTTGACATTTCTTTCGGCTCCGCCACCCGCAATGAGATGAGCGCCAAGGATTCGGATTCCGACTCTCACTTTTTCGACTTTCTTCAGGAAGATGACGCCGTAGATGGAGGTGAGGACGATCGGCTGGAGGTTATCGAGGAATATGGCTTGAACCTCCAGCTTCTTTCCTCTGAGGAAGTGGTTCGGTTAGGAAACCGGTCGGGTCTGGGTCATGCCAGTTCTTCTGAGGTCGGCCCGTCGGCTAAACCGGGAGTCGAGGAGGCTCTCCTAGTGCCGGTGGTCGCTATGACCCGGGCTGAGGCTTTTCCATTCGAACTCACGTTCCAGGAGTATCAAACAAACTTCCCCTACCAGTGCCCCTCGAAGCGACCTGCCGAGAGGAAAGGCATGATGGAGGAACTCGCTCGCTTCACGGCGGGCAAGCTCGCTAGCTCGGTACAGGAAACCAAGCTCGGATTCTTTCGGGAGTGGTATGAAGTCCCCCAAGATGTTCATTTCTGGGTCCCGACCTTGGACGAAAGGGCCGACCAACCACCTGAGGGATGCGTGGCCATAAATGAAGGTGCCATGGAGGCGGTCTTGCGATTTCCCCTCCACCCGAGGATCAGCGAGATCCTAAACCGATGGGATATCGCTCCGACCCAAATCACACCTAACGGGTGGAGTACGCTGATCGGTCTGTTGACCGCGTTTGGGTCCGTCCAGCCCGGTCATCTCCTAGCAGCCGATGAGATTGTCTCGTTGACCAACCATGTGGGGGCTCATGCCGAGGATAGCGGCTGGTACTATGTGCGAGCTTGCCCTGGAAATACAAATTTAATTCTTATAATTATTACTAGCATGAATTAATCCTATATTAATTCAAATAATAATCCAACAACAAATCATGCATATAATTAATTCACGTAAATCCTACGCATGCGGAATTCTACGAGTTTACGTGAACGTCCATCTTGGGACGGCAATGGTCTGGCTGATTAGACTAACCAAAAGAACTTCCCAAGTATTCCCTTAATCTTTGCTCGACTATCCGGTGGTAGGACACTTGCGAACAATTAACAAAAGGAAAATAAATTATGTTGCACCACCTTTGTGGATTTACTAATTTTTCCAGCACATGGAATTGTACTTGGGAATGAAAGAGTCATCCCCTATTTATAGAGCATAGGTGGTCAAAATTTTGGGCAAAAAATAATGTGGGAAAATCTTTTCTTGATCTCCAAGAAATCTTGAATATAAATCCTATATTCTTTTTCCCATAATTATAATATTCCACAAAATCCCACCTACTCTTTGTCATGGGATATTTTCGAAAATTATAGGCAAGATTCCAAGATTTGGATCTTCTTTAATTTATGAGATATTCTTGTATTTTAAGAAATACATATCTTCTATAATATCTTTTCATGAAAATCAAGAAAATCTTTCTTGCCCTTTATATTTCAAAAATTTGAAATTATCTTCATGAATAACCAAGTGGGAGATTTCTTGAATTTAATGAGATAATCTTGTATTCCAAGAATACATATCTTCATTCCATAACAAAATTCAAAGAAAATATTTCTCCCATTTTATCCATAAATTTTGAAAATAATGAGGAAAAATAAGCAACAATATTTATTTTATTTTAAACACCTTTTTCAGTTATTGGACTTTATGTTGGGCTACTTAGGGGGCCTTTAGGAGAATTAAGATTGGACCTTCCAATGGATCTTGAATTATCAATATTGAGCCACAATATTATTCAAGCCCATAAATATTAATTAATCCCACTACATAATTAATATTGCACTATCCATCTTAACCCATATTACAGTCAATATGGCTCCTGGTTATTATTTCTCGTGTTTAAGATTATCTAGCCCATTAATTAATTCAAGCCACTGAAATAGCTTTCCGTTAATTAACATCTTTTGTCCTTGGTCAAGGGAACGGTTCAACATTATTATCCATACCGGAAACTAATTTCATTTGCAAGATTTGGTATGATAAATCTTATGAACCTCCCAAGGGGGCAAATCGAACAAGCGTACTTGCACACGATTCTTCGTATTAAATCTTAGCTATAACATGTGACCAATAGTATTGCCCAAGATAAAAAGTATTGAATCTCGTTGATTCTCTACCCATGATAAGTCAAAGCAATAGTTACCAACCACACGTGATCCTATTTAAGGAACGAAGATTAAGAAATAACGAACCACTGAGGTCTAATTCTTCCTTGTTCAGTTCTGAAGAATTTGTCCTCCTGTAGGTCCTATTCAGTGCATTAGTCATGCACTAGTGTAATCTCTTGGTCAAGACAAGCCAATCTGAGCCTTACACTTCAACCTTTCACGATGGATTGTTCATTTCCATCTAGGTCGTGAATGGCATACTTTTAGTTACAAGGGACTGTTAATTTAATCTTCCGTGATCTGGTATCACTAAATTAACTAGAATGTAACACGTACGATTTATTGAACAATTATGCAGTAAATATATGTAACATTCGATAATATTTAAAGCATCAGTGATAAACAATTTATTTCAGTAAATAAGTCCGAAATTCAGTTTTGATTATACAAAGTAAAAAGCATACTTTCCAGTATAATCCCAACATTCTCACACTTATACTCAAAGTCTGCTTTTAAGTATACTACAAACATGTCTCGTGTAGTTCCTAATTCGTGACATCTAATGTCACCTACACGAACCTAATAATTTCTCCCACTTATACTCAAAGCAGATTGGCAACGGTCTTGACACCCATTCCTTCCCATGTCTCTCGAATGTATTCAGAGGCGACCCTTTGTGAATGGATTTGCTTGTTTGTCTTCCTCGACGCTATCTTTGCCACATCTATATCTCCTCTCTTAACGATATCTCGTATAAGATGATATTTCCTTTCAATGTGTTTCTTTGGCTTTGTGGGCTCTTGGTTCCCTTGAATTTGCAAATCGCTCGGCATTGTCACAATAAAATAAGAATTTGGGCAAATTCGAACCACATTCAAGTCCACTAGGAAGTTCTTGAGCCAAACCACTTTTTTCGCCTAAAAAAGCGAGCTACATATTCGGCTTCCATGGTAGAATCTGCGGACGATTTTTTTTGACGCTTCTCCATGTCACGGCTCCTTCCCCATGCAAAAACACACTACCGGAGGTAGATTTTCTGGAGTCTATGTCTGATTGGAAATCCGAGTCCGTGTAGCCGATGGGGATTGGACTATCTGACTGATAAATCAACATTCTATCCCGAGTTCTTTTCAGATACTTCGAATGTTTTTAATCGCCGAGTCAATGTTCTTTCCGGGTTACTTTGATATCTTGCCACCATGCCAGCGCAAAGCGGATATCCGGTCTCGCACACAAACATTGCATACATAAGGCTTCCGACAGCCGAAGCATATGGAATGCCTTTCATGTCATCTATCTTCTTTTGTGTCTTAGGGCACATTTCCTTGGATAGATGGATTTCATGTCTGAAAGGTACGAAGCCTTTCTTGGAATTCTGCATGCTGAATCATTTCAAGACAGTGTCTATGTATGAAGCTTGCGATAAGCCTATCATCCTTTTTTTGCGATCTCGAGTGATCTTGATCCCAAGGATGTGTCGCCTTTCCCTAAGTCCTTCATATCAAACTGTTTTTTTAAAGCCATGCCCTTATGTCCGATAACACCTTTACATCATTCCGATGATCGAATGTAAATCTACGATAGTACTAAGAATACCAATGCGATTCCCGACACACTTTTTGTACACACAACTTTCGAACTCGTTTTGATCGAACCCATAAGACTTTATAACATGATCAAAACATTGATTCCAAGCTCTGGATGCTTGTTTGAGTCAAATAAATGGACTTCATGAGCTTACAAACTAGGTGTTCTTGGCCTTTTTCAATGAAGCCTTGGGGTTGTTGCATATAGATCTCTTCATCAAGACTTAGTTAAGGAATTTGTCTTGACATCCATTTGCCAAATTTCAAAGTCGAGATCTTGCAAAGAATCGATAAGAGAATTTGGATGGACTTAAGCATGGCTCTGGCGAAAAAAGTTTCCTCATAATCGATCCCTTCTTCCGAGTATAACCTTTTGCCATGAGTCTTGCTTTGAAGGTTTCCACCTTCCCGCCCGATCCTCTTTTCCTCCTCAGACACCCACTTGCAACCAATGGGTTTGACCCCATTAAGTGGTTATTTGGCTCCCCACTCTGTTATGAAACATAGAACCCATTTTAAAGCCTTTTCATTCTTTGTTTTGCAAGAATCTACATCCATGTCTTGGATTGCCTCGTCATATGTCCATGGGTCCGATTCGTCTTGTCAGGAATCAAGTCCGAGGACTCTCCTATTCCCATGAATCTCTCGGGCTGTTTCACAACCCCCTCTCACTTCTGACGAGGTTCGGTTGTGTAAGTGTGTCGTTTGGTATGTCATCTAAGACAGTTGGCATTGAGGTTAACCCCTTAGCTCATTTAAGGTAATCTCACTTTTGGGTCTTCTTTTCGTTCATATAGTCTTCTTCTAAAAATCTAAAGTGGGTGCTTATTACCACCTTTTGATCTTTGGGACCATAGAACATACACCCTTTTGTTCCCTGGGGGTATCCCACAAACAACCTTAATTCGATCGAGGATCCGATTTTTCGGCTTCCTTGTCCAACACGTGGGCGGACACCCCCAAATCCTCATGTGTCTCATACTAGGCTGCGCTTGGGTCCACAATTCTTTGGGAGTTTTGGGAATGATTTGGATGGCACCAAGTTCGAGAATGTAGGTGCTATTTCAAGGCATGACCCCGAGCGACTTGGGAAGATCCGCATAACTCATCATAGATCTAACCATTTCAAAAGACTTACTTTTTTTCGCTCGCAACCCCATTTTATTGAGGGTTAAAGATGCGATGAGTGGGATGTAATCCCTTCATCGGATAAGTAGTTCAAAAACTCATCGTTGAGGTATTCGCCTCCACGATCGGATCGTAGAGACTTGATCGCTTTTTTTCCCTATGATTCTCTGCTTGAGCCTTAAATTCTTTAAATTTCTCAAAGGTCTCAGATTTATGCTTCATAAGGAAAATATAACCGTACCTTGAGTAATCATCAATAAAAGTGACAAAATACTCATAACCCCTCTTGCTTTGGTTGACATTGGACCACATACATACGTATGTGAACGATCTCTAACACTTCTTTGGCTCTATTCCCTTGGCTCCAAATGCCCTCTTGGTCATTTTACCCTCCAAACATGATTCGCGAGTTGGAATTGGTTCAACTTGAAGAAACTCCGATTGAACCGTCTTTCACCAACCTTTGGATCCTCTTTGGATTTATATGACCTAATCTCGGATGCCATAGAAGTGTTTTCGTTTCATGTCGATGAACGTTTTTTTTTTAAAAAAAGTTGATGTATTACAGGATGCATTTCGTGAGTGGTGTGCCACGATTAATTGTATAGAGATTATTCGACAACGTTACATGACGAGATAAATTTATCAAAAGAGAAATGGTAACAACTTTATTAAAAGTAACCGAATATCTATCAAAAAAAAGTTTAGAAACGAAATTAAATTCTTTCTAAAACTTGGAGCGTAAAGAACATCTCTTAAAATTAAAACTCGTCTTCAAAAGACAAAGTGCACTTCTCCCATCGCTTCAATTTGCCACTCTGCAGAGCATCGCCCGGTGTGATGAGGATCTCACTCCCACTAAGTTGTCGGGTTCGCTTGAACCCCTGTAAAAGTGAAACAAACATGATCGGTGGATCCTCAGATCCACCACCCATAAATGGGAGGCATCGCCGCTAAAAAGTTTCAACAACTAGTGCGTGAGAATTACCTTTCTTTCCATTCCTTTTGGGTTTGGAACAGTGACCTCAATGTCCTTTTTTCACCGCATTGCTTGAAGCACTTCCCCTTAGTTTGGCTTGTTCACACCTCCACCATTCTTCACCTTTTACGTGCCATTGGCAACACTTGAGTTCACTTGCTTGTGCCTTTGTCCTTTTCTTGTTCTTACCACCCCTTGGCCTAGAAGAAGAAGAAGGTCCATTTGCCACCAAGGCTTGGCTCTTTTGCCCCAATATCGCCTCCGCCGAGACTAAAGCTTACAACAGATCAGGCATCGAGAACTTCTGATTATTCATCTGGTAGTTCAGCCTGAACTATTCAAAACTTTTTGGCAGAGAGTGGAGCACGAAATCGATTTGGGTCTCGATATCGTATTCAGCCAAGTACCTCAAGTTTGTTAAGGTGAGCCATCATCCGGAGAACGTGCTCCCTTCACAGGCGTTCCTCCACCATTTTCATAGAGAGCAAGTCCTCATGGTGATCGGACGAGCCCTACTTGATTCGATGTTGAAACATCGCTTTAAGACTAGTCATGATGTCTGCGGCCGGTCTCAACGTTACGGTGTTGGTGTTGCAACACATCGACATAAAGCTAAGATGGTACACTTTGCCATTTCGTTTGAACGCTCCATCAAGATACTCTTTCTTAACCATTTTAGTGGACTCATCTTTTGGCTTTTCCGGTTTAGGTGTAGTGAGAACCCAGTTATGGCTTTGTGCAGTGAGGACAATAGTAAGTTTTCGATTCCAATCAACAAAGTTTTCACCAGTAAGCAAATTGTCTTTAAGTATATTGAATAGTGGATTAAAAGGTTGCGACATGATGAACTGAAATAAACAATAATATGCATAAGCACAAAATATATCACAAGGTTTGATCACATGCATCATATTAAAATCTCAAAAAAAATATGAACATACGTCACCCAATATCTCAAAACAGTTTAAATAAGCCACGTGGGGTGGGTCATTATTTAAACACATTCAAGCAGGTTACAAACAAGAACAGTTACAAACCTTTAATATCCATATTAATAGTTGGCTCCAACTTGACCAATATAAAATTGACAGGGACTTCGGGGAAGTATATGCATATCAATTTTATACCTAAGTAATAACCATGATTTAATACATGATTATTATTTCGTATTGAACGAGCCTCGTGGGGAGGGTCATCGCCGCCACTAGTAATAATCCACAATCATCCATTTGGAATTTATTCATGTGAAAGCTAACTTTTGACCGACCGTCCGGTAGGGGAATTTCTCAAAAGAATTCACAAATAAATAAATCATGGAGGTCAAAATTAATTCAATTTATTATCCGGAATAAAATTGTCAATTAATTATTTAAACATACTTAGTAATTTTTGAAGGTGAGATTTTTCATTGGGCAACTCTCATGCAAACACATTTAAACAAATTAAATAAAGCATAAGATAACTCAATAGTAAATCAAGCAAAGCAGAAAAATAAACATATTGGGCACAAATTATCCAATTGTCATGGTTTGATTTTTCTTGGCTTGATCTTCAAGAAACGCCGTCTTAAATTTCTCCCACTTGATCGTCTCGAAAAGAACTCCGTCTCGAAAACGCCACGCCAAGTAGCTTTCGCAAGGGATGCACGCTTTCGATCCGACCGGCCCTTGGCCAAGTCGACCTCGGCGTATCTCGTGTAACCGCCCGCCCGTGCCTCGGCGGTCCCGCGATTACTTGGTAGGCGGCGTACTGGTCTCGACCGCGCATTCGCCAACCTTGCCTCGCCCGCGGAACCCGGCGACACCTGCGCGTCCGTAGCGCCGCCGGCAGCAGCGCCCGGTATCTTGGCTTTGCCTCTCGCTTGACCCGCTCCGCAGCGGTCTTCCGTGTCGCCGGCCGTCGCATAGCCTGATCCTCGTGCAGCTCGGCCCTCGGCCTTGCCCCATGCGCGTGCATACTGCTGGCGTGTTAATCGTGTGGCGATGCCTCCCCTTGCACGTTTTGCGCGGCATAGCGCCGCTACGCCCGGTTCTGGATTTTATCCTTTAATTCTTCGTCTCGCCTCCGTTTAGATCCGGTTACAATTTATTTACAAAAAATAAATAAACCTAGATCTAGACTAGTCTATTACATTGATCAAATCAAACAAATCCTAATCTACTCCGTGGATTTTCTCACGAGGCAAAAACGAATCGAGCGAATCGAATTAAAAACCACAATTTATATGCATGCATAAATAAACACATTAAATTCCATGACAATTGGATACCGCAAAAGCAGATCTAGCAATTCTACTATCAATTTCAAATTTAATGACAAATAATTAAATTACAATTTAAAAATTGAGCAAAAACCGTGGCTCGATACGATTGTTGGGGAATAAGTTGCACAGATCTATTAGGGAGAATATTTAAATACAAATTTAATTCTTATAATTATTACTAGCATGAATTAATCCTATATTAATTCAAATAATAATCAACAACAAATCATGCATATAATTAATTCACGTAAATCCTATGGCGATGCGAATTCTCTACGAGTTTACGTGAACGTACATCTTGGAACGACAATGGTCTGGCTGATTAGACTAACCAAAAGAACTTCCCAAGTATTCCCTTAATCCTTGCTCGACTATCCGGTGGTAGGACACTTGCGAACAATTAACAAAAGGAAAATAAATTATGTTGCACCACCTTTGTGGATTTACTAATTTTTCCAGCACATGGAATTGTACTTGGGAATGAAAGAGTCATCCCCTATTTATAGAGCATAGGTGGTCGAAATTTTGGGCAAAAAATAATGTGGGAAATTTTTTTCTTGATCTCCAAGAAATCTTGAATATAAATCCTATATTCGTTTTCTCATAATTATAATATTCCACAAAATCCCACCTTGTCTTGGGATATTTTCAAAAATTATAGGCAAGATTCCAAGATTTGGATCTTCTTGTATTTATGAGATATTCTTGTATTTCAAGAAATACATATCTTTCATAATATCTTTTCAATAAAATCAAGAAAATCTTTCTTGCCCTTTATATTTCAAAAATTTCGAAATTATCTTCATGAATAACCAAGTGGGAGATTTCTTGAATTTAATGAGATAATCTTGTATTACAAGAATACATATCTTCATTCCATAACAAAATTCAAAGAAAATATTTCTCCCCTTTTATCCATAAATTTCGAAAATAATGAGGAAAAATAAGCAACAATATTTATTTTATTTTAAACACCTTTTTCAGTTATTGGACTACATGTTGGGCTACTTAGGGGGCCTTTAGGAGAATTAAGATTGGACCTTCCAATGGATATTGAATTATCAATATTGAGCCACAATATTATTCAAGCCCATAAATATTAATTAATCCCACTACATAATTAATATTGCACTATCCATCTTAACCCATATTACAGTCAATATGGCTCCCGGTTATTATTTCCCCTTGTTTAAAATTATCTAGCCCATTAATTAATTCAAGCCACTGAAATAGCTTTCCGTTAATTCAAGCCTCGGTTCAACATTATTATCCATACCGAAAACTAACTTCACTTGCAAGATTTGGTATGATAAATCTTATGAACCTCCCAAGGGGGCAAATCGAACAAGCGTACTTGCACACGATTCTTCGTATTAAATCTTAGCAATCACATGTGACCAATAGTATTGCCCAAGATAAAAAGTATTGAATCTCGTTGATTCTCTACCCATGATAAGTCAAAGCAATAGTTACCAACCACACGTGATCCTATTTAAGGAACGAAGATTAAGAAATAACGAACCACTGAGGTCTAATTCTTCCTTGTTCAGTTCTGAAGAATTTGTCCTCTTGTAGGTCCTATTCAGTGCATCAGTCATGCACTAGTGTAATCTCTTGGTCAAGACAAGCCAATCTGAGCCTTACACTTCAACCTTTCACGATGGATTGTTCATTTCCATCTAGGTCGTGAATGGCGTACTTTTAGTTACAAGGGACTGTTAATTTAATCTTCTGTGATCTGGTATCACTAAATTAACTACAATGTAACACGTATGATTTATTGAACAATTATGCAATAAATATATGTAACATTCGATAATATTTAAAGCATCAGTGATAAACAATTTATTTCAGTAAATAAGTCCGAAATTCAGTTTTGATTATACAAAGTAAAAAGCATACTTTCCAGTATAATCCCAACAATGGCGGAGCCCGGTAATGAGTCGGACCGAGGTGGTCGGATCAACATTCAGACCGAGTTCGGCGTTGCCCAAAGTAAGTCCACACATTATTTTAATTTCCCACATCATTGATTTGACTCTGTTTTCTTTTTGCAGCCAAGGATCACGAGGAGCCACTTTATTCACACTTCTTGGCTCGAGCGGTCGTGGTCTGCCGGAAAAGCCTTGTCGACAGGTCGTTGAAGACGCTGAATACGAACTAGATTAGGAAGAGTTCGGGCATATTGATTGGGCCTAGCCACCTGCGATCTCAATTTCCGCGAGGTGAGTGTGCTTCTCTTTTTACCTTCCTGACTGACTGTTCTGTTTCCCTGGTTTTAACTCATCTTTTTCTTGCAACAACTGCACCTCGTTTTGCTTTTCCCTTCATGCTCACTCCCACGGAGACAGAGTTGATGGAGGCCCAAAACCCCGTCACCTTGAGGAAGGAGAGGATGAAAATCCTAGCAAATGCCCGAGTTGCACAAAAGGTCCGGGATAAGGTGGCCCAGGAGCGAGCTCAGAGGGTCGCAGCCGAGGAGATTCTAACCCCGATGACTATGGGGCCCGAGGTTGCGACCGAGACCAGGCCCGAGGGTGTCGTACCCTCTTCCAAAGGAGGGGACAAATCCCTGAACAAAGGGAAAGGGGCGAAGGGCTCGCACAAGCGACAGGACCACGACGTCCGGCCATCTGAGGACCGCTCTAAGAAGAGCCGCCACGACACCTCCGCCGAGAAACCCCCCAAGTCCAAGAGCTCTCGCCGTGGCCGCATCCTCGAAGGCGAGCGTGAGAAGGATGACAAGTCCTTCCTGGGCTGGTGCCGACCGATTGAGTAAGTATCTTTTTACTGTTGTTTATTCGTGCGAATTTTATCGTGTCGACCTAATTTTGTTTCTTTTCTTTGTAGGGAGGGGTCCTCCAAACCCGTCCTCGTTTCCAACTTCCTCCGAAGTAGGTCTCCTGACTCTCTCCGCGAGCTCCCGGATTACCTTCGTCGGGCTTGCTCGCTCCCTGCCAAGTCATGGACCCTCGGCTTGGACCAGTTGGTCGAGGATACTGGGCCGGTGGGCAACATCCAGCTGGCCATGGTGTATGGAGGTCAGATGATGGCGGCCATGTCCAAGGCCTCCGAGGACTTCACCTCGGCGGACGAGCGAGTCCAGAAGGTTGTCGAGTAGAAGAATCTCGCGGAGGCGGCCCGGAGGGAGGCCGTGGATCAGAAGAATGTGACCTTAGGGTTGGTGGAGGCGGCAGAGATCCGTGTTGGGAATGCAGAACGAAAGGTCACAGATTTAGAGACCTCCGTGGAAGGCCTGGACGTCGAGTTGAAGGCCAGTCGGGTGGAGATTGGGGTGTTGCAGGCTGATCTAGATTCCCGGGAGAATGTTGTCCAGGAAAAGGATGAGAAGCTCCGCCTCCTGAGGGAAGAGTTCAAGGAGAAAGATGTCGAGCTGGCTGCCCTGAGAGAGGAGAACGCCAATCTCGAAGGCGTGGGAAACTTCACCTCAGTGGAGGCCATGACGAGGTGCATTCCCCTTGCCCGCTCCTTTCCTGAGGGGTCGGCCCTCAAGGAGGCCTTGGTGGCGGAGCTATCGGCCTTCTTCGACCGCAATCCGCCGAAACCCTTGGACTCCTTCCCAATTGCCGACCTCGGTCCTGATGGGCTTGACCTGAGCCATTTTGAGGGCATCGAGGACTTGGATCTCTATGATCCGACCTCGACCACTTTGACGTCGGGCCCGGAGGCAGTCGCGGAAGGAGGTCCCGCACCCGACCCCCAGCCCGCAGTGGTGGAAGAAGAGAACCCGGTGCCAGAGACTCAAGCCTGATCCTGGCTTTTTAAACCGCTTTTATCATCGACCCTTGTAGGTCATTTTTCTTCTCTCTTCTTCATTTTTTGTTTGTTATCACCCACGAAGGCCACACTTGTATAAATTTTATCTATTTCAATGGAGTGCCCTTTGGGCTTTATTCATTACTGGCTTCGCTTTATCTTGTTGTCTTACTTAGCTGCAACTTAGCGGACAAAATCTTGTAACTTGTCTAATCTTATGTCGTCTTAAAAGATTGCGACTTAAAGAACTCGGTAGACAATACGATGTAATTTTTCCAAGTCACAGATCTCGCATGCATCGTCTTACAAAACTGTGACTTAACACATTTAATAACTTATAATTTGTAATTCGTCTTGAGCTATTGACTTCACCTATGTCGTCTTAAGAAATTACGACTTTGCGAACTCGATCAACTTTTAACTTGTATTTTGTTTTGAGTGGTCGAGCTCGCATATGTCTGTTGGGGTTATACTGAAAAGTATGCTTTTACTTTGTATAACCAAACTGTGTTTTTCTTATTTATTTACTGAAATAAATTATTAATCACAGTTGCATTTAAATATGAATGAATGTTATATATATTTATTGCAAACCCGTTCAATAAAGTCAGTACGTATTACTTTGTAGTTAATTCGGTGATACCAGATCACAGAAGATCAAATTAACAGCTCCTCGTAATTAAGTACAAATTCACAACCTAGATGGAAATGAATAAACCATCATGAAAGGTTGATGTATAAGACTCGGATTGGCTTGTCTTGACCAAGAGATTATACTAGTGCATTTGGATGCGCTGAATAAGACCTACAGGAGGATAAATTCTTCGGTACTGAATATACAAGAATTAGACCTCAGTGGTTTGTTGCTTCTTAATCTCAATCCCTTAAATAGGATCGTGTGAAATCAATAACTATTGCTTTGACTTATGATAGGAAGAGAATCATGGAGATTCGATACCTTATATCTTGGGCAATATTATTAATTACATGACGATTGCTGACATTTAATATGGAGAATCGTGTGCAAGTACGTCTTGTTTGATTTGTCCCCTTGGTGGGCTCAGAACCTTTATCATACAAAATCTTGCAAGTGGAAATTTATTTACGGTATGGATAATAATGTTGAGCTGTCTTTACTCCAAGGATAAAGATATTAATTAATAAAAAGCTTGTTCAGTGGCTTAATTAATTAATGGACTAAAATAATCTTAAACACGGGAAATAATGATCGGGAGCCATATTATAGTGAAGTCGTAATATGGATTAAGATGGATAGTTCAATATTAATTTTGTAGTGGAATAAATTAATATTAATGGATATTGAATAATATTTGGCCCAATATTATAGTTTCAATAGTCCATTGGAGGTCCAATCTTAATTCTCCTAAAGACCCCTCAAACAGCCCAAAAAATAAAGTCCAATTAATGAAAGAGTGAAGAAAATATTCTTGCCTAATATTTCTATGAAATTTTTGAAAATTGTAGGATTAAAGGAGAAGAAAGATTTTCTTGAAAAAAAATTATGGAAAGAGATAAGTATTCTTGGAATACATAATTATCCCATAAAATCAAGAAGTAAAATCTTGACTCTTTATTCCTTGTATTTTTCGAAAAAAATAGGTATAGAGGGGAATAAGACTTTTATGGAAAAATTTAATTAAGGAGAAAAGAATATAGGAGATTTCTTGGAGACCAAGAAAAAGATTTTCTTCCTTATTTTTTCCTCCAAAAAATCGGCCACCCTAGCCCTATAAATAGGGGATGAATTTTTCATTCCCAACTGTAATTCCATGTGTTGGAAATATTAGAATTCCACAAAGGTGGTGGCAAAATATTTTTATTTTTCCACTTGTTAAAATCGTTCGTGAGAATCCTCCCACCGGATTGCGTTCGTGGACTTGGGACATATTTGGGAAGGCTCTTTGGGTTGATCTGTTGTCTCATCCGTCGCCTCTACGAGAGGTTAGTAATCTCGTAACTCCTAGATTCTGCATGCTTAGGATTTACGTGGATTACGTGTACGCATGTTGTTTATTCGTTTATTATTTATTATGTTGAATTGATTTAGGATTAATTCATGTTACTAATTAATTGATTAATTTAAATATGTATTTAAAATCATCTCGAATAGATCCAGGCACCCCAATTTTCCCAACAATGTTGTCTTTGAGAGATTGCGACTTAGCGAACTCGATCAGCTTTAAACTTGTATTTTGTTTTGAGTGGTCGAGCTCACATATGTCATCTTTGAGAGATTGCGACTTAGCGAACTCGATCAGCTTTAAACTTGTATTTTTTTTGAGCGGTCGAGCTCGCATATGTCGTCTTTAGAAATTGCGACTTAGCGACCTCGAAACGCAATGACCTCGCCAGATGTCAGTAGACCTGCCCCCTATTTTCTGATTTGATAAGAGGATAAAATGGAAAAATTGGAACTTTGTATTTATGCAGGAGTAATCACTACATTTATCACCGCAATACGTTCCTATATTCTATATTAATAGACTCGGGCTAATGCCTCTTTTTACTGACAGTACTTCTTCAGAAAGGTCGCGTTCCATAGATACTAAGTCGGAACGCCGTTGATGTCTTTGAGCTCGTATGCTCCGTTAGGTAGTATCTTCGTGATCTTGAAAGGTCCATCCCATGTCGGGCCGAAAGGACCTTGGTTGATTCCCTGTATCTTTTTAAAACAAGGTCGCCTTCACGGAACAGGCGAATTCGAACATTCGAGTTGTAGTATTTTTCTGATCTCTGCTTGTAGATCCCATTTCGGATTTTCTAGCCGATACGCCTTTCTTCGAGAAAATCAAGGTTGGCCTCTTGGGCTCGGTCGTTTGTCTCATCGATAGTCCGCGACGTTTGGTATGTTGGGAAATGCACCTCAGCTGGAATGACAGCCTCTGACCCAAAAGTAAGAGAGAAAGGTGTTTCTTCAGTTGAATTTCGGCAAGTGTTTCGATATGACCAGAGTATCTCGGGAAGCTTGCTTGTCCATATCCCCTTTGCTCCTTCAATCCTTGTCTTGAGCATGTGCTTGATGATTTTATTTACCACCTTGACCTGGTCATTTGATTGCGGGTGATAGGGGGTAGAAAAAGCTTGGTGATTTTCCATTTCTCGAAAAATGCCCCGATCTCCCATCCGTCAAATTGTGGTCCATTGTCCGATACGATTGCCTGGGGTAGGCCGAATCTGCATATGATATTCCTCCATATGAATCGTATGATCGCAACCTGATTCGTGCTCCCGAGGGCCTCTGATTTTGCCCCCTTAGTAAAATAATCGACCGCTACTACCGCGAACTTGATCGTTCCAGGTGCCGTAGGTAATGGTTCAATCAGGTCGATACCCTACTTTGCAAAAGGCAAAGGACTGTAGATCGAGGCGAGCTCTTCAGAAGCGACTTTGATCTTTGGTGCGAAGACTTGACACCTTTTGCAAGCCTTGGCGAAGTTGAGTGCGTCTTGTTTCAGTGTTATCTAGAAGTAGCCTTGTCGTAGGAACTTGTGGGCAAGTGAGTGCCCCTCGGCGTGGTTACCACATACCCCTTCATGTATCTCTTTTAAAATTTCTTTACCGACCTCGGGGGCACACATTTTAGCAAATGGAAAGCGAAACCTCGCTTGTATAGTTGGTCGTTGATGATGGTGTACCGGCCAGCCCTTAGTTGAAGTCGGCATGCCTTGACCTTGCCAGTGGGGAGCTCGCCATTCCTGATGTATTTGATGATCGGACTCATCCAGGTACTTTCCTTGGTTGCCAATTGTGCAACGAGGGCCGGGCTGCCTGATGGGACGACAAGCTTAATGATTGTTATGTCTGACATGTCGGCCGCTCCTTCGTACGTCGTCAACCGAGCTAAAACATCCGCCTGGGTGTTCTTCTTTCTGGGGATCTGAGAGATATCGACCTGCTCGAACTTCCCGATTAGATTTTGGGCTATCCTGTGGTAGGCAATCATCTGGTCGCTTCTTGCCTCATACTCGCCGGTCATCTGAAAAGCTACCAACTGAGAATCACAAAAAAATCTTAACACGTTGAACTCCTATGGCCAGGGCCATCTCTAAACCGTTGATCAGAGCTTCATACTCAACCTCATTGTTCGTTGCTTGAAAATCGAAACGGATTGCCATTGTGAATGATCTTCCTTCCGGGATGATTAACACTACACCTGCCCCTGCTCGCTCGCTGGTCGATGACCCATCCACATATAACTCCCAAGGTTGCCCCACTGTTCTTACTTGCTCGGTCGGGAAAGTTAATTCCATAAGGAAATCTGCTAATGCTTGTGCCTTTATTGCTGTTTGGGGTGCATACGTCACACCAAACTGTTTGGGGTGCATACGTCACACCAAACTGTTCGATCTCCACCGACCACTTAAGGCATCTTCCTGTGGTGTCTGGTCGATTAAATATTCACCATAAAGGTAGCGAGGTCAGGACCTCGACATGGTGGTCGAAAAAGTATGGTCGGAGCTTTCGGACGCTCATTACTAGCGCATATGCAAATTTTTCCAGAGGAGGGTATCTTAGCTCGGCGTCGTTCAAAGTCTGGATTACGAAATAGATCGGCAGATGATCCTGCCCCTCAGCTGTTGGGGTTATACTGAAAAGTATGCTTTTACTTTGTATAACCAAACTGAAGTTTCTTATTTATTTACTGAAATAAACTATTTAATCACTGTTGCATTAAATATGAATGAATGTTATATATGTTTATTGCAAACCCGTTCAATAAGACAAGATGCGATTACGTTGTAGTTAATTTGGTGATACCCGATCATCGAAGATCAAATTAACAACCCTCGTAATTAAGTACAAATTCACAACCCGGATGGAAATGAGCGAACCATCATGAAGCGGTTGAAGTGTGACACCCAGATTGGCCTGTCTTGACCAAGGGATCACACTAAGCGCATTTAGGTCTTGTTGAATGAGAACTCTGAGGAGGACAAATTCTTGATGCATGAATATACAAGAATTAGACCTCGGTGGTGCGTTGTTTTTCTTAGTCTCATCCCCTTAAATAGGATCGTGTGAAATTAATAAATATTGCTTTGACTTATGATTGGAAAGAGAGTCAATGCGATTCGATACCTATATATCTTGGGCAATATTATTAATTACATGACGATTCTTTGACATTTAACACGGAGAATCGCGTGCAAGTACGTCTTGCTTGATTTGTCCCCTTGGTGGGCTCATATCCTTTATCATGCCAAATCTTGCAAGTGGAAATTTATTTCCGGCATGGATAATAATGTTGAGTTGTCTTTACTCCAAGGACAAAGATATTAATTAATATATAGCTTGTTCAGTGACTTAATTAATTAATGGACTAAGATAATCTTAAAAACGGGAAATAATGACCGGGAGCCGTGTTACATGTGAAATCGTAATATGAGTTAAGATGGATAGTTCAATATTAATTTTATAGTGGAGTAAATTAATATTAATGGACTTGAATAATATTTGGCCCAAAATATTATAGCTTCATAGTCCATTGGAGGTCCAATCTTAACTCTCCTAAAGGCCCCCCAAATAGCCCAAAATAAAGTCCAATTAATGAGAGAGAGAAGAAAATATTCTTGCCTAATTTCCAAGAGTAATTTTCGAAAACTTTGTCTATTAAAGAAAGAAAAGATTGTCTTGATTTTCTTGTAGATATTTTATGGAAAGAGATAATTATTGTAGGAATACATAATTATCCCATAAATTCAAGAAGTCAAATCTTGACTCCTTTATTAGTGTAATTTTGGAAAATATAGGTAGAAGAGGGGAAAAAGTTTTTTATGGAAAATTTAATTAAGGAGAAAAAAATATAGGAGATATATTCAAGATTTCTTGGAGATCAAGAAAAGATTTTCTCCCTATTTTCCAACCCTAATTTTTGTCCCCCCCTCCTCCCTATTTTATAGGGGATGAGCTCTTCATTCCCAAGTGCAATTTCATGTGTTGGAAATATTAGAAATCCTCAAAGGTGGTAGCAAAATATTTAATTTCTCTCCCATTAAAATCGTTTGTTGAAATCATTCCACCGGATAGCGTTCGTGGACTTTGGGGATATATTTGGGAAGGCTCTTGGGTTGATTCATCCGTTTGATTCTTCAAGAGGTTAGTAATTCCGTAACTCCTAGTTCCACATGTTTAGGATTTACGTGAATTATGTGTACGCATGTTGTTTATTATAATGTTGAATTGATTTAGGATTAATTCATGTTAGTAATTAACTGTTTAATTTAAATATGTATTTAAATAATCACCTCGAATAGATCCGGGCACCCCGATTTTCCCAACAACTGGTATCAGAGCTCCAGTTTCGAGCTCTGATTTTTTAAATTGTTATTTAAATTGTTCGACATTAAATTGAAATTGGTTAGTAGAATTGCTAGATCTGTTTTGCAGGTATCCAATTGTCATGGTATTTAATGTGTTTTATTTTCATGCGTATGAATGAATGGTTTTTAATTCGACTCGTTCGGATTTGTTTTTCTCGTGAGAAAATCCACGAGTAGATTATGCTATTTGATTTGTTCAATGTAATAGACTAGTTTAGATTTAAAGTATTTATTTTTCGTTAAATAAATTGTAACCTGATCGGAGACAAAGACGGAGACGAGTTAAAGACGGATCCTGAACCATACGTGGGCGACGTGAGCCGCGCGAAACGTGCTAAGGGAGGCACACACGCGGTGCGGACGACGCCGCACGCACGGGCCAAGGTGCTAGGCACCAAGGCGGGATCGGCCAAGGCGGACGCGTGCAGGCGGAAGCATGCGGGCGCACGGACAGGCACTCATGCGCGCGAGGCATGTCGAGGCATGCCGAGGCCGCCTATGCTGCAGAGAGCCATGGCACACGGGGGATGTGCGCTGAGCCCTAGGCGCATGGGCACGGGCGCCCCGCCAAGCGGCCCGCCGGATGCGGGCGTGCATCCCGGCTGCGAGCTACTTGGCGTGGCGTTTCAAGACGGAGTTCTGTTCGAGACGAACGAGTGGGAGAAATTCAAGACGACGTCTCTTCAAAATCAAGCCAAAGAAAATCAAACCATGAACAGTTGGATAATTTGTGCCCAATGTGTTTATTTTATGCTTTGCTTGATTTATTGTTGCCGTATTTTCTTGTGCTTTATTTAATTTGTTTAAATGTGTTTGCATGAGAATTGCTCAACGAAAAATCTCAAATTCAAAAAATTACTAAGTATGTTATGATAATTAATTTGTTTTGACACAAATTAATTTTGACCTCCATGATTTATTTATTTGTGAAATCTTTTGGAGAAATTCCCCTACGGGACGGTCAAAAGATAGCTTTCAAATGAATAAATTCCCAAAAGGATGATTGTGAATTATTATTAGTGGCAACGATGACCCTCCAACGAGGCTCGATCAAAGCAAAGTAATAATTCTGTATTTAATCATGGTTATTACTTAGGTATAAAATTGATATTTATATACTTCTCCGAAGTCCCTATCAATTTTATATTGGTCAAGTGGGAGCCGGCTATTAATTTTTAATTAAAGGTTTGTAACTGTTCTTGTTTGTAACCTGCTTGAATGTGATTTAAATGATGACCCTCCCACGAGGCTCATTTAAATATGTTTTGAGATGTTGGCTGATGCATGTTCATATTTTTTTGAGATTTTAATATGAATCATGTGATCGAATTGTGTGATTTAATTTTGTGTTGATCTGAATATTGATACAAAATATATGTTTATTTCAGTTCATCATGTCGCAACCTTTTAATCCACTGTTCAATATACTGAAAGATAACCTCCTCACTGGAGAAAACTTTGTTGATTGGTATCGAAAACTCACTATTGTCCTCACTGCACAAAGCCATAACTGGGTTCTTACTACACCCAAACCAGAAAGCCATCTGACGAGTCAACCAAAGCGGTTAAGAAAGAATATGATAACTGGGAGTGTTCTAACGAAATGGCGAAGTATACCATCTTGGCTTCAATGTCAGATGTGTTGCAACACCAACACCAAAACGTTGAGACCGCTACGGAAATCATGGTCAATCTTAAAGCGATGTTTCAACATCAGAACCGTGTGGCTCGGCAGATCACCATGAGGGACATGTTCTCTATGAAAATGGTGGAGGGAACACCCGTAAGGGAATATGTTCTCCAGATGATGGCTCACCTCAACAAACTCGAGGTGCTTGGAGCTGAATATGACATCGAGACCCAGATCGATTTCATACTTCATTCCTTGCCTAAGAGCTTTGAACAGTTCAGGCTGAATTATCAAATGAATAATCAAAAGTTCACTTTGCATGATCTGTTGCAAGCTCTTGTCTCGGCTGAAGGAATTTTAGGAGAGAGCAGTCAAGCCTTAACGGCAGTTGGGTCGTCATCTTCTTCTAGGCCAAAGGGAGGCAAGAGGAAGAGGAAGCCCAAGAGCGATAGCCAAGCTAACTCGAATGTTGCCAAAGACAAAGGAAAGGTGAAGAGGGATGGTGGAGCAAAGAATCCGGCTAAGGGGAAGTGCTTCAACTGTGGTGAAAAGGGACATTGGAGGTTGGCCTGTTCCAAATCCAAAAGGAATGGAAAGAAAGGTAATTCACACTCGCTAGTTGTTGAAACTTGTTTGGCGGAGTATGCTACCCACTCGTGGGTATTGGATACGGGATCCATTGATCATGTATGTTTCACATTGCAGGGTTTCAAGCAGACCTGGTGACTAAGTGAGAGTGAGATCCTCATCACGATAGGCGATGCTACGAGAGTGGCAGCTAAAGCAGTGGGAGAAGTGCACCTGTCCTTTGGAGATAAGACGTTAATTTTAAGAGATGTTCTTTGTGTTCCTATTTTTCGGAAAAACCTTATTTCTATTTCTAAACTGTTTATCGATGGATATTCTGTTCATTTTAATAAAGATGTTACTGTTTTTCGTAACGATGTGATTATCTGTCGTGGAACTTTGAGGAACAATCTCTATATTATTAACTGTGCACATCACTCACAAAATGCATCCTATAATACATCTACTATTTCTTGTAAACGAAAGCGCTTGGCTGACTTGAACGGAACACTTCTTTGGCACCTAAGATTAGGTCATATTAACCCGAAAAGGATTCAAAGGTTGGTGAAAGATGGTTCTTTGGGGTCTCTCCAAATTGAGTCATTTCCGATTTGCGAATCGTGCTTGGAAGGTAAAATGACCAAGAGGGCATTTGGAGCCAAGGGCCTTAGAGATAAAGAAGTGTTAGAAATCGTTCACACCGATGTGTGTGGTCCAATGCAAATCAAAGCTAGAGATGGCTACGAGTATTTCATTACTTTTATTGATGATTACTCACGCTACGGATACATTTTCCTAATGAAGTATAAATCTGAGACCTTTGATAAATTCAAAGAATTTAAGGCTCAAGCAGAGAATCATAAGGGAAAAAAGTATCAAGTTTCTACGATCTGATTGTGGAGGCGAATACCTCAGTGATGAATTTCTGAACTACCTATCGGAAGTGGGGATTGCATCCCAGTTGACTGCACCTGGTACCCCTCAACAAAACGGGGTAGCAGAACGAAGGAATATAACGCTTTTAGAAATGGTAAAGTCAATGATGAGTTATACGAATTTACCAAAATCGTTCTGGGGTTACGCATTAGAAACAACGGCTTATATTCTGAACCTAGTGTCATCCAAATCGGTACCTAAAACCCCGAGAGAATTGTGGACGGGGCGCAAGCCCAGTTTCGGACACATCAGGATCTGGGGGTGTCCGGCATACGTGCTAGACAAGGAAGCCGATAAATTGGATGCACGTTCAGAATTAAGGATGTTCATAGGGTACCCCGAAGGAACTAAAGGATGCATGTTCTATGGTTCCGAAGATCAAAAGGTGGTAATCAGTACTCACTTTAGATTTTTGGAAGAAGACTATATGAACAGTCGAAAGCCTAGAAGTGAAATTACCTTAGAAGAACTCAGGGGGGCCGACTCCATTGCCAACTGTCCAAAATGACATACCAAATGTCACGCCTACACAACCGGAACCTCATCGTAGTGGGAGGGTTATCAGACAACCCGAGAGATTCTTGGGGATCGGAGAGTCTTCGGACTTGATCTCCGCAGAAGAATCAGATCCATGGTCCTACAACGAGGCGATCCAAGACAAAGATGCTCAATCTTGGCAAACAGCAATGGAAGCCGAGATGGGTTCAATGGATCACAACAAGGTGTTGGAGCTAGTCGAACCACTTGATGGGGTAAAACTCATCGGATGCAAGTGGGTATACAAGAGAAAAAGGGGACCGGACGGAAGGGTTGAAACCTTCAAAGCAAGACTTGTGGCGAAAGGGTACACTCAGAAAGAAGGGATCGATTATGAGGAAACCTTTTCGCCCATAGCCATGCTTAATTCCATCCGCATTCTCTAGTCGATTGCTGCGCATCTAGATTTTGAGATCTGGCAAATGGACGTCAAGACAGCATTCCTATAATCTATATGCAACAACCCGAAGGCTTCATTGAAAAAGGCCAAGAGCATCTGGTTTGCAAGCTCAGGAAGTACATTTATGGACTGAAGCAAGCATCCCGGGCTTGGAATCAGTGTTTTGATCAAGTTATAAAATCCTACGGATTCGATCAAAACAAATTTGAAAGTTGTGTCTATAAAAAGCGTGACAGAACTGCATTGGTATTTTTGGTACTATACGTAGACGACATTCTGCTCATCGGAAATGATGTAAAGGTGTTATCAGACGTAAGGGCATGGCTGTCAAAATAGTTCGATATGAAGGATTTAGGGGAAGCCGGTCACATCCTAGGGATCAAGATCACTCGAGATCGCAGGAAAAGAATGATCGGGCTTTCGCAAGCCTCATACATAGACTCTATTTTGAAGCGCTTTAGCATGCAGGATTCCAAGAAAGGCTTTGTGCCCTACAGACACGGAATCCATCTATCCAAAGAAATGTGTCCCAAGACACAGAAAGAGATAGATGACATGAAGGGCATCCCTTATGCTTCGGCTGTGGGAAGCCTCATGTATGCAATGCTGTGTACGAGACCGGATATCTGCTTTGCCATAGGCATGGTGGCAAGATATCAAAGTAACCCTGGGAAAGAGCATTGGACTACAGTAAAGAACATTCTGAAGTACCTGAAAAGGACACGGGACAAAATGTTGGTTTACAAGTCAGACAGTCTGATCCCCATCGGTTACACAGACTTGGATTTCCAATCAGACATTGACTCCAGAAAGTCTACCTCGGGTAGTGTGTTCTGCATGGGGGGAGGAGCCATGACATGGAGAAGCGTAAAGCAGAAATGCATCGCTGATTCTACCATGGAAGCCGAGTACGTCACTGCTTGTGAAGTAGCGAAGGAAGCGGTTTAGCTCAAGAACTTCCTGGTGGACTTGGACGTGGTCCCGAATTTGCCTGGCAAAATCACGGTCTACTGTGATAACGCCGGAGCAGTTGCAAATTCAAGGGAACCGAGAGCCCACAAAGCCGGCAAACACATTGAAAGAAAATACCATCTTATTGTTGGGATTATACTGGAAAGTATGCTTTTACTTTGTTTAATCAGACTGAATTTCGGACTTATTTACTGAAATAAATTGTTTATCACTGATGCTTTAAATATCATCGAATGTTACATATATTTACTGCATAATTGTTCAATAAATAGTACGTGTTACATTGTAGTTAATTTAGTGATACCAGATCACAGAAGATTAAATTAACAGTCCCTTGTAACCAAAAGTACACCATTCACGACCTAGATGGAAATGAACAATCCATCGTGAAAGGTTGAAGTGTAAGGCTCAGATTTGTTTGTCTTGACCAAGAGATTACACTAGTGCATGACTGATGCACTGAATAGGACCTACAAAAGGACAAATTCTTCAGAACTGAACTAGGAAGAATTAGACCTCAGTGGTTCGTTATTTCTTAATCTTCGTCCCTTAAATAGGATCGCGTGTGGTTAGTAATTATTGCTTTGACTTATTACGGGTAGAGAATCAACGAGATTCAATACTTTATATCTTGGGCAATATTATTGGTCACATGTGATTGCTAAGATTTAATACGGAGAATCGTGTGCAAGTACGCTTGTTCGATTTGCCCCCTTGGGAGGTTCACAAGTTTTATCATACCAAATCTTGCAAGTGGAACTAGTTTTCGGTATGGATAATAATGTTGAACCGTTCCTTTACCAAGGATAAAAGATATTAATTAATGGAAAGCTATTTCAGTGGCTTGAATTAATTAATGGGCTAGATAATCTTAAACACGGGAAATAATAACCGGGAGCCATATTAACTGTAATATGGGTTAAGATGGATAATGCAATATTAATTATGTAGTGGGATTAATTAATATTTATGGGCTTGAATAATATTGTGGCTCAATATTGATAATTCAAGGTCCATTGGAAGGTCCAATCTTAATTCTCCTAAAGGTCCCTCAAGTAGCCCAACATAAAGTCTAATAACTGAAAAAGGTGTTTAAAAATAAAATAATTTTTTGTTGCTTATTTTTCCTATTTTTTCGAAAATAGTAAATAAAAGAAGGAGAAAGATTTTCTTTGAATATTGTTATGGAATGAAGATAAGTATTCTTGGAATACAAGATTATCTCATTAAATTCAAGAAATCTCCCACTTGGTTATTTACTATGTGAATTTCGAAATTTTTGAAATAAAAGGGAAAGAAAGATTTTCTTGATTTTCTTGAAAAGATATTATGGAAGATATGTATTTCTTGAAATACAAGTATATCTCATAATTTCAAGAAGATCCAAATCTTGGTTTTCTTTTTCCTATTTTTCTCGAAAATTGCCATAACAAAAGAGAGTGGGATTTTTATGGAATATTTTAATTATGGAGAAAAGAATATATGAGATATATTCAAGATTTCTTGGAGATCAAGAAAAGATTTTTTTCCCTATTCCATATGAAAAAATCGGTCCACCACCCTCTATAAATAGGGGATGAATGTTTCATTCCCAAGTGCAATTCCATGTGCTGGAAAAATTAGTAAATCCACGAAGGTGGTGCAACAAATTTTATTTTCCCTTTTGTTAATTGTTCGCGAGCTTCCTTCCACCGGATTGACGAGCAAGGACTAGGGAATACTTGGGAAGGTCTTTTGGTGTGTTTTCATCGACGAGACCATTGTCATTCCAAGAGGTTAGTTCACGTAAACCCGTAGTAATTCTGCATGCGTAGGTTTTATGTGAACTGTTTATATGCATGATTTGTTGTTGAATTATTATTTGAATTAATATAGGATTAATTCATGCTAGTAATAATTGTTAGAATTAAATTTGTATTTAAATATTCATCCTGAATAGATCCGGGCAAATAATTCCCCAACACTTATACGAGAAATCGTTAAGAGAGGAGACGTTGAGGTGGCTAAGATTGCATCGGAAGACAACCTAGCAGATCCATTCACAAAGGGTCTGCCTCAGAGTACATTCGAGAGACATGTGGAAGGAATGAGTGTCAAGAACGTTGCCAATCTGCTTTGAGTATAAGTAGGAGAAATATTATTAGGTTCGTGTAGGGTGACATTAGATGTCACATAGAACACGAGACATGCTGTAGTATATTTAAAAGCAGACTTTGAGTATAAGTGGGAGATTGTTGGGGTTATACTGAAAAGTACGCTTTTACTTTGTATAACCAAACTGAAGTTTCTTATTTATTTACTGAAATAAATTATTTAATCACTGTTGCATTAAATATGAACGAATGTTATATATGTTTATTGCAAACCCGTTCAATAAGACAGTACGTATTACGTTGTAGTTAATTTGGTAGCAAAATATTTTATTTTCTCTCCCATTAAATTCGTTCGTTGAAATCTTCCCACCGGATAACGTTTGTGGACTTTGGGGATATATTTGGGAAGGCTCTTGGGTTGATTCATCCATTTGATTCTTCAAGAGATTAGTAATTCCGTAACTCCTAGTTCCGCATGTTTAGGATTTACGTGAATTATGTGTACGCATGTTGTTTATTATTATGTTGAATTGATTTAGGATTAATTCATGTTAGTAATTAACTGTTTAATTTAAATATGTATTTAAATAATCACCTCGAATAGATCCGGGCACCCCAATTTCCCGAACATTAGCCCGAACCAATACGACACTTAATGCGGTCTCCGAGGCCGCCAAGTAAAGGTAGAGCTTTTTCCCCGGGATACGCTTTGCGAGTATCTGCGTGTTTGATAGGTAATCCTTTATGCTCTCGAACGCGAGCTGGCTTTTAGCTGTCCACTTGAACTTCCTCTTCGTGATCGTAACGAAAAAGGGTTTACACTTCTCCCCCATTCGCGAGATAAAACGATTTAGGGCGGCCAATCGTCCTGTCAGCCTCTGAACTTCCTTGATGTTTTGCGGTGCTCTCACATCGAGCATGACCTTGATCTTGGTTGGGTTAGCCTCGATCCTGCGTTGGCTCACCATATGCCCCAAAAACTTCCCAGACTCTACTCCGAAATCGCACTTCTTGGGTTCAACTTCATCTTGTATTGCCTTAGGTTATCGAAGGCTTGGGCGAGGTGCCCCAAATGATCTTCTTTTTTCTCACTCTTGACCACCAGGTCGTCGATATAAACTTCCATGGTCTTGCTAATTTGATCTGCGAACATACGATTGACCAGCCTCTGGTATGTTGCCCTGGCGTTCTTTAGACCAAAAGGCATGTGCCTCCAGTAGTAGATGTTCTTTTCTGTCAGAAAAGAAGTGTGCTTTTGGTCGTCCGGGTGCATGGCTATTTGATGATAGCCCGCAAATGCATCCATGAAGGACATTACTTCGTGCCCCGCCGTATTGTCGATCAAGTGGTCGATGTGCGGCATAGGGAAATGGTCTTTGGGACATACATCATTCAAGTCTGTGAAATCGATGCATAACCTCCATGAATTATTCGCTTTCTTTACTAAAACTGCGTTTGCCACCCACTGGGGCTTATCAGCTTGCTTGATGAGTTGGTTATCCAGGAGTTTCTTGACTTCCTCAGCTAGAGCTGCATATTTATCGGGAACAAACTTCCTTCTTTTCTGCGAGATCGGTTTCCTGGAAGGATCGATGTTGAGCTGGTGGCAAGCGATCTCGGGATCTATCCCGACCATATCCCTGTGGGACCAAGCGAAAACATCCAAGTTGGCCTTTAAGAACCCGATCACCTGACTTTACATTTCGGGACTTAGGGTTGTCCCAATGATTACCTCCATCTCGGGCTGGGCCTCGCAGATTGGGACTTTCTGGAGCTATTCAACAGGTGTTGCTCGTTGTCCCCTCGACCACCGTGGGTCATTGAAGGGTTCGTAACCAATCCTGGGCTCGAGATCGGCGTATTCCTCGGTGTTGGCGACCTTAATCCTTTTGTTGGGCTCATTTTTTGGTAGCAAAATTTGACCGTCGGGGTGGTCTTGCTGTTGGGATTATACTGGAAAGTATGTTTTTTACTTTGTATAATCAAAACTGAATTTCGGACTTATTTACTGAAATAAATTGTTTATCACTGATGCTTTAAATATCATTGAATGTTACATAAATTTACTGCATAACTGTTCATTAAATAGTACGTGTTACATTGTAGTTAATTTAGTGATACCAGATCACAGAAGATTAAATTAACAGTCCCTTGTAACTAAAAGTACGCCATTCACGACCTAGATGGAAATGAACAATCCATCATGAAAGGTTGAAGTGTAAGGCTCAGATTGGCTTGTCTTGACCAAGAGATTACACTAGTGCATGACTGATGCACTGAATAGGACCTACATGAGGACAAATTCTTCAGAACTGAACAAGGAAGAATTAGACCTCAGTGGTTCGTTATTTCTTAATCTTCGTTCCTTAAATAGGATCACGTGTGGTTGGTAACTATTGCTTTGACTTATCATGGGTAGAGAATCAACGAGATTCAATACTTTTTATCTTGGGCAATATTATTGGTCACATGTGATTGCTAAGATTTAATACGGAGAATCGTGTGCAAGTAAGCTTGTTCGATTTTCCCCCTTGGGAGGTTCATAAGCTTTATCATACTAAATCTTGCAAGTGGAATTAGTTTCCGGTATAGATAATAATGTTGAACCGTTCCTTGACCAAGGATAAAAGATATTAATTAATGGAAAGATATTTCAGTGGATTGAATTAATTAATGGGCTAGATAATCTTAAACACGGAAATAATAACCGGACCCATATTGGTGTAATATGGGTTAAGATGGATAGTGCAATATTAATTATGTAGTGGGATTAATTAATATTTATGGGCTTGAATAATATTGTGGCTCAATATTGATAATTCAAGATCCATTGGAAGGTCCAATCTTAATTCTCCTAAAGGCCCCCTAAGTAGCCCAACATATAGTCCAATAACTGAAAAAGGTGTTTAAAATAAAATAAATATTGTTGCTTATTTTTCCTAATTATTTTCGAAATTTATAGATAAAAGGGGAGAAAGATTTTCTTTGAATTTTGTTATGGAATGAAGATATGTATTCTTGGAATACAAGATTATCTCATTAAATTCAAGAAATCTCCCACTTGGTTATTTATAAGGAAAATTTTGAAAATTTGAAAGATAAAGGGCAAGAAAGATTTTCTTGATTTTCTTGAAAAGATATTATGGAAGATATGCATTTCTTGAAATACAAGAATATCTCATAAATTCAAGAAGATCCAAATCTTGGAATCTTGCCCATTATTTTCGAAAATATCCCATAACAAAGAGTAAGTGGGATTTTGTGGAATATTATAATTATGGGAAAAAGAATATAAGAGATATATTCAAGATTTCTTGGAGATCAAGAAAAGATTTTCCCACATTATCTTGCCACAATTTTCGACCACTTGTGCTCTATAAATAGGGGATGATTCTTTCATTCCCAAGTACAATTCCATGTGCTGGAAAAATTAGTAAATCCACAAAGGTGGTGCAACATAATTTATTTTCCTTTTGTTAATTGTTCACAAGTGTCCTACCACCGGATAGTCGAAGAAGGATTAAGGGAATACTTGGGAAGTTCTTTTGGTTAGTCTAATCGGCCAGATCACTGCCATCCCAAGAGGTACGTTCACGTAAACTCGTAGAATTCTGCATGCGTAGGATTTACGTGAATTAATTATATGCATGATATGTTGTTGGATTATTATTTAAATTAATATAGGATTAATTCATGCTAGTAATAATTATAAGAATTAAATTTGTATTTAAATATTCACCCCGAATAGATCTGTGCAACTTATTCCCCAACAACTGGTATCAGAGCCACGGTTTCGGGCTCTGAATTTTTTAAATTGTAATTTAATTCGTTGACATTAAATTTGAAATTGGATAGTAGAATTGCTAGATCTGTTTTGCAGGTATCCAATTGTCATGGAATTTAATGTGTTTATTTATGCATGCATATAAATTGTGGTTTTTAATTCGATTAGTTCGGATTCGTTTTGCCTCGTGAGAAAATCCATGAGTAAATTAGGATTTGTTTGATTTGATCAATGTAATAGACTAGTCTAGATCTAGGTTTATTTATTTTTTGTAAATAAATTGTAACCGGATCGGAAACGAAGACGGAGACGGAGAATTAAAGGATAAAATCGTAAGCCGGGCGTAGCGGCGTGCATCGCGCTTGAAATGTGCCAAAAGGAGGCACGTGCGTGACGCGGACGTCGCAGACACGCACGGGCGCAGGCGAAGCCTCGAGGACAAAGCCGCTGAGCGCGACGCCTGGGGCGCTAAAGACGCGGGCAATGACGGAGAAAGCTGACAGGCGGCCTCCTGCAATGATAAGTCTTTGGGACGACAGCGCTGCGGCTGACCCGACCGGAATTCGGGCGAGGCAAGGCCGGAGCACGCCAAGCATGGATGTGCGCGTACGCGTGTCGCCGCCCGAGTCTTGGGACCTGGCGCTGGCGCGGTTCGCCGAGCCGTGACGTAGGCCGCCGAGGCCGAACTTGGCGAAGTGGCCTTGCCGGATGTGGGCGTGCATCCTGGCCGCATAAGCTACTTACGCATGCTTTCGAGGCTTTATATTTTTTCGAGACGCATCGAGGGAGAAATTCAAAGGCGGCATTCATCAAGATCGCTTTTCAAGAAAATCAAACCATGACAATTGGATAATCAGGCCCAATATGTTTATTTTACGCTGCTTGATTTATTATTGTGCTATCTTATGGTTTATTTAATTTGTTTAAATGTGTTTGCATGAGAGTTGCCCAATGAAAAATCTCACCTTCAAAAATTACTAAGTATGTTTAAATAATTAATTTACAATTTTATTTCAGATAATAAAATTGAATTAATTTTGACCTCCATGATTTATTTATTTGTGAATTCTTTTGGAGAAATTCCCCCCACGGGACGGTCAAAAGATAGTTTTCCCATGAATGAATTCCATATGGATGATTGTGGGTTATTATTAGTGGCGATGATGACCCTCCCCACGAGGCTCGTTCAATACGAAATAATAATCATGTATTTAATCATGGTTATTACTTAGGTATAAAATTGATATGCATATACTTCCCCGAAGTCGCTGTCAATTTTATATTGGTCAAGTGGGAGCCAACTATTAATCGGGATATTAAAGGTTTGTAACTGTTCTTGTTTGTAACCTGCTTGAATGTGTTTTAAATAATGACCCACCCCACGTGGATTATTTAAACTGTTTTGAGATGTTGGCTGATGCATGTTCATATTTTTTTGAGATTTTAATATGATGCATGTGATCAAACCTTGTGATATATTTGTGCTTATGCATATTATTGTTTATTTCAGTTCATCATGTCTCAACCTTTTAATCCACTATTTAATATACTTAGAGACAATTTGCTTACTGGTGAAAACTTTGTTGATTGGAATCGAAAACTTACTATTGTCCTCACTGCACAAAGCCATAAATGGGTTCTCACTACACCTAAACCGGACAAGCCAAAAGATGAGTCCACTAAAACGGTTAAGAAAGAGTATGCTGAGTGGGAGCGTTCCAACGAAATGGCAAAGTGTACCATCTTGGCTTCTATGTCAGATGTGTTGCAACACCAACAGCAGAACGTTGAGACCGCTGCAGACATCATGACTAGTCTTAAAGCGATGTTTCAACATCAGAACCGTGTGGCTCGTCAGATCACCATGAGGGACTTGCTCTCTATGGAAATGGTGGAGGGAACGCCCGTAAGGGAGCACGTTCTCCAAATGATGGCTCACCTTAACAAACTTGAGGTACTTGGCGCTGAATACGATATCGAGACCCAAATCGATTTCGTGCTCCACTCTCTGCCGAAAAGTTTTGAACAGTTCAGGCTGAACTACCAGATGAATAATCAGAAGTTCTCGATGCCTGATCTGTTGTAAGCTTTAGTCTCGGCGGAGGCGATATTGGGGCAAAAGAGCCAAGCCTTGGTGGCAAATGGACCGTCTTCTTCTTCTAGGCCAAGCGGTGGCAAGAACAAGAAAAGGGACAAAGGCCACAAGCAAGTGAACTCAAGTGTTGCCAAGGGCAAAGAAAAGGTGAAGAAGGGTGGAGGTGTGAACAAGCCAGCTAAGGGAAAGTGCTTCAACTGCGGTGAAAATGGACATTGGAGGTCAGCCTGTTCCAAACCCAAAAGGGATGGAAAGAAAGGTAATTCTCTTGCACTAGTTGTTGAAACTTGTTTAGCGGCGTATGCCTCCCATTTATGGGTGGTGGATACGGGATCCACTGATCATGTTTGTTTCACATTACAGGGGTTCAAGCGGACCTGACAACTTAGTGGGAGTGAGATCCTCATCACACTGGGCGATGCTACGAGAGTGGCAGCTGAAGCAGTGGGAGAAGTGCACCTGTCTTTTGAAGACAAAGTTTTAATTTTAAGAGATGTTCTTTACGTTCCGAATTTTAGAAAGAATTTGATTTCAGTTTCTAAACTTTTTTATGATGGATATTCGGTTACTTTTAATAAAAATGTTACCATTTCTCCTTTTGATAAATTTATCTGTCATGGAACGTTGTCGAATAATCTCTATACGATTAACTGTGCACATCACTCACGAAATGCATCATATAACACATCAACTGTTTCCGAGAAAAGAAAACGTTCATCAAACGTGAACGAGACACTTCTTTGGCATCTAAGATTGGGTCATATAAATCCAAAGAGGATCCAAAGGTTGGTGAAAGACGGTTCACTGGAGTTTCTCCAAGTTGAACCAATTCCAACATGCGAATCATGTTTGGAGGGTAAAATGACCAAGAGGGCATTTGGAGCCAAGGGGAATAGAGCCAAAGAAGTGTTAGAGATCGTTCACACATATGTATGTGGTCCAATGTTAACCAAAGAAAGAGGAGGTTATGAGTATTTTGTCACTTTTATTGATGATTACTCAAGGTACGGTTATATTTTCCTTTTGAAGCATAAATCTGAGACCTTTGAGAAATTCAAAGAATTAAAGGCTCAAGCAGAGAATCATAGGGAAACATGTATCAAGTCTCTACGATCTGATCGTGGAGGAGAATACCTCAGCGATGAGTTTTTGAACTACTTATCTGATGAAGGGATTGCATCCCAGCTCACTGTACCCGGAACCCCTCAACAAAACGGGGTTGCAGAGCGAAGAAACAGAAGTCTTTTGGAAATGGTTAGATCTATGATGAGTTATGCGGATCTTCCCAAGTCGTTTTGGGGTCATGCCTTGGAAACAGCAGCTTACATTCTGAACTTGGTGCCATCCAAGTCGGTTCCCAAAACTCCCAAAGAATTGTGGACCGGGCGCAAGCCTAGTATGAGACACATGAGAATTTGGGGGTGTCCGGCCTACGTGTTGGACAAGGAAGCCGGAAAATTGGATCCTCGATCAGAATTAAGGTTGTTTGTAGGATACCCCGAGGGAACAAAAGGGTGTATGTTCTATGGTCCCGAAGATCAAAAGGTGGTCATAAGCACCCACTTTAGATTTTTGGAAGAAGACTATATGAACGAAAGAAGACCCAGGAGTGAGATTACATTAAATGAGCTAAGGGGGCAAAACTCAATGCCAACTGTACAAGATGATATACCAAACAACACACTTACACAACCGGAACCTCGTCATAGTGGGAGGGTTGTGAAATAGCCAGAGAGATTCATGGGAATAGGAGAGTCCTCGGACTTGATTCCCGGACAAGACGAATCAGACCCATGGACATATGACTAGGCAATCCAAGACAAGGATGCAGATTCTTGGCAAACAGCAATGAAAGCCGAAATGGGTTCTATGTTTCATAACAGAGTGTGGGAGCTAGTCGAACCACTTAATGGGGTCAAACCCATTGGTTGCAATAAGCGTGTCGGAACTGCAGTGGTATTCTTAGTACTATACGTAGATGACATTCTGATCATCGGGAACGATGTGAAGGTGTTATCAGACGTAAGGGCATGACTTTCAAAACAGTTTGATATGAAGGACTTAGGGGAAGCCGCACACATCCTTGGGATCATGATCACTCGAGATCGCAAGAAAAGGATGATAGGCTTATCGCAAGCTTCATACATAGACACTGTCTTGAAACGATTCAGCATTGAAGATTCCAAGAAAGGTTTCGTACCTTTCAGACATGGAATCCATCTATCCAAGAAAATGTGCCCTAAGACGCAAAAGGAGATAGATGACATGAGAGGCATTCCTGTCGGGTCGAAAATGATGAAGTCGAGCTGCCCTGTTACCTTTACCTAAGGGTCTCAATCCGAGATCAGTTCGACTGCCAAACGGATTGCAGAAGAGTCCCCGAATCCCTTAATGGTGAGGTCGCAAGGTTCGATGTACTCGGAGAAATTCCTAATCTGATCGAGGGCTCCCTTGAATAAGATGTTGCAAAAAGAGCCGTTATCGATTAGTAGACGATGGACCATTACCCCCATGATCTTGGTCGAGATCACGATGGGGTCGTTATTTAAGTATTGTACTCCGTGTTTATCTTCGTCCGAGAATGCGAGCAAACTAGTTTTCTCGATCGCGTGGTTAACCTGGAAAAAATTCTGGTGGACATGGTTCAAATCTCGTATTTTGGCTTTAAGCCTTCACCGCGACATAGCCATCGAGGGGAGGATCCTGCCGATGCTACCTCCCAAAGGAGCAATCATTTGGACGGCCCTCCCGGTGGCATTGTCGGGAAAAGGTGGAAGAGGTCGCTGATCGGCAGGCCCTTGGTTAGCCTGGGGACGCTGCGGTTGTTGTTGATTATTCTGATGTTTTTTCAGGTAATCGTCTAACTTTCCATCCTCATAGAGCTTCCATAGTTGTCGGAGAAAGTCGCGACATTCGCTGGTGTTTGTGTCCGATGCTCTCATGGTAGTGGCAGTACTTGTTGGGATTCATCTTCCCATTCTCCTTTGTGATTTTCTGGGGTTAATCCAGAAGTTTCTTGTCTTTGATTTTATCATAGACCTCGTTCGGAGTGGTACTCAGCACCCCCAACAGCTTGACCTCGATTTCGCTGTTAAAAGGTTTGAAGTTGTTGGCTTTGTGATGACCACCTCCTTTCTTATGTGAGCTTGACGCCACCACCTCGGGTTTCTTTACCTCGTCCTCCTGGACCTGCTCTCCCAAACGCATGGCCTTCATTTATTCCCGACTAATGTGGTTCCCTGCCTTGAATCGGAACTCCGTATACAAACTTGGACACTCCTTATACATGAGTTTCCATAACTTCGTGTTTAATCGCAGACCTCGAACAACGCCCATTACTTTGACCTCGTCCCCCATGGGCTCGCCGCCTAGGAGGAAGTTTTCGACTCTCTTGATGTAATCTCGGTCTGACTTGGTTGGTTCCTACTGGATGGTCGCAAAGAGTTATTTCATCGATTGCCTTGGTGCCGGAGTGACGAAATGGTTTAGGAAAAGACCAGCGAGCTGGTGGAAATACTCGATGGAGCTAGGAGTCAGATATTTGAACCACCTATAGGCCTGGTCGCCTAAAGTAAGAGGGAAAAACTGACATTGTGTCGCGTCGGTAGCTCCCATAAAGGCCATGTGGTCGGAGAATTTTCCCAAGTGGATGGTTGGGTTGGAATCCCCGTTATACTAATTGATCAAGGTCGTGTTGATTTTGACCTATGCGGGGGCATAAACAATAGTGGGAACCAGGGGCGAGATCGGAACGAGAGCCGACGTCGATGGTACCCCTTGTAGATCCATTTGATCTTGCAGCTTTTTTAGGGTTTTCTTGATGGCCTCGAGTTGCTCATTCTCGAGATTGGGAGGTCGGAGGGCCCCTTGTGGGCCTAATCGGGTATGCACCGATGCCTTTGGTCCCTCGTTCTCCTGACCTCGGAAATCTTTTTCGACCTCAAATGAGGTTTCTAAAATTTGTCGAACTGTAAAAGAGTCAGTCCTGGATTCATTTTGGCGACCTCGGGGTCTCCGAGGTGCGTGGCTGCCCAACCTTTTAAAGACAGGTTCAGATTGCCGGGGAGGTTGGAAACCATCTCGGCGGGGGGATGGGGTTTTCTCCCTGCGATTTCGGGCATGGCTTGCCCCACTGGACTCCCTCGCCGTGTGGCTTATCTTCGCGGGTTGGTTTCCAGACCGGGATCCTCCGTCCATCTTCCTCTTTCCCCTGGATCCAGATGGGCGATGGGATTCGGCTCGCCGGTGTGGGCCGCTGTGTTCTCCAGCGAGGTCGCGCTGACGTTGCCGGAGGATCCTCACAGCTTCCCGGAGGTCCTCCGAAGTTTTAATGTCAGCCAGGTTCTTGAGGGGGCCCTCATTGCTAGAGGTGGCCTCCTGTTGGCCGGAAACCTACCTCATCGCAGACGTCATGCCGAAGTTTCCAGTTTGGGATGAAGTTATGAAGATTTGAGTGGGATTTTTGCAGATTTGAAGATTCGAAAGGGTAAATCAATAGAAAATCTGGAAAAGTCCTAGTGAAAGACCCTTCTTCTAGCGCCAATTGTTGATACAAAAAATATGATGAAATGATTAAGTCATTAATGTGGCTTTGATTGTCATCAAACTATTTACGATTTGTGGTGGGTGAGAATTAATGAAGAACAAAGGGAATGTTCCTCATTAATGTGATGGAAATATTATTTAATGCTTGATATTATGATGTTGGAAAGCAATAAATTGCAATAATGTTTGGGCCAAAGACCTATTTTTTGGCTAATAAAGCCTTTGTATTGAATGAAAATGTTGGAACCCTTCAATGAGCTTTAATTACATATATTTATACGGAAAAAACTTGATTTACCCAGTAGGTCACTTACCCACCTAATAAAATAATAAAAAAAGTATTTAATGAAAGAAAAACATTAAAACAAGATTTAATTAGTTTGCACGAATTTTATTGCTGGTTATTTATTATAACAACATCTCTCTCCCTGCAATTAATATCTCCTTCCCTTCTAAATATTAGGCTTTACTATTCTAAATTATAATACGCCCATAAAGGCCATAAACTTCTAATATATTAAATTAAATTTTACTTATTATATAATTATTTTTATAGCAATTCTTAATCTATTTTGGCTCCAATTTATAATGGATAATGGCGCTAGAATTTTTCATATTTTCTCTCCACCTTAATTTTTTCCTTTTGTTACCCATGTTGGTTTTGTAACCACATATTCTAATTATTATCTAAAATATTAGTTCCAAAAAATAAAGATAAATATATACCTAATAATTTTGGCAAAAATGTATGTGAATTCAAATTCACGTGATTTTTTTCCAAGTATCACTATAATTCGGAAGTATTATCATATTATACATTATGTACTGTCAATGTTTGAAAAATCAAGCATTTTTTAAATAGTAATAGTATTTATACATAACAGTGACACTTAAAAAGAAAATCGTGTGAATGAATTCGTGTTGATCACAAGAAACCTACTCAATGATTTTTGGTATATAGTATATTATAGATCTCTTATACATAGTATATGATAATCATTATAGCATTCTAAGCTTTACTTAACTTAACACTCTAAATTGAAATTTATTTAAATTATTTTGTTTATATAATTATTTTTTATTATAATTAGATAAGTTAAAAAAAATTGGTGGTGTCACTATTTTGCGACTTGCGAGTCTCAGTTAACCGGTTGTACCATTGAACGCTATCATATAACTCTAAATTTATAAAAAATCTAATTACTAGGTATATGAAAGTTTTATTCGTGTTATAATTAGACATACAAAAAATAAAACAATGTCACTAGTTTGTGGCATTCACTTCCATTCATGGTACTAGTCAGACCATCAACCCTAAATTTAAAGAGGCACACTTGCATGAGACAATCTTACAATGAGATGGGGCATAAATTGAACATTGACGCTTTAACACTTTAGAAGAAATGTGTGTAATTTATGCTAAGTTGTATCCCGTCTCATGGATGAGACCGTCTCATATGATTTTTTATCTAATAAAAAATCATGACGTACGATTCTGGATTTAAATTTCACCATACTAATATGTTTATCTAAATTTTATTTTTATTAAAATTAGATATAAAAATAATTAGAAGTGTCTTGCGAATTTCGGTTCACTAGTCGGACCATTAACCCTAAATCATAAACCAAGACTTTATCGTGTCACTTTAAATTAAAAAAATTTCAAAAATGCTATTTTTATCTACATTTTATTTATATTATAATTAGATATGATATATATATAAGAGTACTAATCTCTTGTGCACTATGTGCTTCGTGCAACTCAAGTGCATTTTTGAACAGTATCAATCATTTTCACTGAAAAGTGCATAAGTTTTCACTTGTACTTTTAAGTGAAAACAACAAATATGGTTCAAAAAATGTATTGATCGAGTTTCACAGTGCATTTGGTACATATAAGACTTTGTTTATATATAACAGTGTCACTATCATGTGAGTCTCAATTCACTAGTCTGACTATTAAACTCTAAATCGCAAACCGCAAACCTAATTGTACCATTCCCAATTAACATTTCTCTAAGATAGAAACTTTTTTTTTTACTTGTCTCATTGTAATTTTTTATTATAATTCGATAGCCGAAAGATCGAACCTTGAATCATAAAAAACGAACTCTATCATATCACTTTAAATTAAAATCTTTTCAAATTATTATGTCCATGTAAGTTTTATTTATATTATAATCAGATTTGTAAAAAAAAAAGTGGTTTCACTATTTTAGTATTAGTAAATTTAGCTGAAAATTATTATTTATTTTTATTGAAATATATTAATTGTGTTACCGTTACAAAATACAACTGGTATATAAGAAATTAAGAATGTTACTCATTAATAAAATTCCTAACTTTCTTAAGGCTTAATTAAGTTAATTAAGTTCCATACTTTAACAAAATATTTAATTTAAATTAATATTATTAAAATAAAATAATATTACCTAAACAGAATTCCTAAACAATAAATTTAGCCTTGAAACATAATATTTTTAGATAAGGAATTATATAGCTCTCAATATTATAAGAAATCACATTTACAAAATATACTCAGTCATCCACATTTATGAAATTAAATTTAAAATCCATATATAACATATTTTTTTATAAAAAAATTGTCACTGTACTTTAATAATGCTTTGTTTTAATATGTAATTAAAACATGCTCATAAAAATAAAGCATATTTCATAAAACTATTGAAATTAAATACCTCTTTATATATTTTAAAAGTTTGTATCATACTATGAATAAGTATATTTCATATAAAAATAGAAAATAAAAATCGTGAGAATTAAATGGGTTCATTAGCTCTTGCAGTTTTCATAAAAATATGCTTATAGCATTTGTAAATTAAGGTGGGTTTAACATTTGCAATTGCAAGCATCTATTTCTGTTTCCTCATGTAGTTGTGAATTCCCAAGATGAATTAAATGGATTTTGTTGGGGCTGAGGCCAAATTTTTGATGTTCAGGGGGGTTGCACTGTCTTTATGTCCATCTCTATAAATATAACATTTTATTTTATGTTATATTTAATTTTTTGAAGTGGGTTGTCCACCCGTTGGGTAAACCAAGCATTCTCCTATTTATACTACCAACACTTGGAGGATAGCCCCTCTAGGGGCCTAGGGCCTAGTTATTTAATGGCTCGCAGGGAGCACTAAATGGCGCCGACTTCGGTTTCCGGGTGGAATATTCCAGCTGAACTATGGGGTGGCCTCCTTGCCTTGGGTTGCCCGGCCAGAGGAGGTCGCCGCATATGACCCTAATACTCATGAGCGAACTATACTATTCACAAGATAATTTTTTTGTAAAACGACGGACATAAACCAAACACATTGTATTTTCAATTTCGTTAGATATTTTGTCACCGATTTTATATAGTATTATTGTTATTGACATAAATTACCTCACAAACTATTAAATTGTTGAGTCAATTAATTGGTCACCGTCGTGTTTTGGCATGAGAGATGTTTAAATTAAATTTTTTATTTTCAAGATTGTGAACTTTCTGTTGATATTGAGACAGTTTTATTTTTGTATTTCTTATTTTATGTACGAAAGAGACAGATGAATGGTAAAAGAAGGGAGAAAAGATTTTTTTATTTATTTGAAAAAAAAAATTATATAGCATTGCCACGCTGTCAAGTGTCAGCCATGTACGTAGGCGGTAGACACAATTATAGTGCCCACTGGCGGACTCCATATCATTCCGGATGAAATATATTGTACTAGCTCCAAATTGCAGTAAGATGCTGCGTAGATTCCGCCCTGATGAGGACAAACACAAGCGTCAAAGCCATGCAATTAGTTAATTTTCCCTCTGAAACAAACATACAAATAATTTAAATATAGTAGTCATAATAATCATAACACCATAATCTCGTTTTCCCAAACTCATCAAAGAACTGATGCCAAACACAAACATGAACTCCGATCTCGAAATACACCGCCCACATACCACCTCCGCCGCATCGCCGCCGCATATTCTCATATTCCCTGTCCCTCTCCAAGGCCACGTAAACTCGATGCTCAACCTCGCGGAGGTGCTCTGTCTCTCCGGCCTCCACGTCACCATTCTCCTCTCCGATTACAACCACGACCGCCTCCTCCGCCACGCCAGCATCGCCTCCCGGTTCTCCCGCTACCCCGGCTTCCGTGTCGCCACCATCTCCGACGGACTTCCTGCCGATCACCCCCGGTCCGGCCAACGCATACTGGAGATTGGGCTGAGCCTTAAGCAGGTGGGCGGGTCCCAGTTTCGGGACCTGATGGAGTCGACTGATGGGCTGAGTGACGGCGGCGATAGGCGGCGCGTGAGCTGCCTGGTGATGGATGGAGTGTTGATGAGTTTTACTATTCCGGTGGTTAAGGAAATGGGGATTCCGTACGTATATTTTAGGACGATCAGCGCGTGCTCTTTCTGGCCGTATTTCTGTATTCAAGAGATTATCGACGCTGGGGAGGTTCCTGTGAGAGGTACCCTTTTCTAACCATGTTTTTTTAGTCGAAGTATTTGATGTGCCAAAAGGAAAAAGACAAAACAAACTTTGTAAATTGAAATTTTTGCTTAGCTCACATAAGGGGTAGTATCATTTTGGTCATGAAGTTTGTTACTCCCTCCTCCGTCCCACAAAGATACACCTATAGTTATTTTCACACGGATTAAGAAATAAAAGTTATTACAGTTAGAACATTAAATTATTGCTTTATTTTTCTATTTTGCCCCTATGCTTACTAATTTTTCAAGACAATTACCTAGCAGCAAAATACATTAAGTAGGGGCAAAAGATGGAAAAAAATATTTAATGATATCTTAAGTATAGTAACTGACTTATCTTTCACTACAAAAAAGACGTTGTTTTACGACGGATTTAGCGACGGTTTTAACCGTCGCAACAAGGATTTGCGACGGTTTTAGCGACCGTTTATCATCCGTCTGGATAACGAGGATCGCTAACTTTTAGCGACGGTTTTCATTGTCCGTCGCTAGGTAGCAACGGCTATTTTCCATCGCACAAAATATCGACGGCTATATTCCGTCTTAACATAGTGACGGGTTTGTCGACAGTTATGTGGGTCTGGGCACGGGTCCAAAAATCCGTCGCTAAACTGTCGATATATTGTCGACGGTTATGACGTCATAATACCATCGTTAACAGCGAAGTTTCTCCGTCGGTATGCGCGATGGATATTTCCGTCGACATTTGCGACGGTTATCACCGTTGGTATTAACGACGGTGAAAGGCGTCGCTAACGCCGTCGCTAAATCGTGAATTTTTTTTTAAAAAAAATGGCTCACTATAGTTCGAACCCGGGCCCGGAGAGCACCCTGGTGGACACCGAACCACCCGAGCCACGAACCATCTCGAACCCAACCACCAAGCATCTCATATATAAGCCACCAAGCTTCCCAATTAAATTGGGCATTTATTCGCTCCCATGGGGGACCGAACACGGGACCTTGGGTGCCCAAGCGGGGATCAATTCCGCTCGGGCACTTGCTCTTTTGCGTTTATTTAATGAATTTAATTCTATATGTCCTAAAATTCATTTTTTTTCTAATTTTTTTTTTTAAAATTCTTTATTTCAATTATGTTATTTAATAATTCAATTACATTTTCATATAATAATTTATATTTTTTATTTCTAAATTTTAATTAAATTAAAATATATAAAAATTGTATTTTTTAACTTATTTTTAATAAAATTAATTCTATATTAATTTACAATTCATTTTTTTCAGTTTTTTTTAATTCTTTATTTCAATTATCTTATTTAATTATAGTTTTTATATTGGATAATTAGCAAAAATAAATTATGTTAAGCAATGTCAGATAACTTGTAATATGCAAATACATGAAAATATTACAAATGAAAGACAATATAATTATTATTCGTCATCCTCATTATTGCCCCCATCTGTATTATCATCATCATCCTCCTCCTCGTCCTCATCGTCCTCCTCCTCTTCATCCTCCTCTTCCTCACCATCTTCATTCTCATTCACATCCTCATTATCATCATGATCGTTATACTCTCCGCCACTGTCAATCTCTATCGAATCTGGATTTGCAGTTGTTAAGTCTACGAAAAGATTGAAATCTCCTGTATGCACTTCAGTTTGAGCATCAACTTGTTCCGTTTGGAACGGAGTGTCGTCAACCGCTGCAGTTGAATCCGGTTTAGGAACTTGCACTAGTGATCTCGCATTTACTTTGCAAACAACCATCCATTCATTATTTGCTCTCGAACCTGGATACGTGCAATAGTATACTTAGGATACCTGAGCAGCAAACACAAATGGATCATACCCCGGATACTTTTGTCTTCTATGAACATCGACCAGTTTGTATTCGGGATGAATCCTTGTTCCTGAAGCAGATGGATCATACCAATCAAACTTGAACAACACAACAGTCTTCTCAGGGAACCCCTTATATCTTACTTCCACGACTTCTTGTAGGTGTCCGAATTAGTCTTGGCTTTCTCCATTGAACATTGCACTGTTAATACAAACTCCACTGTTTGAGTAGATCTGGTCGAGGCATACTCCACTGTATAGAATTTGTAACCATTTACATAGTATCCTTGGTATGTGTTGACCAGACGTAATGGTCCTCTACTGAGATCCCGCATAAATGGGTTCTCAATGTGTTGATTATAACCCTGTGACGGTTTTAGGTTAAATATATAAATGTAAACATATAATATGAATTCACTAATAAACGGTGGTTAGATAACACTCACATAGTTTTGGAACCACTCTGCAAAACCACGAGTAATATATTCACCTACTTGTGCATCTGAGATGTTTGGATGTATACCGTGCAGCTCTTCAGTATAGATCCTTATTGAAAGCAATATATTATTAATCATATATTATATAATTATAGTAAATATGTTATAATTAATTAAAAGTGTAAATGATACGCATATGAAATACATACTGAATGTACGGTTTGACTTCATTGTATTCGAGAGCATTATAATACTCTTCAAGTGTATTGAAATCAACATTCCATCGATCTTCACCTCCAATTGTAGTAATAAGATACAAAACCATTCATGATGATATGTATGTTTGAACATCAACAATCGCTCCGTATAACTTGTTCTGACAATTTCTTGCATTACACAGACATCTTAGACGACCTTCTGAATTTGCTGTACCCGGATTAATTACAAAGTGAATGAAGTTATTAACATCATTCAAGAACTCCATATTTATACGTCCGTTGATAAATCGAGGAGTCGAATACATCCACTGATGATTCGGATATTCCATCTGTTTCAAATCATATCAATATGTTAATTCTACAAAAAAATTGATGAGTTTAAATTCAGATATGTAAATATCCAAAAATATTATTCTTATCAAATAACATCAAAGAAATCCACGCAATATATGATCACAACATTCATTTAACATAAACAATCTACAAAATATATATCAACATCAAATACAAAACAAAAACTTATCAATTATATACATCACACTATATATATATTTTTTTAAACGGTAGAAATTTGAAAACATACGGTAAAATCATTCTCGATGCACTTCAAAAATAATTTTCGGCTCTATCTACACAAAATTTGGTGTTGGTTTTGGAAAAAATGGAGTTGGTTCGACTGTTTTGTGTAAAATGAAACTGCGTGTTTAGCGATGGATACAACGGCGGTTACATAAAACCGTTGCTATTATAGACAGATTCAGCGACGGAAATAACCATCGTAGTTAGCGACAGAATTCAAATTTCCATCGATAATTTCGTCGCCAAAACCGTCGCTAAAAACATAATTTAAAATAAATTAAAACAAAAATTAAAATTGTTCAATCATTCATTGAAAAAAAATAGATATTAAAATTGTTCAATCACACGTAAAAATAATAACATAAATTAAAATTGTTCAGTCATACCAAAATTAAACACGAAATTATAAATTGTTCATAACATAATTAAAATAAACATAGTCATCTGAAAGGGATTTGCTCTCCAAACAGCCACAATTGACTCCCATACTTCGTCCCCAAGTTCTTCTAATAGGTTCACCCCTTCTTCCCCTCCACTGCGTACGCCACTTGTGCATCATGTCATGGTAACGCCGTCCAGCAACCTTACAAAATGCCTTGTAAACTTCATTGGTCTCGAGATCGGGACTCCACGTAGCCTGTTTCTATATTTAGAATATAATAAAATAATTGTAATCAATATATATTGAAATAAAATATTAAGTTAAGTAAACTCCTCAAAATACAATTGACGCTGGTCAGTTGACACACATTTCCAACTGTAAGCGTTGGCAGCAATTCCCACCCGCATGATGATGTTTTTGGCTATAGTGGAAGCCTTGTGACCAGGTACAATACTAACACATTAAAAAATAAATACATAATTAATAATTAATATTAAATTAATTAATTATATAATTAAAAAAAACAATACTTACTCTCCATTGATGATATTGATAGGCAAGCGAGGAATAGGCGCCCGGGATGAAGTTTGGACGTTATTACCAGCATCCATCTAAATAAAATATGAAATTTATATATTAATTAATTACTATACAATACAATTAAATATAAATAATAAATAAACGAAAAAAACATTAAAATATTACCGTGATATCGAAGAATACAGATGAAATTGTCTCGTTTGTGTTGTTTTTTGATTTGATTGATGGGTAGAATGGGCAGGCAGCGGCGATATTTATAGAATTGGATTTAGCGACGGATTTAAAAAATCCGTCGCTAAAGTTTCCCCAATTAATGACAGCGGCTCCCAACGGGCGTATCTCTTCGTTTTCTGCACTATTTAGCGATGGATTTTAGATATCCGTCGCTAAAGACGTCGCTAGAAGTGGCGGTTCGAATTAACCGTCAATGAACCGTCGCTAAACCGTCGTAGTTAGTGACGGTTTTGGAGTCCGTCGCTAAAAATGGTGGATTTGACCGTTTGACTAATTATGTCGCTACAATCGTCGCAGTTAGCGACGGATACAGCCATCGCTAATTTTCGTCGTTAAAACCCGCCTTTTTTGTAGTGTTTGCGGGACGAATGAAAATAGAAAGCAAGTCTATCTTAATTTGTAGGACGGGGGAGTAGTATTTTTCAATTTTGATCCCCTCTTTCACTTACTTTTAGATTTGAACCCTATTTACAAAGTCTATAGAAAATGTAGAAACACTTTTTATTCAAAAAATATGAGCATAACAACTTTTAAAAAGAGTGTTTCTGCACAATCCCATTAAGATGCAAATACATACTTGATCATGAAAGCAAATACATACTTGATCATGAAAGTATACTTTTACTTTCATATTTGATCTCATAGTTATTTTATCGTACATTGACTGACTGAATCAACTGAAATTATACATTTACTCTCATTTAACACCTTTAAATAGTTCATTTCATTTACCACTCCAAAATAGTTGATTATGCCGGTCGATGGGAGATCAACCAATGGTGGGATAGAAGTGTAGTTCTAGGACCAAATTTGATAATGAGTGAAAAAGAGGACCAAAATCAGTAAAGCTTAAACTTTAGGGACCAAAGTGATATTATCCCTTTTTAGAATTCTAAGTCTTTTGAATCTTGATTTGGAAACAATTACTCTACTTTGCTGTACTTATCGATCTATGGAAGAAAGTGAGAATAAACGCAATAATATAATTTTAACATTAGAGCATATTTTGTGACTTCATCTTCAAAAGTTTAAAATATGGTCTATCTACACAATTATTAGAATAAGAATAAGATGAACATAACAACAAATCTCAATTCACTTTTTATTAGACTTCCCAGCAGAACCTTAATTGTTACCAAATTTGATTCAGGGAAGAAAGAAGACAAACTGGAATACTGGAAAAAGAAAGAAATGGACTTAATGGTAACAAGCATACCTGGAATGGAGACGATTCTGCGTCGTCGCGACATTCCAGGATTTTTCCGAGTTGAAGACATTGATGATCCTGGATTTCAGGCAATCAAAACTGAGACTAAAGGAACGGTTAAAGCGGCAGGATTAATACTGAATACATTTGAAGATTTGGAAGGTCCAATTCTTGATCAAATCCGTAACCATATTCCCAATGTATACTCCATTGGACCCCTACATTCACATTTAAAAGCATTGAGAGAAATCAGGGGAATCGAATCACAGCACTATTCGAGCAGTTTCTGGGAGGAGGACGATAGTTGCATCGCCTGGCTCGACTCTCAGCCTAATAATTCAGTGATATATGTGAGCTTTGGAAGTATTACCATACTTACAAGGGATGAGCTGTTGGAGTTTTGGTACGGGTTGGTAAATAGTGGGCAGAGGTTCTTGTGGGTCATAAGGCCCGATTCTGTCATCGGGGATGGGAATGAGATTCCTACGGAGCTAGAGGAAGGTACTAAGTCGAGAGGGTTGATGGTGGGGTGGGTGGCGCAACAGGAAGTTTTACGCCACCAGGCAGTTGGGGCGTTCTTCACTCACAGTGGATGGAATTCGACTCTGGAAAGTATAGTAATTGGCCTTCCTATGCTTTGTTGGCCTTATTTCGCTGATCAGACGACGAATAGTAGGTTTGTGAGTGAGGTTTGGAAGATTGGGCTGGACATGAAAGATAGTTGCGATAGAATGTTGATTGAGAAAATGGTTAGGGATGTGATGGAAGTTAGGAGGGATGAGTTTTTGGAGAGGGCTCGTGGTTTGGCGATTTTGGCGGGGAAAGCTATTTCTGAAGGGGGTTCGTCTTACTCGAATTTAAATCGATTGGTTGAGTTTCTGAAGTCGACTGTATTGTGAGTTCATTTATTGCTGCAGTACGAAGCTATATTCGTGAAACTACTTTTGTTGAACAACTAGATACTATAGTTGGTCTTAGTTTCAGTGTGCAGTTTTGATAAAAGCATAAGCAAGATTGCAATGGCTTCATGACGACTGATCCAACAACTTAAAATGAGATGAAGCGAACTCATAAAAACATCGTGCACACTGCACATTTGTATCATCTATTCTGATGGAACAATTTCTTCAAATCTCCATTTCGAATCATCTATTGTGATGTTTGGATGCCCTGTATCTACCCTGTCATTCGATGGCTTCAAATGCTATGTCATTTTTGTTAATCACCAAGCGACAAGGAGGAATGAAACTTGGCCACAACCATTTCAGAATTGTCAAAATCAAGTACAACAATCTTGTTAACTTCATCCATTTATTGTTAATACACAGCAACCCACACTATCAACATATAAATAAAGAAACTACAAAGCTTGCAACCAAATTATAACTTCCTTTAATGGAATTGCAAATTGCATCAACAACTCAAAAGACAAATTTTGATCTAATGCTTTATTTAACAATAAGAAATCTCAATCATAACATTGTTGACAAGCCAGAACAACATAAAAACACAAAATTATTGACCCAATTCTTCCAAACAACATACTCAATCAACACTATACAATAACACAGCTCCTGATTAACCAGAGATATCAATAGCCTTGACCTCAGGCTTCTTCACTTCCTCCTTTGGCACCGTCACTGTCAGCACCCCATTTTCCATCGCCGCCTTGACCTCAGCCAACTTGGCATTCTCCGGCAGCCTGAAGCGGCGGAGGAACTTGCCGGAGCTCCTCTCCACGCGGTGCCACTTGTCGTTCTTCTCCTCCTGCTCCTTGCTTCTCTCCCCACTAATCTGCAGAATGCAACCGTCCTCAACCTCCACCTTCACTTCCTCTTTTTTCAACCCAGGAACATCCACTTTGAACAAATGGGCCTCCGGCGTCTCTTTCCAGTCGATGCGAGCATTAGCCACCGCGGTGGTTTCTCCGTCGGATGAAAAAGGAAAGCCTTCAAAGGGATCCCAAATGTCCAGTGAAAATGGATCCAACACGTTGCTCCTGCGGTTGCCAAAGAAGCTTGGAATCAACGACATTTTAGCTTAATTTCAAGTAAGATAAATTGATGGCTTGCTTTATTGGTTTTGGATGAATTAATTTCGGAATAAGTATTTGGTGAGGAATTTGGTGGAATTAGGAGATTTATTTATATGGATGAGGAGATGATTCTGGCGGTCTCATGTAATTTCACGAAACGCCGCACATCTTCCACCTTCTTCTAGATGCCTCTTGTGCTTTCCCTCTATCACCAATAATATATCCATTAGTTACAAACGATATGGGCCAACAGTATCCTTATGGGCTTTTATAGTGATTAGAAGATGGGTATTTACCCCGGTACTATTGGGCCTCAAAGACCATCAGTGTTAATTAGGTGTATTATTTAATTTATTTATTAGTTCATTTTATACAAATTCTAGTGCGAAACTAGGTTATTTTATGAATTTTATATCAATACACTTATAAATTAATAGTATTACTCTTATAAGCTAATACATATAGTTAGCATTTAATAATATGATATCAGTTTATAAGTGTAATAATATCAATTGATAAAGTGTTATGATATTAGTTTATAAATAAATGTGATGGTATAAATTTCATACTATGAACAAGTTTCAACGAAAGCCTCTTCAATGTACTCTCGTGTTGCCAAACCTCGGAAATTTTAGATGAATCATTATGTTCCTAGTTGTTTGGAGGGCCACTTTTTCACTATTTCGTGCGGTAAACATTTTTTCGAAAACTCTCATTTTTCCTGTTCAAAACCTGACTTTTTGGCATGACTGGAAGATTTGAAAGTGAGCCTTGTGATTTGCTTAACACATTCAATATCCTTTACAAACATCTCGTATTTACATTACATGCCACTAAAAGGATATTCATATCGCTCCACCAACCCCACTTTACATTACATAAAATTTAAAGGACATACATACCCCTCCATAAATCCATTTACACCACTTAATACTACTCCCCCCGTCTCAAACTCGATTGCCACATTTCCATTTCGGGCGTCCCGAACTTGATTACCACTTTCCTTAAATGGAAATACCCACTTTATCACTTTATCACATAAAATACTAATAAACAACTTTTTTTAACCCCAACTACCCATCATTTTATGACATAAAATATGAATAAACAATTCTTTCTACACAACACTTTATCATTTTTTTCTTAAAACCCGAGCACACAGTAATGTGGCAATCGAGTTTCGGACGGAAGTAGTAATAAACAACAATTTTATTAAAACTCGTGCCATTTAGAAATGGTCAAACAAAATCAGGACGGAGGGAGAATTTGGTTTGGAATTTTTTATTTTTTTTAATCTTTAAATTTATATACAAATTTTTATATATATACTTTTTATTATTAACTTATAATTTTAGAATTTTATTTAATTAAATAATTGATTCATTTTTAAACTAACTGTTTCGTCCGTAAACTAAAGGTTGAGACCAAATTTACAAAATAAAAAGCTATTTTAAAACCTAGGGATTAAAATTGTTTTGGACTCAATTTCTTTGGACCAAAAGTCTGCAATTTACTCATACATAACTGGTATGGCTAGGTCAACCATATATAATAACATAAGCTGTAATATGTAGTAAGCAATAATAACACTCACATGAAAATTTAAAATTAACAAAGTAACCCAATCAATTAAGAAGAAACTCCACCTCGATTTAGTGTCGTGAATGCAAAAGATGCAATGAAATAACTTTAATCCTTGTTCTAGAGTTGTAAAAAGTATAAAATAATATTTGTCTAGGTAAGTGCAGAGAAAGGCCCCCGCCCGTTTTAATATTTGTCCATGTTTCCCTACTATTTTCTCGATGTGGGACGAAAACCTCATATATTACACATGTTTTCCACTTTAGCATAATGTGCATTGGTGTATTATTTGTCCATTCATTTTAAAGAATCCATTCAAGATGATAATAGATTTTAGTTACGGACTTTGTTTGCTTCAAATCTCCTTTACGAATCATGTGTTATGATGTTTGGATGCCCTGTATCTACTCTGCCATTCAATGGCTTCAAATGCTATGTCATTTTTAAAGAAGTATCGAAGTATCCACAAAGCGACAAGAAGGAATGAAACTTCATGACAACAATCTTTGTTAATTTCATCCATTTATTGTTAATTCACATCAAGCCACACTATCAACATATAAATAAACAAATTACAAAATTTGTATCCAAATTACAAGTTCCTTTAATGGAATTGTTGGGATTGATGGAGCCTGATCGGAACCGGAGTACAGCATGCAGGAGGCGCTCGACCAGTACTCATGGTCGAGCACATCCGCACGGTCGAGCACCCCCCATTCCAGCGTCCAGAGGGCGCTCGACCAGAGGCTTTGGTCGTGCACTTCCGCTCGACCAAGTGATGTGGTCGACCGTCCTTCCGAACGGGCAGAATTAGGGTTTTTGGCCCAAGTCTCATATTTAAACACTTTTGACTCATTGTAATTTGATCACCACTGTTGGATACCGAGCAGCACTCAGAGTGTGATGTAATTACTTTTTATTAGTGAAAACGAGTAATTACAATTGACACTACAATCGCCAAGACTCAAACACTCAATTTACAAGACTCTAATGTTTGTGGAGCACTCAAACTCACTTTTGGAAACACACACTCTTTGAGGGACACACACCTCACTTCACTCTATCTTTCTCTCTATTGTAGACTCACTTCCTCACTCTCTATGTCACACTTACTCTTTGTCACACTCTCTCACTTGCTCACACACAAGCTTAGGGAGCTATCTAGTATTTATAGTTGCAATGGCGGTAGCTAGTACCCACCGACATATTACTAATCCTAACTTGCTAGAGTAATCTAGCTATTTCTATAATATTATTTTGCCTACAATTTTTGACTTAGCTAGACTTAAGTTGAAGTACTAGCCGACATATACCTACTGGAGTAATCTAGTTGCTAATTAATTATCTTCTATGTTTTATTCTAGAAGAATCCACAATGTTGTGGCCTTAAGCAAGTTGACAATCTAAGTATTTTCTTGTCCTTTCTAGAAGACTCCAAATAAGGAGGTGGTGATATTTCAATACTCCCCCTCAACACCGACTTATTTCCCGATCTCATGCTCAATTGTTCTCTAGAACTTTCTTCTTGAGCAACTGCAAAATTGGCGTACTTAGGATTTACTTTTCGTGCTCTACTTGATTTCCATCCTTTAGAGATCATTGCTTCTGGTTGATTATCTGCTACTCTGTGATGAACTCCTGTTTGCCAGGGACTGTGATTTTCACCTTCTTCCGTGATGTCTTCCTCAGTTTGTTGTTCATCATCTTCTTCTACGTCTTCTTTTGGAGAGAATGTACTTTAATTTGGTTGCTCCTCCATCTTTTTCTATAAGATATCTTCTACTTCCTTAGAAACCGGCAACACTTCTTTATTAGGCGACCACCATGACGAAGCTTCATCGAATACAACATTCCTTGATGTATAACAATTTTTTGTCGTAGGATCGCAACATTTCCACCCTTTCCTTTGGTTGTCGTATCCCAAAAAGATGCACCGAATAGCCTTTTTATCGAACTTGCTTCGAAGATGGCTTGGCACAAACACATAACAAACACAACCAAAAACTGTGAAATGACTTACTGCAGGTTTGCACCCCCACAACTTCTCATAGGGTGATACGAACTTTAGCTTTGCCTGAGGAAGTCTGTTAATCACATGCGCTGTTGTTCTCATGCTCTCGGCCCAAAATCTTCCTGGTACATTCTTGGCATGTACCATACTTCGACATATCTCTGCAAGATGTCGATTCATTCTCTCGGCTACACCATTTTGTTGTGGTGTATTTGCACATGTATATTGATGGTGTATACGACATTCTCGTAGATACCGCGAGAATTCTTCTGAAGTGTATTCGCCACCATTGTCTGTTCGCAGAGATTGGACCTTCTTTCCAACTTCTGCTTCTACCGCTTCTTTAAATTCTTTGAATTTAGAAAATGTTTCAGATTTTTCTTTCATAAAGTAAACCCATACGTACCGAAAAAAGACGTCAATAAACGTGACCATGTAGCGCATTCCACTGACTGAAGGTTGCTTCACTGGTCCAAACATATCAGAATGTATCAGCTCTAATGGTTCTTTGGCTTTGAACTTCAAATCATCGTATGGAAGTTGATGAGCTTTACCGTATTGACAACCAGCACATACGGTCTCTGTCCTTACATCTAGTTGAGGAAGACCTTTCAACATCGCCTCTGCCATCATCACCTTTAACTTGTGGTAGCTGACGTGTCCAAGCCTTGCATGCCACAGGTCTGCTGTTTCATTTTTCCGTGTCTTATCCACGTACGCTGATTCAGCTGACATCACATAAACGGACTCTAATTGTTGGCCCTCCATTACTGGTGTTCCAGAGATCTTAACATCTTGATATACTTTAACGTCACTGGGACCAAATATCACGTGGTGACACAATGCTGTAAGTTGTGCTACAGACAGTAAGTTTTTCTTTATACCTGGTATATGGTAAACATCTTGGAGTGAAACTTCCTTCGTATTAAACCGCGGCATGAATTTTATTTTACCAACATGAGCGATTGGTAATATTGAATTTTTTACGGTCACCACCAGACGATTGCCTTTATACTCGGTCAAGTTCTGCAATTTCTCTTTATCTCCGGTCATATGGTTTGAGCAGTTTGAATTGACTATCCAATCATTTTTGTAGTCGATCAACTCTGGGACAATTGTTGTTAAAGCTTTCTCTTCCTCTTCCACGATGAAAGATGCTTCGATGTCCCGTACTTGACATGGCTGCATTACCCTCCACGTTTTTCTTCTTTGACCAATAGTTCTTAGTTATGTGGCCCTTCTTCCCGCAATTGTAACACGTACCATTGAATATTCTATTTTGTTGAGATTCATCGTCTCTGTTGTTTCTTTGTTGAGCTCCCTCTGATTTAGAGCTCCTCGATCGATTAGCTGGATCATCGTCTCTTTTGATTCTTCTGTCATTATTCTTGTTGGGTCGACCTCTAGTATTACTGCTAAAGAGGGCTTCTTCGTCATTTTTGGATGAGGATCCCGAGATTTGCTTAGCTAATGCCTTCTGGTCAGCTAGCAAATTTTTTAACTCGACAAGCGAGGGTTGAGTAGGCCAACCTTGTATAGCAGCAATAAAACTTCTATATTCCGACCTCAATCCATGAATGATAATTCTCCTAATTCTTGAATCGGACATGCCAGCAGAGGAATCTAATGCAGAGATTTCACGACAGAGAGACTTTACCTTGGCAAAATATTGATTTATTGTCATGACGCCTTGTGTGATTGAGAGAAGTTCGTTCTCAAGAAGTTGCAGCCTCGTATCGTTCTTCTTGGAAAATAGCGTAGCAAAGGTGTTCCACGCGTCCTTGGGTGTCTTCGCTTCCCTTATGTGCTCCAACATTTCCTCCTCGATGGTGGTCTTGATCGCAAACAATGCCTTCCAGCTCTAATCTTCCATTTCTTCAGAGTGGCAGCATCTCCTTCTGGTGGTATGACATCACTACCATCCACTATCTCCCATAGGTCTTGGCCTTGGAGATATGACTCCATGTACAACGACCACGTGTTGTAATTTTGATTGTTAAGCTTTTTGATTCCACCGACCACTTGTAGGTCACCCACCATCGTGGCTCAACCGAACTTAATGACGTTAAGTAAGCTTGATTTTTGAAGACAACAAGAAAAAATCTTATTCCTAAGTCTTTGGATCTCGTGTAGCTTAATTATTCTAGCACAACAAGTTTGAGTTGAAGCAATTTGCAATTTCTAATAGCGCAACTTAATAGTTTGATTAGCAATTTTCTTTTTTCAATTTACATATGCCGACATTGTAGCTTGTTGTGAATAAAAATCAACCGGATAATTTTTTTTTTCACAATTTTAAGTTCATAAAGTTTCAAAAAAAAAAAATTCACAATTTTCTTTTTTCAATTTACATATGCCCACAGATTATCTAGTATGGCGACGTATGATCGTCCCCACGTTCACTGCATATGACCCTAATACTCATGAGCGAACTATACTATTCACAAGATAATTTTTTGTGTAAAACGACGGACATAAACCAAACACATTGTATTTTCAATTTCGTTAGATATTTTGTCACCGATTTTATATAGTATTATTGTTATTGACATAAATTACCTCACAAACTATTAAATTGTTGAGTCAATTAATTGGTCACCGTCGTGTTTTGGCATGAGAGATGTTTAAATTAAATTTTTTATTTTCAAGATTGTGAACTTTCTGTTGATATTGAGACAGTTTTATTTTTGTATTTCTTATTTTATGTACGAAAGAGGCAGATGAATGGTAAAAGAAGGGAGAAAAGATTTTTTTATTTATTTGAAAAAAAAAATTATATAGCATTGCCACGCTGTCAGCCATGTACGTAGGCGGTAGACACAATTATAGTGCCCACTGGCGGACTCCATATCATTCCCGATGAAATATATTGTACTAGCTCCAAATTGCAGTAAGATGCTGCGTAGATTCCGCCCTGATGAGGACAAACACAAGCGTCAAAGCCATGCAATTAGTTAATTTTCCCTCTGAAACAAACATACAAATAATTTAAATATAGTAGTCATAATAATCATAACACCATAATCTCGTTTTCCCAAACTCATCAAAGAACTGATGCCAAACACAAACATGAACTCCGATCTCGAAATACACCGCCCACATACCACCTCCGCCGCATCGCCGCCGCATATTCTCATATTCCCTGTCCCTCTCCAAGGCCACGTAAACTCGATGCTCAACCTCGCGGAGGTGCTCTGTCTCTCCGGCCTCCACGTCACCATTCTCCTCTCCGATTACAACCACGACCGCCTCCTCCGCCACGCCAGCATCGCCTCCCGGTTCTCCCGCTACCCCGGCTTCCGTGTCGCCACCATCTCCGACGGACTTCCTGCCGATCACCCCCGGTCCGGCCAACGCATACTGGAGATTGTGCTGAGCCTTAAGCAGGTGGGCGGGTCCCAGTTTCGGGACCTGATGGAGTCGACTGATGGGCTGAGTGACGGCGGCGATAGGCGGCGCGTGGTGATGGATGGAGTGTTGAGTTTTACTATTCCGGTGGTTAAGGAAATGGGGATTCCGTACGTATATTTTAGGACGATCAGCGCGTGCTCTTTCTGGCCGTATTTCTGTATTCAGGAGATTATCGACGCTGGGGAGGTTCCTGTGAGAGGTACCCTTTTCTAACCATGTTTTTTTAGTCGAAGTATTTGATGTGCCAAAAGGAAAAAGACAAAACAAACTTTGTAAATTAAAATTTTTGCTTAGCTCACATAAGGGGTAGTATCATTTTGGTCATGAAGTTTGTTACTCCCTCCTCCGTCCCACAAAGATACACCTATAATTATTTTCACACGGATTAAGAAATGAAAGTTATTACAGTTAGAACATTAAATTATTGCTTTATTTTTCTATTTTGCCCCTATGCTTACTAACTTTTCAAGACAATTACCTAGCAGCAAAATACATTAAGTAGGGGCAAAAGATGGAAAAAAATATTTAATGATATCTTAAGTATAGTAACTGACTTATCTTTCACTACAAAAAAGACGTTGTTTTACGACGGATTTAGCGACGGTTTTAACCGTCGCAACAAGGATTTGCGACGGTTTTAGCGACCGTTTATCATCCGTCTGGATAACGAGGATCGCTAACTTTTAGCGACGGTTTTCATTGTCCGTCGCTAGGTAGCAACGACTATTTTCCATCGCACAAAATATCGACGGCTATATTCCGTCTTAACATAGCGACGGGTTTGTCGACAGTTATGTGGGTCTGGGCACGGGTCTAAAAATCCGTCGCTAAACCGTCGATATATTGTCGACGGTTATGACGTCATAATACCATCGTTAACAGTGAAGTTTCTCCGTCGGTATGCGCGACGGATATTTCCGTCGACATTTGCGATGGTTATCACCTTCGGTATTAGCGACGGTGAAAGTCGTCGCTAACGCCGTCGCTAAATCGTGAATTTTTTTTAAAAAAAATGGCTCACTATAGTTCGAACTCGGGCCCGGAGAGCACCCTGGTGGGCACCGAACCACCCGAGCCACGAACCATCTCGAATCCAACCACCAAGCATCTCATATATAAGCCACCAAGCTTCCCAATTAAATTGGGCATTTATTCGCTCCCATGGGGGACCGAACACGGGACCTTGGGTGCCCAAGCGGGGATCAATTAAATTAAAATATATAAAAATTATATTTTTTAACTTATTTTTAATAAAATTAATTCTATATTAATTTACAATTCATTTTTTTCAGTTTTTTTTTTAATTCTTTATTTCAATTATCTTATTTAATTATAGTTTTTATATTGGATAATTAGCAAAAATAAATTATGTTAAGCAATGTCAGATAACTTGTAATATGCAAATACATGAAAATATTACAAATGAAAGACAATATAATTATTATTCGTCATCCTCATTATTGCCCCCATATGTATTATCATCATCCTCCTCCTCCTCCTCCTCCTCCTCCTCCTCCTCCTCCTCATCGTCCTCCTCCTCTTCATCCTCCTCTTCCTCACCATCTTCATTCTCATTCACATCCTCATTTTCATCATGATCGTTATACTCTCCGCCACTGTCAATCTCTATCGAATCTGGATTTGCAGTTGTTAAGTCTACGAAAAGATTGAAATTTCCTGTATGCACTTCAGTTTGAGCATCAACTTGTTCCGTTTGGAACAGAGTGTCGCCAACCGCAGCAGTTGAATCCGGTTTAGGAACTTGCACTAGTGATCTCGCATTTACTTTGCAAACAACCATCCATTCATTATTTGCTCTCGAACCTGGATACGTGCAATAGTATACTTAGGATACCTGAGTAGCAAACACAAATGGATCATACTCCGGATACTTTTGTCTTCTATGAACATCGACCAGTTTGTATTCGGGATGAATCCTTGTTCCTGAAGCAGATGGATCATACCAATCAAACTTGAACAACACAACTGTCTTCTCAGGGAACCCCTTATATCTTACTTCAACGACTTCTTGTAGGTGTCCGAATTAGTCTTGGCTTTCTCCATTGAACATTGCACTGTTAATACTAACTCCACTGTTTGAGTAGATTTGGTCGAGGCATACTCCACTGTATAGAATTTGTAACCATTTACATAGTATCCTTGGTATGTGTTGACCAGACGTAATGGTCTTCTATTGAGATCTCGCATAAATGGGTTCTCAATGTGTTAATTATAACCCTGTGACGGTTTTAGGTTAAATATATAAATGTAAACATATAATATGAATTCACTAATAAACGGTGGTTAGATAACACTCACATAGTTTTGGAACCACTCTGAAAACCACGAGTAATATATTCACCTACTTGTGCATCTGAGATGTTTGGATGTATACCGTGCCGCTCTTCAGTATAGATCTTTATTGAAAGCAATATATTATTAATCATATATTATATAATTATAGTAAATATGTTATAATTAATTAAAAGTGTAAATGATACGCATATGAAATACATACTGAATGTACGGTTTGACTTCATTGTATTCGAGAGCATTATAATACTCTTCAAGTGTATTGAAATCAACATTCCATCGATCTTCACCATGACGTGTCCAATTGTAGTAATAAGATACAAAATCATTCATGATGATATGTATGTTTGAACATCAACAATTGCTCAGTATAACTTGTTCTGACAATTTCTTGCATTACACGGACATCTTATACGACCTTCTGAATTTGCTGCACCCGGATTAATTACAAAGTGAATGAAGTTATTAACTTCATTCAAGAACTCCATATTTATACGTCCGTTGATAAATCGAGGAGTCGAATACATCCACTGATGATTCGGATATTCCATCTGTTTCAAATCATATCAATATGTTAATTCTACAAAAAATTGGACAGAGTTTCGTCTGTATATGTAAATATCCAAAAATATTATTCTTATCAAATAACATCAAAGAAATCCACGCAATATATGATCACAACATTCATTTCACATAAACAATCTACAAAATATATATCAACATCAAATGCAAAACAAAAACTTATCAATTATATACATTACACTATATATATATATATTTTTTTTAAATGGTAGAAATTTGAAAACATATGGTAAAATCATTCTCGAGGAGTTGAAATGCTTCCGCTACACAATATGCACTTCAAAAATAATTTTCGGCTCTATCTACACAAAATTTGGTGTTGGTTTTGGAAAAAATGGAGTTGGTTCGACTGTTTTGTGTAAAATGAAACTGCGTGTTTAGCGATGGATACAACGGCGGTTACATAAAACCGTTGCTATTATAGACAGATTCAGCGACGAAAATAACCATCGTAGTTAGCAACGGAATTCAAATTTCCATCAATAATTTCGTCGCCAAAACCGTCGCTAAAAACATAATTTAAAAAAAATTAAAACAAAAATTAAAATTGTTCAATCATTCATTGAAAAAAAACAGATATTAAAATTGTTCAATCACACGTAAAAATAATAACATAAATTAAAATTGTTCAGTCATACCAAAATTAAACACGAAATTATAAATTGTTCATAACATAATTAAAATAAACATAGTCATCTGAAAGGGATTTGCTCTCCAAACAACCACAATTGACTCTCATACTTCGTCCCCAAGTTCTTCTAATAGGTTCACCCCTTCTTCCCCTCCACTGCGAACGCCACTTGTGCATCATGTCATGGTAACGCCGTCCAGCAACCTTACAAAATGCCTTGTAAACTTCATTGGTCTCGAGATCGGGACTCCACGTAGCCTGTTTCTATATTTCAAATATAATAAAATAATTAAATTAATTGTAATCAATATATATTGGAATAAAATATTAAGTTAAGTAAATTTTATATCGTAAACTCCTCAAAATACAATTGACGCTGGTCAGTTGCCACACATTTCCAACTGTAAGCGTTGACAACAATTCCCACCCGCATGATGATGTTTTTGGCTATAGTGGAAGCCTCGTGACCAGGTACAATACTAACACATTAAAAAATAAATACATAATTAATAATTAATATTAAATTAATTAATTATATAATTAAAAAAAACAACACTTACTCTCCATTGATGATATTGATAGGCAAGCGGGGAATAGGCGCCCGAGATGAAGTTTGGACGTTATTACCTGCATCCATCTAAATAAAATATGAAATTTATATATTAATTAATTACTATACAATACAATTAAATATAAATAATAAATAAACAAAAAAAACATTAAAATATTACCGTGATATCGAAGAATACAGATGAAATTGTCTCGTTTGTGTTGTTTTCTGATTTGATTGATGGGTAGAATGGGCAGGCAGCGGCGATATTTATAGAATTGGATTTAGCGACGGATTTAAAAAATCCGTCGCTAAAGTTTCCCCAATTAATGACAGCGGCTCCCAACGGGCGTATCTCTTCGTTTTCTGCACTATTTAGCGACGGATTTTAGATATCCGTCGCTAAAGACGTCGCTAGAAGTGGCGGTTCGAATTAACCGTCGATGAACTGTCGCTAAACTGTCGTAGTTAGTGACGGTTTTGGAGTCCGTCGCTAAAAATGGTGGATTTGACCGTTTGACTAATTCTGCGCTACAATCGTCGCAGTTAGCGACGGATACAGCCATCGCTAATTTTCGTCGTTAAAACCCACCTTTTTTGTAGTGTTTGCGGGACGAATGAAAATAGAAAGCAAGTCTATCTTAATTTGTAGGACGGGGGAGAAGTATTTTTCAATTTTGATCCCCTCTTTCACTTACTTTTAGATTTGAACCCTATTTACAAAGTCTATAGAAAATGTAGAAACACTTTTTATTCAAAAAATATGAGCATAACAACTTTTAAAAAGAGTGTTTCTGCACAATCCCATTAAGATGCAAATACATACTTGATCATGAAAGCAAATACATACTTGATCATGAAAGTATACTTTTACTTTCATATTTGATCTCATAGTTATTTTATCGTACATTGACTGACTGAATCAACTGAAATTATACATTTACTCTCATTTAACACCTTTAAATAGTTCATTTCATTTACCACTCCAAAATAGTTGATTATGCCGGTCGATGGGAGATCAACCAATGGTGGGATAGAAGTGTAGTTCTAGGACCAAATTTGATAATGAGTGAAAAAGAGGACCAAAATCAGTAAAGCTTAAACTTTAGGGACCAAAGTGATATTATCCCTTTTTAGAATTCTATGTCTTTTGAATCTTGATTTGGAAACAATTACTCTACTTTGCTGTACTTATCGATCTATGGAAGAAAGTGAGAATAAACGCAGGAATATAATTTTAACATTAGAGCATATTTTGTGACTTCATCTTCAAAAGTTTAAAATATGGTCTATCTACACAATTATTAGAATAAGAATAAGATGAACATAACAACAAATCTCAATTCACTTTTTATTAGACTTCCCAGCAGAACCTTAATTGTTACCAAATTTGATTCAGGGAAGAAAGAAGACAAACTGGAATACTGGAAAAAGAAAGAAATGGACTTAATGGTAACAAGCATACCTGGAATGGAGACGATTCTGCGTCGTCGCGACATTCCAGGATTTTGCCGAGTTGAAGACATTGATGATCCTGGATTTCAGGCAATCAAAACTGAGACTAAAGGAACGGTTAAAGCGGCAGGACTAATACTGAATACATTTGAAGATTTGGAAGGTCCAATTCTTGATCAAATCCGTAACCATATTCCCAATGTATACTCCATTGGACCCCTACATGCACATTTAAAAGCATTGAGAGAAATCAGGGGAATCGAATCACAGCACTATTCGAGCAGTTTCTGGGAGGAGGACGATAGTTGCATCGCCTGGCTCGACTCTCAGCCTAATAATTCAGTGATATATGTGAGCTTTGGAAGTATTACCATACTTACAAGGGATGAGCTGTTGGAGTTTTGGTACGGGTTGGTAAATAGTGGGCAGAGGTTCTTGTGGGTCATAAGGCCCGATTCTGTCATCGGGGATGGGAATGAGATTCCGACGGAGCTAGAGGAAGGTACTAAGTCGAGAGGGTTGATGGTGGGGTGGGTGGCGCAACAGGAAGTTTTACGCCACCAGGCAGTTGGGGCGTTCTTCACTCACAGTGGATGGAATTCGACTCTGGAAAGTATAGTAATTGGCCTTCCTATGCTTTGTTGGCCTTATTTCGCTGATCAGACGACGAATAGTAGGTTTGTGAGTGAGGTTTGGAAGATTGGGCTGGACATGAAAGATAGTTGCGATAGAATGTTGATTGAGAAAATGGTTAGGGATGTGATGGAAGTTAGGAGGGATGAGTTTTTGGAGAGGGCTCGTGGTTTGGCGATTTTGGCGGGGAAAGCTATTTCTGAAGGGGGTTCGTCTTACTCGAATTTAAATCGATTGGTTGAGTTTCTGAAGTCGACTGTATTGTGAGTTCATTTATTGCTGCAGTACGAAGCTATATTCGTGAAACTACTTTTGTTGAACAACTAGATACTATAGTTGGTCTTAGTTTCAGTGTGCAGTTTTGATAAAAGCATAAGCAAGATTGCAATGGCTTCATGACGACTGATCCAACAACTTAAAATGAGATGAAGCGAACTCATAAAAACATCGTGCACACTGCACATTTGTATCATCTATTCTGATGGAACAATTTCTTCAAATCTCCATTTCGAATCATCTATTGTGATGTTTGGATGCCCTGTATCTACCCTGTCATTCGATGGCTTCAAATGCTATGTCATTTTTGTTAATCACCAAGCGACAAGGAGGAATGAAACTTGGCCACAACCATTTCAGAATTGTCAAAATCAAGTACAACAATCTTGTTAACTTCATCCATTTATTGTTAATACACAGCAACCCACACTATCAACATATAAATAAAGAAACTACAAAGCTTGCAACCAAATTATAACTTCCTTTAATGGAATTGCAAATTGCATCAACAACTCAAAAGACAAATTTTGATCTAATGCTTTATTTAACAATAAGAAATCTCAATCATAACATTGTTGACAAGCCAGAACAACATAAAAACACAAAATTATTGACCCAATTCTTCCAAACAACATACTCAATCAACACTATACAATAACACAGCTCCTGATTAACCAGAGATATCAATGGCCTTGACCTCAGGCTTCTTCACTTCCTCCTTTGGCACCGTCACCGTCAGCAACCCATTCTCCATTGCCGCCTTGACCTCAGCCAACTTGGCATTCTCCGGCAGCCTGAAGCGGCGGAGGAACTTGCCGGAGCTCCTCTCCACGCGGTGCCACTTGTCATTCTTCTCCTCCTGCTCCTTGCTTCTCTCCCAACTAATCTGCAGAATGCAACCGTCCTCAACCTCCACCTTCACTTCCTCTTTTTTCAACCCAGGAACATCCACTTTGAACAAATGGGCCTCCGGCGTCTCTTTCCAGTCGATGCGAGCATTAGCCACCGCGGTGGTTTCTCCGTCGGATGAAAAAGGAAAGCCTTCAAAGGGATCCCAAATGTCCAGTGAAAATGGATCCAACACGTTGCTCCTGCGGTTGCCAAAGAAGCTTGGAATCAACGACATTTTAGCTTAATTTCAAGTAAGATAAATTGATGGCTTGCTTTATTGGTTTTGGATGAATTAATTTCGGAATAAGTATTTGGTGAGGAATTTGGTGGAATTAGGAGATTTATTTATATGGATGAGGAGATGATTCTGGCGGTCTCATGTAATTTCACGAAACGCCGCACATCTTCCACCTTCTTCTAGATGCCTCTTGTGCTTTCCCTCTATCACCAATAATATATCCATTAGTTACAAACGATATGGGCCAACAGTATCCTTATGGGCTTTTATAGTGATTAGAAGATGGGTATTTACCCCGGTACTATTGGGCCTCAAAGACCATCAGTGTTAATTAGGTGTATTATTTAATTTATTTATTAGTTCATTTTATACAAATTCTCGTGCGAAACTAGGTTATTTTATGAATTTTATATCAATACACTTATAAATTAATAGTATTACTCTTATAAGCTAATACATATAGTTAGCATTTAATACTATGATATCAGTTTATAAGTGTAATAATATCAATTGATAAGTGTTATGATATTAGTTTATAAATAAATGTGATGGTATAAATTTCATACTATGAACAAATTTCAACGAAAGTCTCTTCAATGTACTCTCGTGTTGCCAAACCTCGGAAATTTTAGATGAATCATTATGTTCCTAGTTGTTTGGAGGGCCACTTTTTCACTATTTCGTGCGGTAAACATTTTTTCGAAAACTCTCATTTTTCCTGTTCAAAACCTGACTTTTTGGCATGACTGGAAGATTTGAAAGTGAGCCTTGTGATTTGCTTAACACATTCAATATCCTTTACAAACATCTCGTATTTACATTACATGCCACTAAAGGATATTCAAATCGCTCCACCAACCCCACTTTATATTACATAAAATTTAAAGGACATACATACCCCTCCATAAATCCATTTACACCACTTAATACTACTCCCCCCGTCTCAAACTCGATTGCCACATTTCCGTTTCGGGCGTCCCGAACTTGATTACCACTTTCCTTAAATGGAAATACTCACTTTATCACTTTATCACATAAAATACTAATAAATAACTTTTTTTAACCCCAACTACCCATCACTTTATCACATAAAATACTAATAAACAATTCTTTCTACACAACACTTTATCATTTTTTTTCTTAAAACCCGAGCACACAGTAATGTGGCAATCGAGTTTCGGACGGAAGTAGTAATAAACAACAATTTTATTAAAACTCGTGTCATTTAGAAATTGTCAAACAAAATCAGGACGTAGGGAGAATTTGGTTTGGAATTTTTTATTTTTTTTAATCTTTAAATTTATATACAAATTTTTATATATATACTTTTTATTATTAACTTATAATTTTAGAATTTTATTTAATTAAATAATTGATTCATTTTTAAACTAACTGTTTCGTCCGTAAACTAAAGGTTGAGACCAAATTTACAAAATAAAAAGCTATTTTAAAACCTAGGGATTAAAATTATTTTGGACTCAATTTCTTTGGACCAAAAGTCTGCAATTTACTCATACATAACTGGTATGGCTAGGTCAACCATATATAATAACATAAGCTATAAGATGTAGCAAACAATAATAACACTCACATGAAAATTTAAAATTAACAAAGTAACCCAATCAATTAAGAAGAAACCCCACCTCGATTTAGTGTCGTGAATGCAAAAGATGCAATGAAATAACTTTAATCCTTGTTCTAGAGTTGTAAAAAGTATAAAATAATATTTGTCTTGGTAAGTGCAGAGAAAGGCCCCCGCCCGTTTTAATATTTGTCCATGTTTCCCTACTATTTTCTCGATGTGGGACGAAAACCTCATATATTACACATGTTTACCACTTTAGCATAATGTGCATTGGTGTATTATTTGTCCATTCATTTTAAAGAATCCATTCAAGATGATAATAGATTTTAGTTACGGACTTTGTTTGCTTCAAATCTCCTTTACGAATCATGTGTTATGATGTTTGGATGCCCTGTATCTACTCTGCCATTCAATGGCTTCAAATGCTATGTCATTTTTAAAGAAGTATCGAAGTATCCACAAAGCGACAAGAAGGAATGAAACTTCATGACAACAATCTTTGTTAATTTCATCCATTTATTGTTAATTCACATCAAGCCACACTATCAACATATAAATAAACAAATTACAAAATTTGTATCCAAATTACAAGTTCCTTTAATTTAATTGTTGGGATTGATGGAGCCTGATCGGAACCGGAGTACAGCATGCAGGAGGCGCTCGACCAGTGCTCGTGGTTGAGCACATCCGCACTGTCGAGCACCCCCCATTCCAGCGCCCAGAGGGCGCTCGACCAGAGGCTTTGGTCGTGCACTTCCGCTCGACCAAGTGACGTGGTCGAGCGTCCTTCTGAACGGGCAGAATTAGGGTTTTTGGCCCAAGTCTCATATTTAAACACTTTTGACTCATTGTAATTGGATCACCACTGTTGGATACCGAAAGCAAACACTTTCGAGTGTGATGTAATTACTTTTTATTAGTGAAAACGAGTAATTACAATTGACACTACAATCGCCAAGACTCAAACACTCAATTTACAAGACTCTATTGTTTGTGGAGCACTCAAACTCACTTTTGGAAACACACACTCTTTGAGGGACACACACCTCACTTCACTCTATCTTTCTCTCTATTGTAGACTCACTTCCTCACTCTCTATGTCACACTTACTCTTTGTCACACTCTCTCACTTGCTCACACACAAGCTTAGGAAGCTATCTAGCTAATCCTAACTTGCTAGAGTAATCTAGCTATTTCTATAATATTATTTTGCCTACAATTTTTGACTTAGCTAGACTTAAGTTGAAGTACTAGCCGACATATACCTACTGGAGTAATCTAGTTGCTAATTAATTATCTTCTATGTTTTATTCTAGAAAAATCCACAATGTTGTGGCCTTAAGCAAGTTGACAATCTAAGTATTTTCTTTTCCTTTCTAGAAGACTCCAAATAAGGAGGTGGTGATATTTCAATACTCCCCCTCAACACCGACTTATTTCCCGATCTCATGCTCAATTGTTCTCTAGAACTTTCTTCTTGAGCAACTGCAAAATTGGGGTACTTAGGATTTACTTTTCGTGCTCTACTTGATTTCCATCCTTTAGAGATCATTGCTTCTGGTTGATTATCTGCTACTCTGTGATGAACTCCTGTTTGCCAGGGACTGTGATTTTCACCTTCTTCCGTGATGTCTTCCTCAGTTTGTTGTTCATCATCTTCTTCTACGTCTTCTTTTGGAGTAGAACGTACTTTAATTGTTTGCTCCTCCATCTTTTTCTATAAGATATCTTCTACTTCCTTAGAAACCGGCAACACTTCTTTTTTAGGCGACCACCATGACGAAGCTTCATCGAATACAACATTCCTTGATGTATAACACTTTTCTGTCATAGGATCGCAACATTTCCACCCTTTCCTTTGGTTGTCGTATCCCAAAAAGATGAACCGGATAGCCTTTTTATCGAACTTGTTTCGAAGATGGCTTGGCACAAACACATAACAAACACAACCAAAAACTCTGAAATGACTTACTGCAGGTTTGCACCCCCTCAACTTCTCATAGGGTGATACGAACTTTAGCTTTGCCTGAGGAAGCATGTTAATCACATGCGCTGCTGTTCTCATGCTCTCGGCCCAAAATCTTCCTGGTACATTCTTGGCATGTACCATACTTCGACATATCTTCGCAAGATGTCGATTCATTCTCTCGGCTACCCCATTTTGTTGTGGTGTATTTGCACATGTATATTGATGGCGTATACGACATTCTCGTAGATACTGCGAGAATTCTTCTGAAGTGTATTCGCCACCATTGTCTGTTCGCAGAGATTAGACCTTCTTTCCAACTTCTGCTTCTACCACTTCTTTAAACTCTTTGAATTTAGAAAATGTTTCAGATTTTTCTTTCATAAAGTAAACCCATACGTACCGAAAAAAGACGTCAATAAACTTGACCATGTAGCGCATTCCGCTGACTGAAGGTTGCTTCACTGGTCCAAACACATCAGAATGTATCAGCTCTAATGGTTCTTTGGCTTTGAACTTCAAATCATCGTACGAAAGTTGATGAGCTTTACCGTATTGACAACCAGCACATACGGTCTCTGTCCTTTCATCTAGTTGAGGAAGACCTTTCAACATCGCCTTTGCCATCATCACCTTTAACTTGTGGTAGATGACGTGTCCAAGCCTGGCATGCCACAGGTCTGTTGTTTCATTTTTCCGTGTCTTATCCACGTACGTTGATTCAGCTGACATCACATAAACGGACTCTAATTGTTGGCCCTCCATTACTGGTGTTCCAGAGATCTTAACATCTTGATATACTTTAACGTCACTGGGACCAAATATCACGTGGTGACACAATGCTGTAAGTTGTGCTACAGACAGTAAGTTTTTCTTCATACCTGGTATATGGTAAACATCTTGGAGTGAAACTTCCTTCGTATTAAACCGCGGCACGAATTTTGTTTTACCAACATGAGCGATTGGTAATATTGAATTTTTTACGGTCACCACCACACGATTGCCTTTATACTCGGTCAAGTTCTGCAATTTCTCTTTATCTCCGGTCATATGGTTTGAGCAGTCTGAATCGACTATCCAATCATTTTTGTAGTCGATTAACTATGGGACAATTGTTGTTAAAGCTTTCTCTTCCTCTTCCACGATGAAAGATGCTTCGATGTCCCATTCATCATCACTCGTACGTCCCGTACTTAACATGGCTGCATTACCCTCCACGTTTTTCTTCTTTGACCAACAGTTCTTAGCTATGTGGCCCTTCTTCCCGCAATTGTAACACGTACCATTGAATATTCTATTTTGTTGAGATTCATCGTCTCTGTTGTTTCTTTGTTGAGCTCCCCCTGATTTAGAGCTCCTCGATCGATTAGCTGGATCATCGTCTCTTTTGATTCTTCTGTCATTATTCTTGTTGGGTCGACCTCTAGTTTTACTGCTAAAGAGGGCTTCTTCGTCATTCTTGGATGAGTATCCCGAGATTTGCTTATCTAATGCCTTCTGGTCAGCTAGTAAATTTTTTAACTCGACAAGCGAGGGTTGAGTAGGCCAACCTTGTATAGCAGCAATAAAACTTCTATATTCCGACCTCAATCCATGAATGATAATTCTCCTAATTCTTGAATCGGACATGCCAACAGAGGAATCTAATGCAGATATTTCGCGACAGAGAGACTTTACCTTGGCAAAATATTGATTTATTGTCATAATGCCTTGTGTGATTGAGAGAAGTTCGTTCTCAAGAAGTTGCAGCCTCGCATCGTTCTTCTTGGAAAATAGCGTAGCAAAGGTGTTCCACGCGTCCTTGGGTGTCTTCGCCTCCCTTATGTGCTCCAACATTTCCTCCTCGATGGTGGTCTTGATCGCGAACAATGCCTTCCAGCTCTAATCTTCCATTTCTTCAGAGTGGCAGCATCTCCTTCTGGTGGTATGACATCACTACCATCCACTATCTCCCATAGGTCTTGGCCTTGGAGATATGACTCCATGTACAACGACCACGTGTTGTAATTTTGATTGTTAAGCTTTTTGATTCCACCGACCACTTGTAGGTCACCCACCATCGTGGCTCAACCGAACTTAATGACGTTAAGTAAGCTTGATTTTTGAAGACAAGCTCCGCAGTACAAAACTGCACACGACACCGCAGTACTAAACTGCACAAACAAATACACCTCTAGGGGCCTAGGGCCTAGTTATTTAATGGCTCGCAGGGAGCATTAAATGGCGCCGGCTTCGGTTTCCGGGTGGAGTATTCCAGCTGAACTATGGGGTGACCTCCTTGCCTTGGGTTGCCCGCCAGAGGTCGCTGGTATAGTATCGGAGGTCGCGGATGCGGTACTCGAGGTCACTGGCTCAAACTTCGAGATCGCTCATCTGATCCTTCCCTTTTTGAGTCTCCTGTCTTAATTGCTTTTTTGGTGACCAGAGAGCAGCTTCCCTTTGGGGAAAGTCTTTTCTGATCCGACTTACTTCCCGAGACCCAAACGTGCAGGCGCCGCCATTGAGAATCCATGCCTCATCGAGATCGGGTCCCGAGGTCCCGTTAGCTCGCTACCATGTAGCTCGGGTTAGGTAAGATTTCACCCCGACCTCGGTATGGTTGGGTCGATCTCTACTGACGACCTAGCTAGGTCGCTTATAGTTCTGGTAAAAAAAGGGCTTTGTTGGGTTACACGAGGATTATTCCTAAGTGCTGGATCTCGCGTGTAGCTTAATTATTCTAGCACAACAAGTTTGAGTTGAAGCAATTTGCAATTTCTAATAGCGCAACTTAATAGTTTGATTAGCAATTTTCTTTTTTCAATTTACATATGCCGACATTGTAGCTTGTTGTGAATAAAAATCAACCGGATAATTTTTTTTTTCACAATTTTAAGTTCATAAAGTTTCAAAAAAAAAAAATTCACAATTTTCTTTTTTCAATTTACATATGCCCACAGATTATCTAGTATGGCGACGTATGATCGTCCCCACGTTCACTGCATATGACCCTAATACTCATGAGCGAACTATACTATTCACAAGATAATTTTTTGTGTAAAACGACGGACATAAACCAAACACATTGTATTTTCAATTTCGTTAGATATTTTGTCACCGATTTTATATAGTATTATTGTAATTGACATAAATTACCTCACAAACTATTAAATTGTTGAGTCAATTAATTGGTCACCTTCGTGTTTTGGCATGAGAGATGTTTAAATTAATTTTTTTATTTTCAAGATTGTGAACTTTCTGTTGATATTGAGACAGTTTTATTTTTGTATTTCTTATTTTATGTACGAAAGAGACAGATGAATGGTAAAAGAAGGGAGAAAAGATTTTTTTATTTATTTGAAAAAAAAAATTATATAGCATTGCCACTGTCAGCCATGTATGTGCGTGGCGGTAGACACCAATTATAGTCTTGCATTGGCGGACTCCATATCATTCCCGATGAAATATATTGTACTAGCTCCAAATTGCAGTAAGATGCTGCGTAGATTCCGCCCTGATGAGGACAAACACAAGCGTCAAAGCCATGCAATTAGTTAATTTTCCCTCTGAAACAAACATACAAATAATTTAAATATAGTAGTCATAATAATCATAACACCATAATCTCGTTTTCCCAAACTCATCAAAGAACTGATGCCAAACTATTAAAACGTTGAAAGTTCATGAATATTCTTTCCATAGAATATTCTTTTTTGATATTCTTTTGTATTTACACGCATTTACTTTTTTCTTTGATTTTGTTTCCCTAATCACGGAAACTTTATTGTACCGCCGTATATAATTCGATTTTCCCTAATCACCAATTAAGGGTGATCTTCTAATTACTCTCCATGGTATCAGCCAAAAGGCCGATCCTAAACCCTATCTCCTAAATCGCTCCGCCACCCCCCCCCCTCCGGAGCAAAATCAGTCCTCTCCTCCCTCCCACGCCCTTCTCCGGCTCAATCCAACGACCCTCTTCCCGTCACCGCAATGATTAATATGGTGGCTGCTATCAAACTCTCCGCTAATTATCTCCCATGGCGTCGACAAATCATGCATATGGCTGAATGTTTTGATTTGATGGGCCTTCTTGACGGCTCAACCATTGCGCCATCACCTACCATCACGACGAATGATGGTGTTCAATCTGCAAACCCAGCGTACACCACTTGGAAATTGAGGGACAAGAAATTGCTTAGTGTTATGTACACCCTCGCCGGAGGATGCCGCCTCCGGGTTATTGATTCAACAACTTCTCGAGACGGTTACCCTTCCGTGTATGCCCGCATCGACAACACCCCGGTCCGCCGTGGTGAGTCATCGCGATGACTATATGGAGATTTAAATATGTGCTATTCAATGTCCCGTGAATGAAACCGATAAAAAGTCACCTTTGGTTCTTGAGGGGTTTGGGCGGCGGTTTGCTAACGGGATCACGGATGGCTTTCCCTCAAATTCGGGATCTATTTCATCAATGCAAGGTATGACCTCATGGTTCTCGATGGATGGATCGCCCTGGTGGCGTTCTTCTTGTCGCACCAACTCGAATCGCGGCGCCTATCATGGTCGTGGTTGATGGACTCTTGGATGGTCAACTGTTGTGGTTTTCGTGGGACTATTCCGGTGGGCGGCGGTGGAAACTTGAACAATTTGGGGATTCTCGTTGCGGATCGTATGGAGAACATTTGCGAGATAAATGTCCTAGGACGATCAGCGCGTGCAAACTTGGCTCGGGCATTCTGGCCCAATGTTTGGACTTTCTGTATTCGAGGAGATTATCGACATATGGGGAGAGGTTGACTCCTATGAGCCATATTGGTAACGGTTCAATAATTGTTGGTAATGGAAATTCTTTACATATTTCGCATGTTTTTAGTAACATTTCGATGATATTAAAGCGCCGACGGCGTTTTAGTTGTGCCTCACATAACCAAAAACTGTTAAAAGACGAAAATTTTCAATGGACGTCATTTTTCTCGATAAATTCTTTGCAAAATCGGGTGACAAAGAAAATTTGCACAGCGATGTGATCGGGTCTATACCAAATTGATCGAGGTGTTCGGCTTTGGTGGCGCCGATGATCAAGTCAAAAGTGTTGAAGGCGAGTTATGATTTATGGCACTTACGCTGGGGCATGTCCCATTTTCCATTATTTAGGAGTTAAATAAATTAGGGCATTTTCGCTTTTACCAAATCCTCGTGTTTGTGAATCTGTTTTGGCAAAAAAGTAAGAGATTAAGTTAAATGATAAACGTGCTACATCCGTGCTTGAGTTAATTCACTTCGTGATTTGTGGGGTCCATTACCTATTGCTACTAATGATGGTTTTTGTTACTATTTGCCTTTGTTGATGATTATTCGCGTTTTTTCTTGGATTTTTCCGCTACGCAAAGTCTGAATTTTTATGATAATAATTTAGTTTTCCAAAAGTTTGTCTCGCAATCAATTCTCTAGTACTATCAAAGTCTTTCGAGTGATGGTGGTCTTGAATTTATCAACATTAGAGTCGCGTGACTTTATCAGACTCCATGGCATTCATCATAAATGCGTCATGTCCTTATACTCCGGGGGCAAAAAATGAACGAAAAACATCGGCATATTTACGAGACAGAGGCCTCTCTATGCTTTTTTCATGCACATGCACCAAAGATCCCTACGGTTCGATGCCTTTGCCCAAAAAGTGTATATTATTAATCGGCTACCATCTTCCGTCTTATCGGCATATCGCCTTTGAGCTACTCTATGGTTCGGCTCCAAATTATGGGAATTTCAAACCTTTAGGTTTGGGGTATTTCCTTTCTTAAGAGATTATGCGAGAAAATAAACAAAATATCGTCCATGCATTTTTCTGGGATATAGCAGTTCCTACAAGGGATTTCGTTGCTTTGATCCGGACAGTTCACGGATCTTTGTTACTCGCCATGCTCAATTTGATGAGCTCTTATTTCCCTTTTCACGTGCTCCTTCGCCTAATTCTGGGATCTTTACTAGTTTTCTTGAGGCTTGGATTTTCACGAAAGTGACTCTTCCCATTTGCCTACACCCGTGATGCCTCCTTCTACGCCGAAGTGATTATCGTGTTTTACCCGATGTACCCTTTAGTAACGACTGCTCCCTTAATTTCCGATCGAGCCGTCCGCATGACGTACAACCACCACCGCCCGCCCAGCAACCACAGCCCTCTCATCCGATGACCACACGGGCCAAGGCCGGGATCTTCAAGCCCCGTTATCCTGTCAACCTTGCTTCCACCGCTCTAAGACTAGTTGTGATTCGAGCCTCGTGGCTTCAAAAAACGGCCGCTAAATCCTTCGAGTGGTTAACCGCCATGCAAGAGGAAATTGACGCCCTACGATCCAATCAGATTTGGGAGCTAGTTCCTCGGCCTCCGGACACGAACATTGTTGGTTCCAAATATGGCTCCGTTGAACGTCATAAGGCTCGGTTAGTTGCTCATGGTTTCACCCAGATACCTGGCATTGATTTTCATCATACTTTTCGGTCCGGTTGTGAAGGCTTGCCCTTTATTAAGTGTCGTATTGGCTCTTCGGTCCAAAGATTGGCATCTTCATCAATTGGATGTCAAAAACGCATTTCTCAATGGCAATCTTGACAAACCGGTTTTCATGTCACAACCCCCTGGCTTTGTGGATGCTCGGTTTCCGAATCATGTTTGTCGCCTTAAAAAGGCCCTTTACGGACTTCGTCAAGCTCCACTTGCTTGGTTTCGCGCAAAGACACCTATCTACTAAGCTTGGGTTTTTGCCAAAGTCGTTGTGATTCGTCCTTATTCCACCTTTCTCGGGGTAAGTCAGTTATTTTCCTTTTATTATATGTAGACGACATCATTATTACAGGAAATGACCCTGCCATGCTCCGGGATTTCATTTCTCGTACTCATCGAGAATTTGCCATCAAAGATCTCGGCGCCTCAACTATTTTCTTGGACTTGAGGTTTCTTACACTTCGGATGGACTCTTTGTTGGACAAGCCAAAGCACGCTCATGACATTTTGAAGCGTGAATGGTTGACTCAAACCCGGTCGCGACTCCTAAAAATTTGGAGAGGTACTTGTTAGTAAGCGGTTCTTCGTTTTCGTGATCCGACATTGTACGGTCCCTTGTTGGTGCTCTTCAATATCTCACCATCACTCGCCATACGACTTATCATATGCCATAAACCATGTAAGTCGGTTCCTCCATTCTCCCCCTGGATGATCACTTCTTGGTTTGTCAAGAGAATTCTTCGTTACGTAAAAAGGGCACGGTGCATTATGGTCTCTCTTCGACACGACATCACGAGTATTCAATTGTGGGTTACTCGGATCTTGTTGGGCTCGATGTATAGAGACACGTCGTTCAACTTATGGTTACTCAATCTTCCTTGGGGGTAATCTTGTTTCTTGGAGTGCAAAAAACGGCCCCACGGTTGTTTCGCTCAAGTTGTGAATCGAATACCGTGCTATGGCAAATGCATCGGCCGAACTAAATGCGGTTATCTAATCTTCTTCGAGAGCCGGATGTTGCCTCCTTCTCCTGTTTTGCTTTGTGACAACAAAAGTGCTATCTTTCTCACCAAAAATCTGTTGCTCACAAACGGGCCAAACACATTGATCTTGATTATCACTTTGTTCGTGAACTAGTCTCTTCCTCGGGAAACTTGCTACTCGTTTTCGTTCCATCTCATCTTATCTTTAGCGGATATCTTCACAAAAGAGTCTCCTCGTAGGCATTTGAGCTTCTTCGTTTCCAAGCTTTGCGTTTGCTTGCATCCCACGCAACGCGCTTGTGGGGGTATTAAGGAAACGTTGACTAGTTCATAGAATATTCTTTAGTTCATAGAATATTCTTTTGTATATTCTTTTGTATTTATTGTTGTATCTCTGCATTTACTTTTCTTTGACTAATCACGGAAACTTTATTGTACATGATTTGTATATAATTGAGTTTTTCCCTAATCACCAATTAAGGGTGATCTTCTAATTACTCTCACACAAACACAAACATGAACTCCGATCTCGAAATACACCGCCCACATACCACCTCCGCCGCATCGCCGCCGCATATTCTCATATTCCTGTCCCTCTCCAAGGCCACGTAAACTCGATGCTCAACCTCGCGGAGGTGCTCTCTCTCCGGCCTCCACGTCACCATTCTCCTCTCCGATTACAACCACGACCGCCTCTTCCGCCACGCCAGCGCCGCCTCCGGTTCTCCCGCTACCCGGCTTCCGTGTCGCCACCATCTCCGACGGACTTCCTGCCGATCACCCCGGTCCGCCAACGCATACTGGAGATTGTGCTGAGCCTTAAGCAGGTGGGCGGGTCCCAGTTTCGGGACCTGATGGAGTCGACTGATGGGCTGAGTGACGGCGGCGATAGGCGGCGCGTGGTGATGGATGGAGTGTTGAGTTTTACTATTCCGGTGGTTAAGGAAATGGGGATTCCGTACGTATATTTTAGGACGATCAGCGCGTGCTCTTTCTGGCCGTATTTCTGTATTCAGGAGATTATCGACGCTGGGGAGGTTCCTGTGAGAGGTACCCTTTTCTAACCATGTTTTTTTAGTCGAAGTATTTGATGTGCCAAAAGGAAAAAGACAAAACAAACTTTGTAAATTGAAATTTTTGCTTAGCTCACATAAGGGGTAGTATCATTTTGATCATGAAGTTTGTTACTCCCTCCTCCGTCCCACAAAGATACACCTATAATTATTTTCACACGGATTAAGAAATGAAAGTTATTACAGTTAGAACATTAAATTATTGCTTTATTTTTCTATTTTGCCCCAATGCTTACTAACTTTTCAAGACAATTACCTAGCAGCAAAATACATTAAGTAGGGGCAAAAGATGGAAAAAAATATTTAATGATATCTTAAGTATAGTAACTGACTTATCTTTCACTACAAAAAAGACGTTGTTTTACGACGGATTTAGCGACGGTTTTAACCGTCGCAACAAGGATTTGCGACGGTTTTAGCGACCGTTTATCATCCGTCTGGATAACGAGGATCGCTAACTTTTAGCGACGGTTTTCATTGTCCGTCGCTAGGTAGCAACGACTATTTTCCATCGCACAAAATATCGATGGCTATATTCCGTCTTAACATAGCGACGGGTTTGTCGACAGTTATGTGGGTCTGGGCACGGGTCTAAAAATCCGTCGCTAAACCGTCGATATATTGTCGATGGTTATGACGTCATAATACCATCGTTAACAGCGAAGTTTCTCCGTCGGTATGCGCGACGGATATTTCCGTCGACATTTGCGATGGTTATCACCGTCGGTATTAGCGACGGTGAAAGGCGTCGCTAACGCCGTCGCTAAATCGTGAATTTTTTTTTAAAAAAATGGCTCACTATAGTTTGAACTCGAGCCCGGAGAGCACCCTGGTGGGCACCGAACCACCCGAGCCACGAACCATCTCGAACCCAACCACCAAGCATCTCATATATAAGCCACCAAGCTTCCCAATTAAATTGGGCAGAGATGAGACACCCTGCTGACTCGATGGCCTGGAAACATCTTGACGAGGTATTTTCTATTTTTTTCTGACAAACCTAGGAACGTTCGGTTAGGTCTCAGCACTGATGGTTTTTGTCCATTTGGAATGCACGGTAAGCAGTATTCGTTATGGCCGGTTATATTGACTCCTTATAATCTACCTCTGTGGATGTGCATGAAGCCCCAAACGATGTTTCTTACGGTATTGGTACCTGGTCCAAAGAATCCAAAGGACAAACTAAATGTTTTCCTTCAGCCCCTGATAAGAGACTTAATACATCTGTGGGATAATGGAGTGTTGACATACGATGTATCGAGAAAGTAGAACTTCACGATGAGGGCTGCCCTGCTCTGGACGATCAGCGACTATCCTGCGTACTCCATGTTGTCCGGATGGAGGACGGCTGGGAAACAAGCATGTCTTTACTGCATGGAGGATTCTGATGCTTTCAGTCTCCCGCTTAGCTGAAAAGTTTCATGGTTTTACCAGAAGATCATCCTTTTCGAAAGAATAAAAAGGTCTTTATCAAGAACACAGTCGTTATAAAAAAGGGTTTGAAAAAGAGATCAGGTATTCTTATATTTGTTATTTTAAATTAATTAATATATTTCTATCTACATATGATAAATTAATTAACTTATAACTCTTTGCATTCATGCAGGTAAAAGGTTGTTAAATCAAATTAATCAGAAGGGATTGAGGAAAACAACAGAAGAACATGTGGAGGAGCATAATAAAATGGTACCGGGTGGTTGGAAGAAGAAGAGCATTTTCTGGGACTTGCCCTACTAGAGCTCACTTTTAATTCGGCACAACATAGATGTGATGCACATCGAAAAGAAAGTGTTCGATAACTTGTTCAACACAATCATGAACACAGAGGGCAAGACAAAGACACTGCACAGTCGTGTGATGAGTTGAACGAGATATGTAAACTTGATCACTTGAAGAGGGATGAGGGTACCGAAAGATATCCCCAAGCCAATTACACACTTGATAAGAGACAGAAAGTGGCTTTGTGTAATTGGATTGAATATTTGAGACCGCCTAGTACCTCGTGCTTTGGCTCGCGTACATCCGGGCACTTGGTCGCCCGTTTTTAATTCTTCGTCTTTGTTCTCAATCCGATTGCAATTTATTTACAAAAAATAAATAAACCTAGATCTAGACTAGTCTATTACTTTGATCAAATCAAACAAATCATAATCTACTCGTGGATTTTATCACGAGGCAAAACGAATTCGAACGAATCGAATTAAAAACCACAATTTATATGCATGCATAAATAAACATTCATCAAATACCATGACAATTGGATACCTGCAAAAATGATCTAGCAATTCTATTATCCAATTTCAAATATAATGAACAACGCATTAAATTATAATTTAAAATTCAGAGCCCGAAATCGAGGCTCTGATACCAGTTGTTGGGGAATGGATTGCCCGGATCTATTCGGGGTGAATATTTAAATACAAATTTAATACTCACAATTATTACTAGCATGAATTAATCCTATATTAATTCAAATAATAATTCAACAACAAATCATGCATACAAATTCGTCACATAAATCCTACGCATGCGGAATTGCTAGGAGTTTACGTGAACTAACCCCTCGGAGTGACAACCGTTGAGAAGATGGATCCCGTTCACACGAACACACCAAAAGACCTTCTCAAGTATTCCCTCGTCCTTGTCCAACAGTCCAGTGGTAGGATGCTCGCGAACAATTAACAAAAGGAAAAAATAAAATTATGTTGCACCACCTTTGTGGATTTCTAATTTTTCCAACACATGGAATTGCATTGGGATGAAAAATTCATCCCCTATTTATAATACTAGGGGTGGTCAAAAATTTGGCATTGGAATAAGATGGGAAAATCTTTTTCTTGATCTCCAAGAAATCTTGAATATATTCAATATATTCTTTTCTCCATAATTAAAATATTCCACAAAATCCCACCTCCTTATATTTAGGGGATTTTCAAAAATTTCAATTAAATAGGGAAGAAATAGGATCTTTGACTTTTCTAGAATTTATGGGATAAACTTGTATTCCAAGAATACATATTCCATAAAATCTTTCCAAGAAAATCAAGAAAATCTTTTCTCTTTCTTCCTTTAATTATTTTAAAAATTTTGGAAAAATATGCAATAATAACTTATTTTATTTTAAAAACTTTTTTCAGTTATTGGACTTTATCTTTGGGCTACTTGAGGGGCCTTTAGGAGAATTAAGATTGGACCTTCCAATGGATCTTGAATTTTCAATATTGAGCCACAATATTATTCAAGCCCATAAATATTAATTAATCTCACTACATAATTGTTAGTGTTAGTGTCCTAGAGACATTTCTTTGTAAGGACATAATACTCAGATAATATTCAGTATTGGTTTAATATTATAATTTGTTTAATATTAAATGTATGCCATTACACTTATTAGAATATTGTTTGCATTTGTTCTTATCTGTGTTCCCTTGAGTCATTGTTGTCATTGAGTGAGTGAGAACTCAGATGACTTAAGCGTGATTCTCAAATAGCCCGGATCAAGAATCATCAAGAATGAGATATTGATGATGCAATGGAGATTGGTGTGCGATCTGCATCATACTCTCAGAGAGTGTAGTAAGATCTCACTTACTACAAGATACTAGGTATCTCATGATGGATGCACAAATACCTTAGAGGGTATTGGTATACCCATCCGAGCAACCATTTGATGTAGTTCCACTATATGTTTCTACGGGTGTCTCGGTTAGTTGGAGCGATGCGGTACTCCTTTGAATTGAGGTCAATACGCACGACATGTGTGAAATGATGAACTTTGACCATGACCGATGCTTGCACCCGTCTATGGGTAGATGTGACTTGGATTGGGTTCATCACGAAGTGCATGTGCGTGGTAGTTGAGCCAAGAAAAGGATTCATTCCTCAAAGTGGATTTAGAGAGAATACTCACCTTCTCATCATAATTGGATCAAAGTCATTGGCCAATGCACATCAACTTGGACTTTGTGGCCAAGTGTGACATAAGTGATCAATTAGTGATTGGAGATAAAATTGATTAAGTTATTTGAATAGACACTTCATCATGTTCAAGACTAATCGAGTATTCATGAATGAAAGGAGAAAATTGTAATAACCCATGTTACAGTTACAGGTAGTTGCACGTTTCTCGCAACATATCTCATATATTGAGAATGTCTGATTTATTGTCTAAGGTTCAATTAAGACATCTATTTTGACTAATAGTTCGATATATGAGGGTCTATGGGTCGCACGACAAGTAATTCCTGTGTACGGATTATGGTTGGTTGATTAAGTATTAAATTAGATTTAATATTTAATTTATGGAGAATTAATAATATATTAATTTAGAATTAAATATTATTACTATTTAATTAAATTAGATTTAATTAAATAGGAATCCCAAAATAATATTATGGAATATTATTGTAGGAAAATATCCGTAGGGAAAAACATATCTTTGAGATTTGTTTTGCAAGATTAGGGATTATCTTCCTCGTAAAGATTGCTTAAGATTTAAGCCAATCTCTCCCTATATATATGACATCCCGGGATTCATTAATTAACGTTGTTTTTAAGAAAACCTAGTTTCTCCATAAAATCTAGATTAGGAATTTTCCTAGCAAATTTCATCTCAGATTCAACGCTGGCAGATCTGTGAAAGTCTGTCCACGGGGATTACGTGGATACCATAGTTGAGAAATATGCTATCGAATCACTGTAAGGTTTCTTGTTATGATTATTGTAATCGTTTATGCAATTATATGTTCGTTGTTGGTGAACTGTTTATTTCCGCTGCGCATGTATTACGTGTTTACGTGCCTCTAAATTCCAACAATAATTAATATTGCATTATCCATCTTAACCCATATTACTATTAATATGGCTCCCGATTATTATTTCCCGTGTTTAAGATTATCCAGTCCATTAATTAATTTAGGCCACACCGGAAACTAATTCCACTTGCAAGATTTGATATGATAAGACTTCTGAGCCTCCCAAGGGGACAAATCAAACAAGGCGCACTTGCACACGTTTAACCGTATTAAATTTTAGCAATCGTCGTGTAACCAATCACATTGCCCAAGATACAAGGTATTGAATCTCACTGATTCTCTTCCCATCATAAGTCAAAGCAATGATTATTGATTCCACACGATCCTATTTAAGGGACGGAGATTAAGAAATAATGAATCACTGAGGTCTAATTCTTCTATATTCAGTACTGGAGAATTTATCCTCCTGTAGGTCTCATTCAGTGCATCATAATGAACTAGTGCAATCTCTTGATCAAGACAAGTCAATCTGAGCCTTACACTTCAACCTTTCACGATGGTTTGTTCATTTCCATCTGGGTCGTGAATTATGTACTTTTAGTTACAAGGGACTGTTAATTTAATCTTTTGTGATCTGGTATCACTAAATTAATTACAATGTAACACGTAATATTTATTGAACAGTTATGCACTAAATATATGTAACATTCAATGATATTTAAAGAATCAGTGATAAATAATTTATTTCAGCAAATAAGACAGAAATTCAGTCTGATTATACAAAGTAAAAGAATACTTTCCAGTATAACCCCAACAATCTCTCACTTATACTCAAAGTCTACTTTTAAGTATACTACAGCATGTCTTGTGTAGAATCTGTTAGTGTTAGTGTCCTAGAGACAATCCATTGTAAGGACATAATACTCGATGATATTCAGTTTGATTTAATATTATAGTTCATTTAATATTAATGTATGGCAATACACTTGTTTGAATATTATCTTTGATTGTTTGCATTTATTCATATAAGTGTTCCCATGAGTCATTGCTGTCATTGAGGTTGTGAGAACTCAGATGACTTAAGCATGACTCTCAAATAGTCCCGATCAAGGATCATCAAGAATGGGATATTGATGATGCAATGGAGATTGGTGTGCGATCTGCATCATACTCTTAGAGGTGTAGTAAGATCTCACTTACTACGAGATACTAGGTATCTCATGATGGATGCACAAATACCTTAGAGGGTATTGGTATACCCATCCGAGAAACCGTTTGATGTATTTCCACTATATGTGTCTAAGGGTGTCTCGGTTAGTGGGAGCGATGCGATACTCCTTTGACTTGAGGTCAATACGCACGACATGTGTGGAGTGATGAACTTTGACCATGACCAATGCTTGCACCCTTCCATGGGTAGATACGGCTTGGATTGGGTTCATCACGAAGTGCATGTGCGTGGTAGTTGAAGCAAGAATAGGATTAATTCCTCAACGTGGATTTAGAGAGAATACTCATCTTCTCATCATAATCGGGTCAAAGTCATCGGCCGATGCACGTGAACTTAGAATTTGTGACTAAGTATGACATACATGATCAATTAGTGATTAGAGATAAATTGATTAAGTTATTTGAATAGACACTTCATCATGTTCAAGACTAATCGAGTATTCGTGAATGAAAAGAGTAAATCGTAATAGCCCATGTTTCAGTTATAGGTAGTTGCACGTTTCTCGCAACGTACCTCATATATTGAGAATGTCTGATTTATTGTCTAGGGTTAAGACCGTTAGTTTGACTAATCGCTCGATATATGAGGGCCTATGGGTTACACAACAAGTAGTTCCCTTTTACGGATTATAGTTGATTGATTAAATGTTAAATTGGATTTAATATTTAATTTATGGAGAATTAATTAATAATAGATTAATTTAGAATTAATTATTATTAATGTTTAATTAAATTGGATTTAATTAAATAGAAATTCCCAATAATAATATATTGTATATTATTGTAGGATTTAATATATATATATGGAATCAAATCGTAGAGATTTGACATATATGAAATTTAAATCCGTAGAGATTTATATTTAGGGAATTAAATTAAAGGGATTTAATTTAATTAATGATTAGGAATTTTATTTCACAATCAGGCTAGCTTAAGTTTTAAGCTGAGCCTTCCTATATATGCAAGCTCTTGGGAATTCACAAACAACATTACTTCGTATTTTCCCCATAAGATCTAGAGTTAGAATTTTCCTAACAAATTCATCTCGGGATTCAACACTGGCAAATCTGTGTAAGTCCGTGAACAGGGATTACGTGGATACCATAGTAGAGAAATATGTGTACGATGTACTGTAAGGTTTCTCTTTATGTTTATACGTATTCAATTTTGCAATTAATTGTTCGTTGTTGGTCAATGTTTATTTCCACTGCGCATGTATTACGTGTTTACGTGCCTCTAAATTCCAATAGTGGTATCAGAGCTCAGGCTCTTTGATTAATTGCATAATTATTTTTGAATAAATTAAAAGTTTTTTCTATTCTAAACCGTGGGGCACGACCGAATTAATAGTTTTTTCGACCGCACCCCTATTGTTTTTGTAAATCTGGCTCGTCTTCTTCGAGAAGACTCCCCAACCGCGACGCCACGCCGCGTTGCTCGAGGCCGGTGCTAGGCGCCGAGGCCTCGCCACGCGTGTGGGGGCTCGCGGTACACTCTGAGCGGTCTCACCTTCGTCTCAGGCCTCGTGCCTCACGTTTCCGTCGTTGTCTCCACCGCTCTACTTCCGTTCGTCATCTCTTTTCTTGGTGGTGCTCCTCTTGACTTGGGTCGAGGCGGCGCACCATCAGAATCGAGACGAATCGGTTTTCTGGTTTGGAACCAGTTCACGATTGGGTTTGCAGCTCTGCGCGCAACCCATCGTGCTCGACGACGAGTCACCAGTGCGCCTAGGCGGCGATGGTGACTCGCGTCGAGCTCCGGCTTCGACTTCGCGACGCCTCGAGATTTCCCTTGTTTCTGGTTTTCCGATTGGGTTCTATGATTTCTTTTCGATCTAGTTATGTGATTTCCAGTTTCTGGGTTCTCGATGTGTTGCTTGTTTCGTTCAATTTCGTTCTCAGGTTCGATTTTAATTGTTACAGTTGGACGAATTTGATGAATTGATTAGATTAATTCTGAAATTGTTACTGATTCGGGTTGGTATTTGGAAACAGTTGTCCCAAATAACAGATTGGATGCTGTCGAATTTGGGAGGTGATGGCGGAGGGCTGTTTTGCAAATTTGATTTGGAACAGGCCCTCCCATGCAATTTTGGAAATTGCATCTGAGCCCCAACAATAAAACAATTAAAATCTAATTGCTAAATTAATTTGGATTAATTTAAAGTTGGATATTGGTTGGACCAAAATAATTAATTGGATTAATTATTGAAGTTTAATAAAATTTTAAAATTGAGTTTAAAATTGGATTTTAAAACTCATTTTAAAAGGAATTATTAAATCTCACAAAACGTATTAGTTGGACTAATGACAGACTTAATTAATTGGATTATAAAAGATCAAAATATTAATAATGAATTTAATTATTAAAACTTGATTTTAAAATTGGATTTTAAAATTATGGTTTAAATGATTAAACGGGTTATTAATTTCTACTTGATTGACATGTTTTATATTCTGTTAACGCTTTTTACGTCCGCATTATAATTGTTTGGATAGACGGCGCCCAATACTTCTCGGACCGTATTATTGTTTGGGTAGACGGCGCCCATAGAAATGTTAGTCCGTGTAAATCATGTTTGGATAGGCGGCGCCCAATAATTGTTCAAATGTGAAGTAGATTAACATGTTGGATCTCGATTAAGCAGTTAATACCCCGCCTTTAAAACGCTCCTCACTAAAATATAGTTTTTTCATTAATTTGATAAGATGTCTTCCATCAAAATTAAAAGTAAACCGGAGATTTCGTTCCAATGAGTACTTAAAGACCCTCGTCTTTTGCTCGGACCTACATCTAACGGGACTCTTATAGGGACATGAAATGTCTCCGCTTGATGGTTGTAAACCAACTTAACTTTGTTTCGCTAGCCCTCGCGGGGAACAAAGGGTAAGTGACATCAGTCGAACTAGGTTCGACAAACTAGGAATTGTAGTTTTGCAATTGGTTTGGAGACCTACCAGTTATGCTATTGTAATGATCAGCCCTCGCTGGGATTATGATAGTAGGAATGTGGATCCTAGTCCATTATAATTTATATTAGATATAAATTCGTATTCTTCTGATGAGGTCGTTGAATATGTGAAAATAATGGAGACAAAATAAACATAAAAGAAAGGCCATGTTTATTTTGGTTGCTGAATATTGATCATAGGAATTATGTGTTTAATTCCTGTTTTATTTTATTTCTCTTGGTTAGTTGAAATATATAACTGTTATTGAGATGTGTTTTGGAAACAAACTAAATTTGCTAGGCCAAATTTTCTGGACTGGCACCAAAACATGTGTTTGATGCTAAGACAAGAAAAGATTGAGTACGTGTTGGACACGTATATCCCGGTTACCCTTAAAGTTGGTACTCTGAGGCAGCCACGTTTGACGTAGCACCTCAGAAGAAGCATCAAGAGGATGCTTCTCAGACTCAGTATGTGATATTGCTCGGCATGACTCCCGATGTACATAGGCAACATGAGAAAATGGGTCCCTTCTTAGTGCTCAAGCATTTGAAGGATCTCTTTGATTCTGAATCTCGTTCTGAGATTTATGAAGTGATGAGAGATCTGTTCAGATGCCGGTTAGCTAAAGAAGGGAAGATTTCACCTCATATGCTAATGTTGATAGGCCTAATCGAGAAACTTGGTAATTTAGGTTTTGAGCTAAAAGACCAACATTTTCATTTATGTTATCCTCCAGTCGCTCCCGAATTCATATTTTACCTTCATTGTGAACTACAATATGGATAAGACGGATGCGACCATGCCTGAACTTCACAACGTGCTCAAGACTTTTGAGTTCACTGTCACTAAGATGGTGTTCAAAGGAAGGAGGGGGTAGACAAGGATGTGTGCCTCTACTATAAGTAGAAGAGGGCACTGGAAGAAGGACTATGAGGTTCTAGTTGCTAAAAGGAATACACTAGGTGCTTCTAGCGTTAGAACATGTATGTTTGTTATTAAGATAAACATGTCCACTAATAGCGCTAACTGCTTGGTATTGGATACTGGATTTAGCTCTCACATTTGCACTAATGTGAAAGGGCTCATGTGTCATAGGGCAGTTAGGGCGGGTGAAGTCGTCTTACACGTGGAAACGGAGCAAGAGTTACTAACTGAACGTGTGGGGACCTATGTGTTAGACTTACCCTTTGGTTTTAAATTAGAACTTAATGATAGTCATCTAGTTCTTTCTATTGCTCGCAACATGTAATTGTTGCATTATGGATATGATGTTCTTAATATACAAAATAAAAGACTCAAACTTAGTAATCATGAAAACCCGACTTACTTATGGCATTGTAGAACTTAATCATGTAAACGAGAAAAGAATTGCAAGGTTAAGAAAGTTAGACTACTTAACCCCATTCGACTGTGAGTCTTATGGAGATTGTGAATCTTATCTCATGGGCAAGATGATCAATAGACCCATTTCTAGGAAAGGGGTGCATGCCAAAGAAGTTTTAGAGGTGATCTAGAACGATGTTTGTGGACCATTGCCCACTCTAGCTAGGGGTCACTTCGGCTACTTCATCACCTTTACTAATGATTTCTCCATATACGGATACGTGTATCTTATGAAACATAGATCCGAATCTTTTGAGAAATTCAAAGAGTTTAAGGCTGAAGTAGAGAAGCAACTTGGTAAGAGTATCAAGACTCTTCGATCGGATCGAGGAGGTGAATACCTTAGCCATGAATTCACTGCTTACTTGAAGTTACATGGAATCCAGTCACAATAGACTACTCCCGGAACACCTCAGATGAACGGTGTGTCCGAGAGAAGAAACCAAACCCTGTTAGACATGGTGAGCTCCATGATGAGCTTTTCCCGTCTTCCAACATTCTTATGGGATACGCGTTACAAACCTCAATTTACATTCTGAATAGGATTCCATCTAAATCGGTTGAGCATACACCATATGAACCATGGTGTGGCAGGAAGCCAACTTTTACACATATCTTATATGGGGTTGCCCCGTGATTGTGAAAAGGATGCTTACCGACAAGTTGGAATCCAAAGGTGAAAAGGGTTACTTTGTGGGATATCCTAACGAAACTAAAGGATATTACTTATATCTACCTAAGAAATAATCAGTGATTGTTTCTAGGCAGACCAAGTTCCTCGAAGAAGACTATGTCTTTAAGGAACAAAGTCGTAAGTTGATAAAACTTGAAGAAAATCAAGAACCACAAATTAACAAAGAGACTGATATCTTGTCAAAGCAACATGACAAGGAATCAGTGGGAGCATTCAACGACTTTTACGGTGGGAGTCTTTCACTAGGTGATCGTCTTTCAGCCAGTGGGAGCGTAATTGGAGTACACTTCCCAGTGCAAGAACCTCCAAGTGGGCTGAATGAAAACAACATAGTTCAAACTCCCGCCCAAGAGGCATATGAAAGTGTAGCTCTTGAGGACTCTTCGGACATTGATGAAATCGATGGACCACAAAAATTTTCACGATCAGAATGTACAACCTGCACAACCACAGCTCCGTAAGTATATTAGGAATTGTAATCTGCCCATTAGATACGATTACCTCTTGGAGGAACTAGTTAATGTGGACATACCGGATAAGAACGATCATAATAATTAATCTGAAACAATATCAGATATTGATTCAGGGAAGTGGCATGAAGCCATGAAATTTGAGATAGACTCGATGTACACCAATCAAGTCTAGGACTTGGTTGAGTTGCCTAAAGGGGTTAGACCCATATGTTGCGATTGGGTCTTCATGCAAAAGACCAATGCAAATGGCAAAGTACAAACCTACAAAGCTAGGTTGGTGGCGAAGGGTTATAGTCAACGCGAAGGCATTGACTGTGATGAGACCTTCTCACTAGTTGCAAAGATCAAGTCCATTTGAATTTTACTTGTGATAGCAGTACACTGTGATTATGAGATTTGACAGATGGACGTCAAAACAACTTTCCTCAATGGAGACATTGATAAGGAAGTGTTTATGACTCAACCGGAAGGTTTCACATCTAAGTCAAATTCTAATCTAGTATGCAAGCTAAAGATATCCATTTACGGATTGAAGCAAGCTTCTAGGAGTTGGAATATCCGATTTGATGAAGCTATCAAGTCTTTTGACTTCATCAGAAATTCGGAAGATCCTTGTGTTTATTGTAAACAAAACGGGAAGAATATTGTTTTCATAACCGTGTATGTTAACGACACATTGATTTTGAGAAACAATATCCCGTTAATGCAGTCCGTTGAAGATTAGTTGTCAAAGACCTTCATGGTGAAGGATCTTTGTGAAGCCTGCTACATCTTAGGGATCAAGATCCAAAGGGATAGATCCAGAAGGATGTTGAGGTTGTCACAGTCCACCTATTTAGACAAGGTGTTGAAGCGTTTTGCGAAAGAGAACTCTAAGAGAGGGTCTCTACCGCAAATCATGGGATAAAGCTGCCAAAGAAGGATTATCCTTCTGATGAAGCTGATATCAAGTACATGAAATATGTCCCATATGCATATGCAATTGGGTCAATCATGTATGCCATGACTTGCACTAGGCCAAACGTGGCCTACGCTATCAACATCACTAATAGATACCAGCGAGAATCCGGTGAGTCTTCTTTGGATTGTTGTCAAGACCATCCTCAAGTATCTTAGATTTAACTAAAGAATGTTTCATTATCTATAGTGGATGATCGAACCGGTAGTATTGGTTATGCCGTATGAAGTTTTCAATCCGACTATGATGATTACAAATCACAGTCAGGTTACGTTTCACTCTCAATAATGAGGCGGTCAGTTGGAATAGTTTCAAGCAAAAGGACCACAAATTCAACAATCGAAGTTGAGTACATTGTCAGATCGAAGCCTCAAGGAGGTCATGCGGATTTTATAGTTCTTAAGAGAACTAGGGGTAGTTAGAGTGCGGTTGTCTAATAAAGGTTTTTATTGAGACAACACTGGTGCGATTGCGCAAGCAAAGGAACCGAGATCAACAAGCATAAACAAGCATGTACCAAGACTTATCATTTGATCCGGGAGATCATAACGATAAGAGAAATAAAATTAAAATGTATTCCCACATATTTAATTTGGAAGATCATTTCACCAAAACACTGAGTGTTCATGTACACACTAGACATTTGATGGTCTAGGGGTTAGACTTGGAGATGATTGACTCTAGTCCAAGTGGGAGATTGTTAGTGTTAGTGTCCTAGAGACAATCCATTGTAAGGACATAATACTCGATGATATTCAGTTTGATTTAATATTATAGTTCATTTAATATTAATGTATGGCAATACACTTGTTTGAATATTATGTTTGATTGTTTGCATTTATTCATATAAGTGTTCCCATGAGTCATTGTTGTCATTGAGGTTGTGAGAACTCAGATGACTTAAGCATGACTCTCAAATAGCCCCGATCAAGAATCATCAAGAATGGGATATTGATGATGCAATGGAGATTGATGTGCGATCTGCATCATACTCTTAGAGGGTGTAGTAAGATCTCACTTACTACGAGATACTAGGTATCTCATGATGGATGCACAAATACCTTAGAGGGTATTGGTATACCCATCCGAGAAACCATTTGATGTATTTCCACTATATGTGTCTCGGGTGTCTCGGTTAGTGGGGCGCGATGCGATACTCCTTTTGACTTGAGGTCAATCGCGACGACATGTGTGGAGTGATGAACTTTGACCATGACCAATGCTTGCACCCTTCCATGGGTAGATACGGCTTGGATTGGGTTCATCACGAAGTGCATGTGCGTGGTAGTTGAGCCAAAGATAGGATTCATTCCTCAATGTGGATTTAGAGAGAATACTCATCTTCTCATCATAATCGGGTCAAAGTCATCGGCCGATGCACGTGAACTTAGACTTTGTGACTAAGTGTGACATATATGATCAATTAGTGATTAGAGATAAATTGATTAAGTTATTTGAATAGACACTTCATCATGTTCAAAACTAATCGAGTATTCCTGAATGAAAAGAGTAAATCGTAATAGCCCATGTTTCAGTTATAGGTAGTTGCACGTTTCTCGCAACGTACCTCATATATTGAGAATGTCTGATTTATTGTCTAGGGTTCAATTAAGACCGTTAGTTTGACTAATCGCTCGATATATGAGGGCCTATGGGTCACACAACAAGTAGTTCCCTTTTACGGATTATAGTTGATTGATTAAATGTTAAATTGGATTTAATATTTAATTTATGGAGAATTAATTAATAATAGATTAATTTATAATTAATTATTATTAATGTTTAATTAAATTGGATTTAATTAAATAGGAATTCCCAATAATAATATATTGTATATTATTGTAGGATTTAATATATATATGGAATCAAATAGTAGAGATTTGACATATATGGAATTTAAATCCGTAGAGATTTATATTAGGGAATTAAATTGAAGGGATTTAATTTAATTAATGATTAGGGATTTTATTTCCCTATCAGGCTAGCTTAAGATTTAAGCTGGGTCTCCCTATATATACTAGCTCTTGGGAATTCACAAACAACGTTACTTCATATTTTCTCCATAAGATCTAGAGTTAGAATTTTCCTAACAAATTCATCTCGGGATTCAACACTGGCAAATCTGTGCAAGTCCGTGAACGAGGATTACATGATATCATAGTAGAGAAATATGTGTACGATGTAGTGTAAGGTTTCTCTTTATGTTTATACGTATTCAGTTTTGCAATTAATTGTTCGTTGTTGGTACACTGTTTATTTCCACTGAGCATGTATTACGTGTTTACGTCCCTCTAAATTCCAACAGTGGTATCAGAGCTCAGACTCTTTGATTAATTGCATAATTATTTTTGAATAAATTAAAAGTTTTTTCTATTCTAAACCGTGGGGCACGGCCGAATTAATAGTTTTTTCGACCGCACCCCTATTAGTTTTTGTAAATCCGACTCGTCTTCTTCGAGAAAACTCCCCAAATCAATTTAGGGTTTCTCAAGGAGAAACCCCCGCTGCTGCTGATTGCTCGACCCTCGACCGCGACGCCACGCCGCATTGCTCGAGGCCGGCGCTAGGCGTCGAGGCCTCGTAACGCGTGTGGGGGCTCGCGGTACACTCTGAGCGGTATCACCTTCGTCTCAGGCCTCGTGCCTCGCATTTCCATCGTTGTCTCCACCGCTCTGCTTCCGTTCGTCATCTCTTTTCTCGGTGGTGCTCCTCTTGACTTGGGTCGAGGCGGCGCTGCCGATTCCGTGGTTTTGTTCGGGTTTTCTGGTTTGGAACCAGTTCACGATTGGGTTTGCGGCTCTGCGCGCAACCCATCGTTCTCAACGACGAGTCACCCATCTATTCTAAGGACATAATACTCGATGATATTCAGTTTGATTTAATATTATAGTTCTTTAATATTAATGTATGGCAATACACTTGTTTGAATATTATTATTGATTGTTTGCATTTATTCATGCAAGTGTTCCAATGAGTCATTGAGGTTGTGAGAACTCAGATGACTTAAGCATGATTCTCAAATAGCCCCGATCAAGGATCATCAAGAATGGGATATTGATGATGCAATGGAGATCGGTGTGTGATATGCATCATACTCTTAGAGAGTGTAGTGAGATCTCACTTACTACGAGATACTAGGTATCTCATGATGGATGCACAAATACCTTAGAGGGTATTGGTATACCCATCCGAGAAACCGTTTGATGTATTTCCACTATATGTGTCTACGGGTGTCTCGGTTAGTGGGAGCGATGCGATACTCCTTTGACTTGAGGTCAATACGCACGACATGTGTGGAGTGATGAATTTTGACCATGACCAATGCTTGCACCTTTCCATGGGTAGATACGGCTTGGATTGGGTTCATCACGAAGTGCATGTGCGTGGTAGTTGAGCCAAGAATATGATTCATTCCTCAATGTGGATTTAGAGAGAATACTCATCTTCTCATCATAATTGGATCAAAGTCATCGGCCGATGCACGTCAACTTAGACTTTGTGACTAAGTGTGACATACATGATCAATTAGTGATTAGAGATAAATTGATTAAGTTATTTGAATAGACACTTCATCATGTTCAAGACTAATCGAGTATTCGTGAATTAAAGGAGGAAATCGTAATAGCCCATGTTTTCAGCATATGTAGTTGCACGCGTTTCAACGTACCTCATATATTGAGAATGTCTGATTTATTGTCCAGGGTTTAATTAAGACCGTTATTTTGACTAATCGCTCCCCCTTTACGGATTATAGTTGGTTGATTAAATGTTAAATTGGATTTAATATTTAATTTATGGAGAATTAATTAATAATAGATTAATTTGGAATTAATTATTATTAATGTTTAATTAAATTGGATTTAATTAAATAGGAATTTCCAATAATAATATATTGTATATTATTGTAGGATTTAATATATATATGGAATCAAATCGTAGAGATTTGACATATATGAAATTTAAATCCGTAGAGATTTATATTTAGGGAATTAAATTAAAGGGATTTAATTTAATTAATGATTAGGGATTTTATTTTCCAATCAGGCTAGCTTAAGATTTAAGCTGGGCCTCCCTATATATACAAGCTCTTGGGAATTCACAAACAGCGTTACTTCATATTTTCTCCATAAGATCTAGAGTTAGAATCTTCCTAGCAAATTCATCTCGGGATTCAACACTGACAAATCTGTGCAAGTCCGTGAACGGGGATTACGTGGATACCATAGTAGAGAAATATGTGTACGATTTACTGTAAGGTTTCTCTTTATGTTTATACGTATTCAATTTTGCAATTAATAGTTCGTTGTTGGTGAACTGTTTATTTCCGCTGCGCATGTATTACGTGTTTACGTGCCTCTAATTTCCAACAGAATCTACGTGACAACTAATGTCACCTACACGAACCTAATAATATCTCTCCCACTTATACTCAAAGCAGATTGGCAACGGTCTTGATACCCATTCCTTCCACATGTCTCTCGAATGTATTCTGAGGCAAACCCTTTGTGAATGGATCTGCTAGGTTGTCCTCTGACACGATCTTTGCCACCTCTATATCTCCTCTCTTAACGATTTCTCGTATAAGATGGTATTTCCTTTCAATGTGTTTGCTGGTCTTGTGGGCTCTTGGTTCCCTTGAATTTTCAACTGCTCCGACATTATCACAATAGACCATGATGGTGCTGGGAAAACTCAGAACTACGTCCAAGTCCACTAGGAAGTTCTTGAGCCAAACCACTTCCTTCGCTGCTTCACAAGCAGCTACATACTCGGCTTCCATAGTAGAATCTGTGATGCATTTCTGCTTAACGCTTCTCCATGTCATGGCTCCTCCCCCCATGCAAAACACACTACCCGAGGTAGATTTTATGGAATCTAGGTCTGATTGGAAATCCGAGTCCGTGTATGGGAATCATACTGTCTGAATGATAAACCAACATTCTATCGCGAGTTCTCTTCAGATACTTCATAATGTTTTTAACTACAGTCCAATGTTCTTTCCCCGGATTACTCTGATATCTTGCTACCATGCCAATGGCAAAGCAGATATCTGGCCTCGTGCACAGCATAGCATACATGAGGCTTCCCACAGCCGAAGCATAAGGAACACCTTTCATGTCATCTATCTCCCTTTGCGTCTTCGGGCACATTTCTTTGGATAGATGTATTCCATGTCTGAAAGGCACAAAGCTCTTCTTAGAATCTTGCATGCTGAATCGCTTCAAGACAGTGTCTATGTATGAAGCTTGCGATAAACCTATCATCATTTTCTTACGATCTCGAGTGATCTTGATCCCAAGGATGTGACCGGCTTCCCCTAAGTCCTTCATATCAAACTGTTTTGACAACCATGCCCTTACGTCTGACAAAACCTTTACATCGTCTCCGATGAGCAGAATATCGTCTATGTATAGTACTAAGAATACCAATGCAGTTCCGACACACTTTTTATACAAACAACTTTCGAACTCATTTTGATCGAACCCGTAAGACATTATAACCTGATCAAAACATTGGTTCCAAGCACGCGATGCTTGATTTAGTCCGTAGATGGATTTCTTGAGCTTGCAAACTAGATGTTCTTGGCATTTTTCAATAAAGCCTTCGGGTTGTTTCATATAGATATCTTCTTCAAGACTTCCATTTAGGAAAGCTGTCTTGACATCCATTTGTCAGATCTCAAAATCGAGATGCACAGCTATCGACAAGAGAATACAGATGGACTTGAGCATAGCTACAGGCGAAAAGGTTTCCTCATAGTTGATCCCTTCTTTCTGAGTGTATCCTTTTGCCACAAGTCTAGCCTTGAAGGTCTCTACCTTCCCGTCCGATCCTCTTTTTCTCTGGTATACCCACTTACAACCAATGGGTTTGATCCCATTAAGTGGTTCGACTAGCTCCCACACCTTATTATGATCCATAGAACCCATCTCAGCTTCCATTGTTGTTTGCCAAGAATTTGCATCCTTGTCATGGATTGCCTCATTGTATGTCCATGGGTCTGATTCATTCTCACCAGGGACCAAGTCTGACGACTCTCCTATCCCCATGAATCTCTCGGGCTGTCTGATAACCCTCCCACTACGACGAGGTTCCGATTGTGTAAGTGTGTCATTTGTTATATCGACTTGTACAGTTGGCATTGAGGTAAGCCCCTTTAGCTCATCCAAGGTAATCTCACTTCTGGGCTTTTATCGTTCATATAGTCTTCTTCCAAAAATCTAAAGTGCTTACTGATTACCACCTTTTGATCTTCAGGACCATAGAACATGCAACCTTTCGTTCCCTCGGGGTACCCTATAAACAACCTTAATTCTGATCTTGGATCCAATTTACCGGCCTCCTTGTCCAACACGTATGCCGAACACCCCCAGATTCTCATGTGTCCTAAACTGGGCTTGCGCCCGGTCCACAACTCTTTAGGGGTTTTGGGAACCAATTTGGATGACACCACGTTTAGAATGTAAGCCGCTGTTTCCAAGGCGTGACCCCAAAACGATTTGGGTAGATCCGCATAACTCATCATTGACCTGACCATTTCTAAAAGAGTCATGTTTCTTCGTTCTGCAACCCGTTTTGTTGAGGGGTTCCGGGTGCAGTCAACTGAGATACAATCCCTTCATCTGATAAGTAGTTCAAAAAATCATCGCTGAGGTATTCACCTCCACGATCAGATCGTAGAGACTTGATACATTTTTCCCTATGATTCTCTGCTTGAGCCTTAAATTCTTTGAATTTATCAAAGGTCTCAGATTTATGCTTCATAAGGTAAATATATCCATATCTTGAGTAATCATCGATGAAAGTAACAAAATACTCATAGCTTCCTCTTGCTTTGATTGACATTGGACCACATACATTGGTGTGAACGATTTCCAACATTTCTTTGGCTCTATTCCCCTTGGCTCCAAATGCCCTCTTGGTCATTTTACCCTCCAAACATGATTCACATGTTGGAAATGGTTCAACCCGGATAGACTCCAATGAACCATCTTGAACCAACCTTTGGATCCTCTTTGGATTATTATGACCTAGTCTTAGATACCATAGAAGTGTTTCGTTCACGTCTGATGAACGTTTCCTTTAATCCGAAATAGTCGATGTGTTATAGGATGCATTTCGTGAGTGGTGTGCACAGTTAATTGTGTAGAGATTATTCGACAACGTTCCATGACAGATAAATTCATTATTTAGAGCAATGGTAACAGCTTTATTAAAAGTAACCGAATATCCATCAAGAAAAAGTTTAGAAACTGAAATCAAAGTCTTTCTAAAACTAGGAACGTAAAGAACATCTCTCAAAATTAAAACTTTGTCTTCAAAAGACAACTGAACTTCTCCCACTGTTTCAGCTGCCACTCTTGTAGCATCGCCTAGTGTGATGAGGATCTCACTCCCACTAAGTTGTCGAGTCCGCTTGAACCCCTGTAAAGTGAAACAAATATGATCAGTGGATCTCGTATCCACTACCCACAAGTGGGAAGCATACACCGCTAAACAAGTTTCAACAACTAGTGCATGAGAATTACCTTTCTTTCCATTCCTTTTGGGTTTGGAACAGGCTGACCTCCAGTGTCCTTTCTCACCGCAGTTAAAACACTTCCCCTTTGGATTTCTCTTGACGCTCAACCATTTGACCGCCTCTCTCTTACTTTTCTTAGTGATGGGATTGTATTGGTCTCGACAGTTTTTCTCCTCATTAATCTTACCCACCATTGGTCTAGATTTTGAGAGGAGACTTTTAGTCACCAATGCTTCATCCTCCTTTCCCAAATGTTTCTCTACAATCTCCAAAGCTTCTTGCAGAGTGTTCATAGTGAACATGTGATCGCTCGTCACAAAACTACAGTAAAACTCGTCGAAAGATTTTGGAAGAGTTAGGAAAAGGAATTCAATTTTAGACCCATCACAATACTTAGCACCAAGATAAGCAAGTTTGTCAAACTAGCGTTTGACTTTGAGAACATGATCCCTTACGGGTGTTCCCTCCGTCATCTTTAGCCTAGCCATGTCACCGTTTCTCAACTGACTGATCATGTGGTTTTCTGTTGAAAATATTTCCTCAAGACTTTCCATGATTTCCGCAGCAGATTCAACACCTTCATGAATGTATCTCAAATCATTAGACAGGGAAGTCAAGATTATACATTTCATAGGCTCGTTGGAATGCTCCCAGTCATCATACTGAAGTTTCTCCACATACGTTGATCCTTTAGTTGGCTTGTTAGGCTTGGACACGCCAAGAACCCAATAGTGTTTCAGTTGTGCAGTGAGGACTATTTTCATGTTTCGTTTCCAAATCTCATAATTTTCACCAGAAAGTTGGTGTTCTTTGAGTGTATATTTCAGTGGATTAAAAGGTTGCGACATCCTGAACTGAAATAAATAACGATTTGCATAAGCACAAAATTATCACATAATTCGATCACATGTATCATATTAAAATCTCAAAAAAATATGAACATGCATCAGCCAAAATCTCAAAACAATTTAAATAAGCCACGTGGGGTGGGTCATTATTTAAACACATTCAAGTAGGTTACAAACAAGAAAGCAGTTACAAACCTTTAATACCCAGATTAATAGTTGACTCCCACTTGACCAATATAAGATTGACAGGGACTTCGGGGAAGTATATGCATATCAATCTTATACCTAAGTAATAACCATGATTAAATACAGAATTATTATTTCGCTTTGAATGAGCCTCGTGGGGAGGGTCATCGTCACCACTAATAATAATCCACAATGATCCGTTTGGAATTCATTCATGTGAAAGCTATCTTTCGGCCGTCCCATGGGGGGAATTTATCCAAAAGAATTCACAAATAAATAAATCATCGAGGTCAAAATTAATTCAATTTTATTATCCGGAATAAAATTGTCAATTAATTATATAAAACATACTTAGTAATTTTCGAAAGTGAGATTTTTTCCAAAATAATTTCTCATGCATCGCATATTCAAACATAATTAAATACGCACGAAAAATAAAGCAAACATCAAAACAAAAAATTAAACACATTGGGCACATATATCCAAGTGTCACGGTTAATTTTTTGTCATGTCTTGATTTTGAGAAATCGTCTTCATAGCCTTCATCGTTCGTCTCAAAAAGATCCCACTCGTCCGCAACATTTTCTTTATAATGTCCTCCGTCTAGGTCCGAAACGACGTCCGACATTAGGTAGCTCACGGTCCGAACACGATCGCGCGCCCGAAGCATAAGCCCGCGTTCGATCCCACCATCGCCGATCTCTCGGCAGCTCTCAATAGGTCGTGCGGATCTGCGCGAGCGCCCGCATCGCCCCGTCTGCGTCGCTCGACATCTCTCGGCAGGTGTGTGTATCAGTATCTGCGCGCGCCATACCGCCGCCGCGTCGCCCTCGGCCGCCTTCGCCGCTTTTGCCTTTGGCGCATAAGACCCTTGGCGTCGTCGGCTTAAAATCCGCGTGTCGCCCGTGCTGCCGTACAGATTGCGTGCGAAAGCACGCCTGGTCCCTAAGTTCCGTCCGGCCTTTCGATCACGCCGAAGCTTGCGCCCGCATCTTGAGAAAGGCCGGCCAAACCCGTGCGTGACCGCCTAGCACCTCGTGCTTTGGCTCGCGTACGTCCGTGCACTTGGTCGCCCGTTTTTAATTCTTCATCTTCGTTCTTGATCCGGTTACAATTTATTTATAAAAAATAAATAAACCTAGATCTAGACTAGTCTATTACATTGATAAAATCAAACAAATCCTAATCTACTCGTGAATTTTCTCACGAGGCAAAACAAATTCAAACGAATCGAATTAAAAACCACAATTTATATGCATGCATAAATAAACATTCATCAAATACCATGACAATTGCAAAAATGATCTAGCAATTCTACTATCAAATTTCAAATTTAATGAACAACGAATTAAATTACAATTTAAAATTCAGAGCCCGAAACCGAGGCTCTGATACCAGTTGTTGGGGAATGGATTGTCCGGATCTATTCGGGATGAATATTTAAATACAAATTTAATTCTCACAATTATTACTAGCATGAATTAATCCTATATTAATTCAAATAATAATTCAACAATAAATCATGCATACAAATTCGTCACATAAATCCTATTCATGCGGAATTGCTAGGAGTTTACGTGAACTAACCTCTCGGAGTGACAAACGTTGAGAAGATGGATCTCGTTCACACGAACACACCAAAAGACCTTCTCAAGTATTCCCTAATCCTTGTCCAACAATCCAGTGGTAGGATGCTCGCGAACAATTAACAAAAGGGAAAAATAAAATTATGTTGCACCACCTTTGTGGATTTCTAATTTTTCCAACACATGGAATTGCATTGGGATGAAAAATTCATCCCCTATTTATAATACTAAGGGTGGTCGAAAATTTGGCCTTGGAATAAGATGGGAAAATCTTTTTCTTGATCTCCAAGAAATCTTGAATATATCCAATATATTCTTTTCTCCATAATTAAAATATTCCACAAAAATCACACCTCCTTATATTAAGGGGATTTTCGAAAATTTCAATTAAATAGGGAAGAAATGAGATCTTTGACTTTTCTTGAATTTATGGGATAATCTTGTATTCCAAGAATACATATTCCATAAAATCTTTCCAAGAAAATCTTTTCTTTTTCTTCCTTTAATTATTTTCGAAAATTTGAAAAAATATGCAACAATAATTTATTTTATTTTAAACACCTTTTTCAGTTATTGGACTTTATCTCTGGGCTACTTGAGGGGCCTTAAGGAGAATTAAGTTTGGACCTTCCAATGGATCTTGAATTTCCAATATTGAGCCACAATATTATTCAAGCCCATAAATATTAATTAATCCCACTACATAATTAATATTGCACTATCCATCTTAACCCATATTACTGTTAATATGGCTCCCGGTTATTATTTTCCGTGTTTAAGATTATCCAGTCCATTAATTAATTTAGGCCACTAAAATAGCTTCATATTAATTAACATCTTTTTCCTTGGTCAAGAAACGGCTGAACATTATTATCCATACCAGAAACTAATTTCACTTGCAAGATTTGGTATGATAAGACTTCTGAGCCTCCCAAGGGGACAAATCAAACAAGGCGCACTTGCACACGTTTAACCGTATTAAATCTTAGCAATCGTCGTGTAACCAATAACATTGCCCAAGATACAAGGTATTGAATCTCACTGATTCTCTTCCCATAATAAGTCAAAGCAATGGTTATTGATTCCACACGATCCTATTTAAGGGACGGAGATTAAGAAATAATGAACCACTGAGGTCTAATTATTCTATATTCAGTACTGAAGAATTTATCCTCCTGTAGGTTCCATTCAGTGCATCATAATGCACTAGTGCAATATCTTGGTCAAGACAAGTCAATCTGAGCCTCACACTTCAACCTTTCACGATGGCTTGTTCATTTCCATCTGGGTTGTGAATTTTGTACTTTTAGTTACAAGGGACTATTAAATTTAATCTTATGTGATCTGGTATCACTAAATTAACTACAATGTAACACATACTATTTATTGAACAGTTATGCAGTAAATATAGATAACATTCAATGATATTTAAAGCATCAGTGATAAATAATTTATTTCAGCAAATAAGACAGAAATTCAGTCTGGTTATACAAAGTAAATGCATATTTTCCAGTATAACCCCAACATACAGGTATCTACATAACTTGAAGCTCAATGCTAAATAAAAGGCAAAAGTTGAAGCATCAGTTGTTAATGCCTACTTGTGTGAGGAGGTTACAACATTTTGTTCTTACTATTTCGAGGATCATGTTAGAACAAGGTTGAGAAACGACCCTCGTAATTACGACGGTAGAGGCACAGACAATGTTGCTGATGATATTGAGGGTATGTTGTCCGTGTTTAAGTTTATAGGTCGATGTTTGGGTAAGACAAATGAACGGCCATGGTTGAACTGACAAGAGATTGAACTGCACATAAATATGTGTTATTCAATTGTGAGGAAGTCCAACCGTACATTGAGTAAGTATTTCATATATGTATCATTTACATAATTAGAATATTAATTTATTATATAATAGTTGATTAATATAATATATTGCTTTCAGTTAGGATCTTTACTGAAGAGCTACACCATATAGATCCAAACATCTCAGATGCACAAGTAGGTGAATATATTACTCGTGGTTTTGCAGAGTGGTTCCAAAACTGTTTGAGTGGTTATAAACCGTTGTTTATTAATAAATTCATATTAAATGTTTATAATTATATATTTAACCTCAAATCGTCGCGTCACAGGGCTATAATGGTGGAATTGTGAACCCATTCATGCGGGATCTCAGTAGAGGACCACTACGTGTGGTAAAAACGTACCAAGAATACTATGTAAATGGTTACAAATTTTATACAGTGGATTATGCATCGACCAAATCTACTGTGAACAGTGGTGTTTGCATTAATAGTGCAATGTTCGATGGAGAAAGCCGTGACTACTTCGGACACCTGCAAGAAGTCATTGAAGTAGGATATCCGGGGTTCCCTGAGAAGACTGTTGTGTTGTTCAAGTGTGATTGGTATGATCCATCTGCTTCAGGAACAAGGATTCATCCCGAATACAAACTGGTCGATGTTCATAGAAGAAGAAGATATTCGGGGTATGATCCGTTTGTGTTTGCTGCTTAGGTATCCCAAGTATACTACTGCACGTATCCAGGTTCGAAAGCAAATAATGAATGGATGGCTGTTTGCAAAGTAAAGGCGAGATCACTGGTGCAAGTTCCTAAACCGATTCAACTGTCATAGTTGACGATGCTCCGTTCCAAACGGAAACAGTTGCCACTCAAACTAAAATGCATACAGGAGATTTCAATCTTTTCGTAGACTTAACAACTGAAAATCCAGATTTGATAGAGATTGACAGCGGCGAGGAAAAGAATGAAGATGGTGAGGAAGAGGAGAATGAAGATGGTGAGGAAGAGGAGGACGAGGAGGAGGATGAGGAGAAGGAGGAGGATGATAATACAGATGGGGGCAACGATAAGGATGACGAATAATAATTATATTGTATTTCATTTGTAATATTTCACGTTGACGACACTCTATTATGATATTACTAGTTATTTAATTTTGTTCTTAACATAATTTATTTTTTGGTAATTATCCAATATAAACACAATTTTAAATTTAAAAAACTATAATCATAAATATAAAAATAACTAAATTAATTTATTAAAATGTAATTGAATCATTAATTAATTAAGATAATTGGAAAAAAATGAATTTTAAATAAATATACAAATAGTTTTATTCAAAATAATTAAAAAAATCGGAATTCATATTAAATTTATAAATCAAAAGTATATATTATTAAATTAAAATGTAATTGTCATTAAATAAGACAATTTAATTTTTTTTTAAAAAAAACTTAATTGTAAATTAATATTGAATTAATTTTATTAAAAATAAGTTTTAAAAAATACAATTTTAATTTAATTAATTTAATTACAAGTTATAAATAAAAAATATAAATTATTATATTAAAATGTAATTGAATTATTAAATAAGATAACTAAAATAAAGAATTTTTAAAAAAAACTTTGAAAATAAATGAATTTTAGGACATATACAATTAAATTAATTTAAGTAAACGCAAAGAAGCAAGTGCCCGAGCGAAATTGATCCCCGCTCGGGAGCCCAAGGTCCCGTGTTCGGTCCCCCACGGGAGCGAATAAATGCCTCATTTAATTGGGAGGCTTGGTGGCTTTTATATGAGATGCTTGGTGGTTGGGTTTGAGATGGTCCGTGGCTCGGGTGGTTCGGTGCCCACTCGGGCGCCCCCCAAGCCCGGGTTCGAACCACCGTGAGCCATTTTTTCCGTCGCTAATAACGACGGATACTCGTCGTTGTTTACGACGGTATATGACGTCATAACCGTTGACAATATATCGACGGTCATAGCGACGATTAGTCCGACCCGGAACCGGGTCCACTTTTCCGTCGACAAAACCGTCGCTATGTTGCGATGGTAAAAAACCGTCGATACGTAGAGACGGATTTACTACCATCGTTAGTAGCGACGGTCTTGGAAAAAACCGTCGCTATATTTTAGTGACCCTCGTTTCTCCGACGGTCAGTAAACCGTCGCTACATCCTGTAGCGACGATTTTTACCGTCGCTAAAATCATCGTAAATCATCTTTTTGTAATTTTTAGTTGGTCGCAGAGTGTGCCGCCTCCTCCGCTGGAAGCCGTGTTCGAGGATTCAACACCACCGAAATCTGCTGAACAAAAAATGATATTTTTTTTTCTAATTTCTTTCTTCGAATGCTAAACAAGAATTGTAATTTTTTTCTTTGAATGCTGAACAAGAAACGTTGGCTGAAATGTGTTGTTTGTCTTTTTATTAATTTAGTTATGTGGGTTTGGTGGTTTTCTTATTTACAGATCTGTGGTATTTTTTGATTTACAGATCTGTGGTATTTTGATTTATAGATCTGTGGTATTATTTGAGATTTTTACAGATCAAAAATTTGGTGGATGGGGAAGGCAGAAGATGGGTATTTTGGGTTTTTGGTTATGCATATGTTCATAATTTTACGAACAAATGCATAATTATTTTGCATATGTTCATGTATTCGTGCATTTGTGTATGTCAAAGATATGTAAATATTTTACTAAGAAAGATAAAAAGATCTGCTATTTTTTGTGTAAGGAAGAAGAAGATGAATGTAATTTTTAAATTTAGACTTAGATTTGTAAAATTTTGTAAATTTTCGATTTTTTGATATAAAAATTTCAAATTGTAAGATAAACAAAGATGAATGTATAACTCTTGATTTTTCTAATTGTATTATTTGTCTAGGACCTTGTGATTGATTTCGAAAGTAGTAGGGAGTGGGGGAGATTGAGTGTGTAGGTGGGACGTAATAATTCAGACTGACATGGGGAACAGTGTAAGTCATTTCAGCTACAGGTATTGAGTAGAATGGAGATGCATGTCTTACTAAAGAAATTGATTAAATGAAGTGTATTTAAGACATTCAACCACCCCTTTTGCACCTAAAAGTATTATCTTAAATACTTTGGACCTATTAACATTAGCCAGTGTACTATTTTTGACCTATAAATTACTCACTCAATTTTAGTTACATCATGTCCAAATAAGAAATTGGGTTCTTTATTGGGCTGCACAAAGAATTCAATTTGTGACTTTTGTATTAAAACTGATTAGAAGTCTTTAAGGCCCAATACTACTGGGCTAAATCTTCTCATAGACTATAAAAGCCCATGAGAATACTGTTGGCCCGTATCCGTATCCAGTGAAAATCCATTCATTGTAAATAATGGATATATTATTGGTGATAGAGGGAAAGCACACGAAGCATCTAGAAGAAGGTGGAAGATGTGCTGAGTTTCATGAAAGCGCGCTGAGAAATAACACGAGAGCGCGAGAATTATCTCCTCATCCATATAAATAAATCTCCTAATTCCACCAAACAATTCAGCAAATACTTATTTCGAAATTAATTCTTCCAAAACTAATAAACAAGCCATCAATTTTTCTTACTTGAAATTAAGGTAAAATGTCGTTGATTCCAAGCTTCTTTGGCAATCGCAGGAGCAACGTCTTCGATCCGTTTTCTCTGGACATTTGGGATCCCTTTCAAGGCTTTCCTTTTTCATCCGCCGGAGAAACCAGCGCGGTGGCTAATGCTCGGATAGACTGGAAAGAGACGCCGGAGGCCCATTTGTTCAAAGTGGATGTGTTACGTTTTTTATATTTTCTGGATGATCGTAATATGTTTTTGGGATTTTATGGAATAATATTGCAGGAAATATAAATTGCTTGAAGAACAAGATATGAAGATTTGAAGATATGAAGAATTAGGGAGAGAGAAAATTTAGATAGGGAGAGGTAGTTAGAAGAGAGAGAATGATGTCAATTTTATGATATTCTCATTCATCTACCAAGTCTTTGTATTTATAGAATTAACGTTGGGGTTTCACACAACGGTGGATATTCTTTAGGTAATTAAAAATGTAATCGTAATCTAAAATATATAAAGGATATTACAGATTATTCTAAATGTTTGGGCCATTTACGTGAAGCCCAAACCTTCATTCATTCAGATAAGCCATTCGGATAAATTGGCTCGGTGGATCTGAGCCTCAAATATTCTCCTTTCAGATAAATTGGCTCGGTGGATCGCGAGCCTCGGTTTCTTCGTTCAGATAAATTGGCTCGGGTGGATCGCGAGCCTCGATTCTTCATTAAAACTTCTTTTGGCTCGGTGGATCGCGAGCTCCGGTCTTCACTTTCGAGTTTTCTTTACGACATTAGAAACCCCGATTTTAACTTTCTTTTTAAACCCATCTCTTTTCTTTTCAAATTTCTCCGGTCTCGCAACAATACTCCCTCCAACGAAAGATCCTTGTCCCCCAAGGATGGAATGTAGGAAAATTTCGCGAGAATAAAGGCGGTATCTTCCCATGAATCAATTTTCCAATCTTGGTAACCCAATAGACACGAACCTGATCTTTCTCCTTTCCGCTTTCCAGGTGTCGAAGTCGCTCTGTGACATAGTAAGGTTGGATCGCGAAAAGGCCGTTGCTATCAACATCTGGAAGACTCTGTGAAGGTACATACTTAACCCCTATGTGTTTTTTTGAGTATGAAACATGGAAGGCAGGGGTGAATCTTTGACCCAATTGGTAGATCTAATTTGTAAGCCACACCCCTACCCTCTGCGCAGGATTGTATAGGGGCGAAGTATTTTGATGATAATTTCAAATTCTTTAGGTATTAAATGGAATTCTGCCGAAAGGGTTGAAGTTTGAGGAAAACTTGGTCACCTACCTCGAAAAACCTCTCTTGTCTATGCTTGTCAGCTTGTACCTTCATGCGATTCTGTGCTTTGACTAGATTAGCCTTGACTTTCTTTGTATGATGTGTTTTGCGTGAGCAAGCATATCTGTAACCTCCTCATTTGTTGAATCCAAATATGGCCCATAAGTGAATCCTGTAGGAGTATATCCGTAGAGAGCCTCAAAGGGTGTCATCCTCAGGCTTGAATGATAATTTGTGTTGTACCAAAGATTACGCCATGGGTAGCCACTTCAACCCTTTGCTTAGGGGTTGTCATTTACTAAACACCTCAAATCATTGTTTCCAAACATTGATTCACCCTTTCGATCATCCATCGATTGGGGGTGATAAGATGAGCTTAGGTGCAATTGAGTTCCCACCAACTTAAATAGTTCCTTCCAAAAAACAAATTTAGTAAATATTTTGTCCCTATCACTCACTATACTATTTGGTAACCCATCTAAAGTTTTTATAGATAACATCCAAAAACACCTTAGCTAAAGATGTAGCAAAGTATATGGATGTGATAGGGCTATGAAATGTGAGTATTTAGTGATTACATCCACTATTACCCATATTACATTCTTTCCCCAAGAATTAGGAAGCCCCTCTATGAAATCCATAGAGATATGTGACCATGCTTGATGCGGTATGGGTAAGGCTTGTAGGAGGCCGGGTATAAACCCGAGCTAGATTTATTTTCGCACATACTTCACACTTCTTGACCCACATCAACACATCATTTTTCATATTAGGCGAAAAAACATCCTCTTAAGCCCTCGATAAGTTCTCAGAACCCCAGAATGCCCTCCATGGGGGTGGAGTGCATTTCGAGAAAGGATTAAATCTCTTAATCCACTATCGCTACCCACAACCAAACCTCTTCTTATATCTCGAATGCCATTAGTGACTGAATTAAGGGATAAGTATTAGGATCATACCTTTGGCTTTGATGATTTCTGAATGTAACCATCATCGATTAACTTAACTTAGAGGACTGATCCAACCAAGTTGGGACCATTGTAGAAATAGCAGAACAATTGTTCTCCTTCCTGGATAGTGCATCACCGGATTCGTTCTCACTCCTTTTTATCTGAGAATCTCATAGTCAAGACCCAAAGAACTTAGTAATCCATCTTTTTTTGTAGTGGAGTTACCACCTACCGTCCGAAGGTGTTTCAAAGATTGTTGGTGGGTCTTTATAGTGAATTTGTCCCTACAAGTAGTGTTTCCACTTCTCAATGGCCATTAGTACTGCCAAAAACTCCCTCTCATAGACAAAGAGTGCTTGGTTCCTTGGACACAAGGACTTACTCATGTAAGCAATGGGCTTACCTTCTTGCATAAAACACCCCAATTCCCTTCCCACTAGCATCGGTTTCCACCACAAACCTTTTTGTGAAATCAGCAATGCTAGCTTTGGAACACTCACCATGGCTTCCTTCAACTTCTGAAAAGCTAGGTCTGCCTCAGGGTTCCATTTGAAACTGTCCTTCTTGAGTAAGGAAGTGAGTGGTTTGCTGATGAAACCATATCCCTTCACAAATTTCCTGTAATATCCTGTTAATCCCAAAAAACCCCTCAGTTGTTTAATGGTTTGTGGTTTTGGCCATTGAACCATACACTCAATCTTTCCTGGATCAGTGGCAACTCCATCTTTAGAAATTATGTGGCCCAAATACTCCCACACTAGTGCGGCCAAAACTACATTTGCTCTTCTTAGCAAACAACTTATCGGCCCTCAAAAGTTGTAAAAGCGCTTCCAAGTGATCTAAATGTTGTGTTTCCTCATCATTTTGTAAATGAGGATATCATCAAAAAAAAAAGACCAACACAAATTTCCTCAAGTGATCCCTGAACACCTGATTCATCAATGATTGAAATGTAGCGGGTGCATTGCACAACCCAAATGGCATCACTAGGAATTCATAATGACCATTATGGGTCCTGAAAGCAGTCAATTGCCTATGCTCCTTCTTCATTAGGATTTGAAAGTACCCTGACCTCAAATCTATCTTTGAAAAGATCTTAGCACCCTTGAGCTCATCTAGTAATTCATCAATGATAGGAATAGGGTAGTTGTGCTTGATTGTGAGTTCATTAAGGTACACAGTAATCCACACATAGCCTCCAGGTGCCATCTTTTTTCTTCACCAAAATCACAGGTGAAGCAAAAGGGCTCTTACTGTGTTGAATTACTCATGTAGTCAGCAAATCCTTTACAATCTTCTCAATCTCCTCCTTATGGCTGTGAGAAGTTCTATATGGATCTTTTGTTTAGGGATGCTCCCCCTGGTTTGAGTATAATCTGGTGTTCCACCCCCTCCCGCAGTGGTAATTCTCTTGGTTCCTCAAATATATCTTTATAAGCTAGTAGTAGCTTATGTAACTTCGAGATCATCTTCAATGTGGGTAGGAGGTCTTTGATGTAATTAAATACATCTCATTAACTTCCTTAAGGGCCTCTGTGTGGATCATTTGATATAATCCCACATCAGAAATCAACTTACACTCAGCTATTGAAGTAAGTGCTTGTAGTTTCACCCTCTTCCCAAGTAAGTTGACTGTGAAGGTCATCTTTTCATAGTCAAGCTCAATTGGTGTGCAAAATTTTAACCAAATTCCTCCTAGGATCAGATCACAACCCTCATTCTCCAACAGCCTCAGTGGGTAGGTGAACTGATGTCCCTGCATGTTCCAAGTGAAAGGATTCACTTGTTGTGAGCTGACCAACCTTTGCCCATTAGCAACCTTCACCAGTATGGGTTTAGCATCACTCAAAGGGCATTTGAGCCTTTTAGCAGTAGCCTTTTGTATAAAACTCAGGGTGCTACCTGAGTCTATGAGAATGTGGAGTTTGTGGTGTTCAAACTCTCCAAAAAGCCTCATGGTAGTAACTCCATCTTCACCACTTAGAGCATTTAGTGTCATCTGGACCTCTTCCATGATGTCAGCCCCATAAACTGCCTGTTCCTCCCCTTCATTGGTAGGAGAAGAGAAGGTTTGAGTATCTTCCTCTTCTTCTGCCAGAATCATGTATGAAATTCTCTGTTTGCATTTGTGCCCATGCATAAAAGGTTCATCACAGTTATAACATAGTCCCTTCTCCCTCCTAGCTACCATCTCTGTAGGAGATAAGATTTTAAAAGGTGGTTTCCCTTTACTGGAAGGGCCCCCAGTAACATCACCCTTCTTCCACTGCATAAAATTAGAGTTAGAGTTAGGGTTAGGGTTAGGATTAGAAACCCTGGAATAGGGCTTAAGTTTTTTAGTTAGTGCAGCAGTAGCCTGATCTTGCTTCCTGCCCAATTTAATAGCATGTTGAAGTGTGGTAGGTTCAAACATGGCTACTGTAGCTTGTAGCTCCTCATTAAGTCCTCCAATGAAACTTGCCACAAAGTGGGTTTCTGAGAATACATCTCCAGTGACTACCAGCATACAAGCTTTCAACTCCTCATACTTATCAACATAATCTTCATAGCTACCAGATTGTTTGAGTTTGTTAAACTCAGAAATCACTGTAGAGTCCTTAATCTCCTCAAATCTAGTTGAGAGAATAACCAAAAATTGTGCCCAAGTTAATTCCACATTTCTTTGATTGAAATTCTGAACCCATAGTGCTGCTTTACCCTCAAAATGGATAGTAGCCAAAGTGATTTTTTGTTGATCAGTCATATTGGGCATAAGTTTAAAATACCCATTGGATCTCAGTACCCATAACCTAGGTTTAGAGCCATCAAACCTAGGGAATTCAATCTTAGGCACTGGGTTGTGAAATTGAGTACCATCAGTTAACCTCCTTGGAGATTCCTGATACTGGTAGGATGATCCCCCACTAGCAGTTCCATAGTTAGGCCCTCCACCACCAGATCCAAAGTTAGGACTCCCCAAAATAGAGGGCCCTTCATTGTGCCCCTTGCCTTTTTCCATATTCAACAGTTGTAACTGCATAGCTGCCAAAGTGTTAGTCATAAGCTCAAATTTCTCTTCCATCTTGGTTGTTAAACCATGCATATTGTCTGTTAGCTTCCCTTCTACTGCTTCCAGCTTCATGGCTTCCGTTTGGATTAATAATTCCAGCTTCCTGTGTGATTCTTGCAGATCTTTGGAGCGCGTTCCCTTGGCATGATCAAAACTTGGCTCTGGAATACCAAATGTTACGTTTTTGATATTTTCTGGATGATCGTAATATGTTTTTGGGATTTTATGGAATAATATTGCAGGAAATATAAATTGCTTGAAGAACAAGATATGAAGATTTGAAGATATGAAGAATTAGGGAGAGAGAGAATTTAGATAGGGAGAGGTAGTTAGAAGAGAGAGAATGATGTCAATTTTCTGATATTCTCATTCATCGGCCAGTGCCGTATTTGTAACTAACATTGGGGTCCACACAACAGTGGATATTCTTTAGGTAATTAAAAACAGAATCTAAAATATATAAAGGATATTCTAGATTATTCTAAATGTTTGGGCCCATTTACGTGAAGCCCAAACCTTCATTCATTCAGATAAGCCATTCAAATAAATTGGCTCAGGTGGATCCTGAGCCTCAGTATTCTCGCTCAGATAAATTGGCTCAGGTGGATCCTGAGCCTCAGTTTGCGCGTTCAGATAAATTGGCTCAGGTGGATCCTGAGCCTCAGTTTCTTCGTTCCGCTTCTTTGGCTCAGGTGGATCCTGAGCCTCAGATTCTTCACTCAGGTTTCCTTCTGACATTAGAAACCTTGATTTTAACTTTCTTTTCGTACCCATCTCTTTACTTTTCAAATTTCTCTCCGGTCTCGCAACAGGATGTTCCTGGAATGAAGAAAGAGGAGGTTAAAGTGGAGGTTGAGGATGGTTCTATTCTGCAAATTAGTGGGGAGAGAAGCAAGGAGCAGGAGGAGAAGAACGACAAGTGGCACCGCGTGGAGTGGAGCTCCGGCAAGTTCCTCCACGCTTCAGGCTGCCGGAGAATGCCAAGTTGGCTGAGGTCAAGGCGGCAATGGAGAATGGGTTGCTGACGGTGACGGTGCCAAAGGAGGAAGTGAAGAAGCCTGAGGTCAAGGCCATTGATATCTCTGGTTAATCAAGGTTCTGTGTTATTGTATAGTGTTGATTGAGTGTGTGGTATTGTGTTATTCAGATGTATTGGGGTCAAGTTTTGTGTTTTTCAGATGTTATGGTTTGTGAACAGAGTTGTGATTGAGATTTCTCATTGTTAATAAAGTTTCAGTGTGTGTTTCTCATTAGATCAAAAAATTTGTGTTTTGAGTTGATGCAATTTGCAATTCTATTATATGAACTTATGATTGATAATTTGTCCAAACTGGGAATACTGTGTGCTCAGATGTTTGATGAAAAAGAAAAAAAGTTCACACCGCGCGCCTTCCCCCTTGATTTTGGATTTGAATTAACAAAATAATAATAATAGTAATAATTTTATTTATAAATGTTTTATAATATAATTAAATTAAGCGTGGTAAAAGTTAAAAATAAATGTGATTTGTAATAGTAGTGCATATCCCACATCGATATTTAGTGAAGAGATGGAAATTGGGAGTAGAATAAGAAGGGGAATTGTAGGGTTCAGCAAAGTATGATCCTTCAGGCAAGTTTAAAGGGGATGTGATGAGTGGTCAATGCTTGCAATTAAAAATGTGAGATGGGTGCCCAGCCTGCCTGTTACGACATTTGGGTGCTCCCTACTTCACCTTTCTGATCCCTTTCTTGCAAAAAATTGAAATTTATTAAGATTTTTTTAAAAAAAATATAATGTCTTTTTTAAACTTTTGCTAAAATTTATTGTAAGTTAAAAATATATAATTTGTTGCATTATTTCTTGACAAAGGAAGAATGTAATTAAAAAATACATTTGTCCTTTTCCTCCTGCTTCTTTCACCGGTTATATGCAGAATACAACTGCTAAAGCAGACATTTGAAGATTTGGAAGGTCCAATTCTTGATCAAATCCGTAATCACGTTCCCAATGTATACTCAATTGGCCCACTTCATGCACATTCAAAAAGCATTGAGAGAAATCAGGGGAATCGAATCATTGCACTATTCTTGCAGTTTGTGGGAGGAGGACGATAGTTGCATCGCGTGGCTCAGACTTTCAGCCTAACTATTCTGTTAACCTCAAGAGCAATAACTGTGTATTTCTATTTCTGTGTTAAACAAAAATGGAAACAGAGTATATCAAGTGACAGAAATAACCGTGTATTTCTATTTCTGTGTTAAATAAAAATGGAAACAGAGTATATCAAGTAACAAATATATCTATCGGTCAATCAACATTTCAGGGAAGTACCTCGTAAGGAAAGGAAAACAAACATGGCTTCGCCCGAACTCGAACCGAAGACCTTCAGTGTGTTAGACTTACATGATAACCAACTACACCACGAAACCTCTGATATTAATTTTTGAGTAATTCCTCATAATGCTATTACAGTATTTCTTTTTTCTGCTACACTAAAATTTGACAGTCGTGTAGTGTTGAGTATGTGTTTTCTGAGTTTGAATCACAAATAGTTTCATAACTTTGACTTCAAATAGATATAGTCTCATAAGTTTTTTATTGTCGATTTAATCTCAATAACTTTGACAATGTCCAATTTTAGTCCCAAATCGATCGGAACAATGCCGTTTTGCCGTTTTTATTTGGGGCTTTCCGGCGGATGCTGTGACTGAGCTGCCACGTGTATTTTTTTTTAACAGCTGGACTTTCAGGCATATAATTAAAATTTAAAACTTAAAATTAAAACAGAATTGATGGAAAAAATTAGTTAAACAGACTTAAAAATACACGTGGCAGTACACATGACAGTCCAATCACAATATCACGTTGGAATTTAGAGGCACGTAAACACGTAATACATGCGCAGCAGAATTAAACAGTTCACCAACAACGAACATATAATTGCATAATTAAATACGTATAAACATAAAGAGAAACCTTACAGTAAATCGTACGCATATTTCTCTACTATGGTATCCACGTAATCCCCAATCACGGACTTGCACGGATTTGCTAGCGTTGAATCACGAGATGAATTTGCTAGGAAAATTCTAACTCTTGATCTTATTGAGAGAATAATGAATTAACGTTGTTTGTAAATTCCCCAGAGCTTATATATATAGGGAAGACACAGCTTAAATCTTAAGCTAACCTGATTAGGAAATAAAATCCCTAATCTTATAAAATAAATCTCTTAGATTTATTTCCTATACATAAAATCTCTACGGATTTAATTCCCATGTATATCACATCTCTACGGATTTGATTCTATATATATTAAATCCTATAATAATATTCCATATATTATTATTGGGAATTCTATTTAATTAAACATTAATAATAATTAATTTCAAATTAATCTATTATTAATTAATTTTCCATAAATTAAATATTAAATCCAATTTAACATTTAATCAACCAACTATAATCTGTAAAAGGAAACTATTTGTTGTGTGACCCATAGGCCCTCATATATCGAGCGATTAGTCAAACTAACGGTCTTAATTGAACCCTAGACAATAAATCAGACATTCTCAATATATGAGGTACGTTGCGAGAAATGTGCAACTACCTGTAACTGAAACATAGACTATTACGAATACTTGATTAAGTCTTGAACATGATGAAGTGTCTATTCAAATAACTTAATCATATTATCTTTAATCACTAATTGATCATGTATGTCACACTTAGCCACAAAGTCTTAAGTTTACGTGCATCGGCCGATGACTTTGATCCAATTATGATGAGAAGATGAGTATTCTCTCTAAATTAACATTGAGGAATGAATCCTATTCTTGGCTCAACTACCACAGACATGCACTTCGTGATGTACCAAATCCAAGTCATATCTACCCATAGAAGGGTGCAAGCGTCGTCATGGTCAAAGTTCATCACTCCACACATGTCGTGCGTATTGACCTCAAGTCAAAGGAGTATCGCATCGCTCCCACTAACCGAGACACCCGTAGACACATATTGTGGAACTACATCAAATGGTTTCTCGTATGGGTATACCAATACCCTCTAAGGTATTTGTGCATCCATCATGAGATACCTAGTATCTCGTAGTAAGTGAGATCTCACTACACTCTCTAAGAGTATGATGCATATCGCACACCGATCTCCATTGCATCATCAATATCCCATTCTTGATGATCCTTGATCGGGGCTATTTGAGAATCATGCTTAAGTCATCTGAGTTCTCAATACCTCAATGACAGCAATGACTCATGGGAACACTTGCATGAATAAATGCAAACAATAAAAAATAATATTCAAACAAGTGTATTGACATACATTAATATTAAAAGAACTATAATATTAAATCAAACTGAATATCATCGAGTATTATGTCCTTAGAATAGATTGTCTTTAGGACACTAACACTCACACATCCATCGGAAAGCCCAAATAAAAACGGCAAAACGACGTTGTTCCAGCCGATTTTGGACTAAAATTGGACATTGTCAAAGTTATGGGACTTCCCGAAACTTGGTGAACCTGGCGAGCTGGCAATCTAGTCATCCGAAGCATTGATTTTCAATAATTGGATTGGGCGAGCTCGCTTATGAACTTCAATACTATTAATTGGGCGAGGTCGTCGTACATTGGGCAAGCTCGCTCTGGACCTCGGCTTGCTGTAGGCTGAGCGAGCTCTCCAAGCGCTGGACGAGCTCGCTTAGTAATTTTGTTCCTTGCAAATAGTCATCGGGCCGAGCTAAGTGGGCCTCTCACAGTTCGACAACCTTAGATTTGGGCCAGACTTAGAGGCCTTATTGGGCCTATGAGCCCAAATATTTATGCACACAACCACACCTTCCTAAAGCAAACAAATTAAAAACTTGTTAGGCAGCTCAATTCAAATCGTATCCAAATAGATTGAGTTATGTTCGGTGTATGTTTTCATGTAACATTGAGGCGAAACGAAGTTGTTTCACATTTTTCTGGCGTATTTGGAACGTAAATTATACATTGTCAGAGAAATTGGAACTAAGGGGATGTTTTCAAACTCAATTGAATGGTTGAGAAGCACTTATTTTTAAAAGCTCCCTCTATAAACTTTTGACTTTGTTGTATACCAAAAATTACGGAACGAGATTTATGATGTGGCTATGTGATTTGGTAATACAAACAAGTATTTATGAGTGTGAAAGTGTAATCAATGAGAGACATAATGAATGTTCTTCATTGAATACCAATGATGAGAATTCAAGTAAGTAAATGAGAGAGGATTTGGGCCGAAGGCCTCTTTTGTTGACTGATAAAACCGTTATATTGAATGTAAAATTTTGCGAACCCTTTATGGAGTCTTAACTCCTCTAATTTATAGTACATGATGATCATCTAGCTTGCCTTGCTCCAACTCTCGAATTGGAGGTTTCGACAAAGCATTAATTGTAACCTTTGAGTCCTACATTGGACTCGCCAAATTGTATTCTAAATCTTAGTTACGCTTTTGGGTAAGTGGCTTCCTACGATTAACTCGAATTGGCGGTTTGATCACGGATTCCATCAAATTGACGGAGATTTCTGGTTCTTCATATATGCCCCTTTGAGTCCAGTGACTTGGTGGTAGATGGGCGGCCATCTCTTCAGAGTCTTCTCGGCCATTTTGGGTAAGATTCTCTAATAGTGGCGGTTTGCGTGTTTGATCGGCCAAAATCAGGCCTGGGTAAGTGGAAAATCTTTGACCTAACTCCTTCCTATCCCATTTGCAAGTTCTTGATCACGGATTCCATCAAATTGACTAAGTATAGCCTGGTTCTTCATATATGCAACTAGATTGGAAGAGTGATTTCTTTGAAATACCGAGATGGGTGAGTTGCCCACTTCTTATGAGATGGAGAGTTGGGCGAGTTCACCAGGAATTGGGCAAACTTCCAATCAAATGGGCGAGATGTGCAAGTTGCCCCGGGATAGGGGCGAACTCGCCAAAGCTCTTCTCGGTGAGGGCGACTTGTGGGCGACTTGGGCGAGTTTGCTAGGTAGTGGGCGAACTCGCGCGTCTTCTTGGCTAGATGAGATGTAGACGACTTTGAGCGAGAAGGGGGCAAATGGCGAACAAACAACCCTTAAGGCGAGCCGTTGTCAAACATGCTCGGTCATCTTAGACTCATAGTGGTGAACCACTTTGATGCGAACGAGGGTTTTGGGCCCAAGAATACGTGCAAGATTATCGCGAAATTGTCCCAGATTTGTCATCATCAAAGATATTGTCCCATATTTTACAAGATTTGGGCAAGATTCTCAAGAATGACAAGATTATCTTAGATTTATTATTTCATTGTGTAGTTTTCATTTTCAGTCCATTATATTTAGATTTGAGTCGATTAGCTTTAGATATGATTTGATTTGGTCCTTTAGGATACGTTTTTGGTCCTTTTTTCTCTATATATATGTACTGCACGTTTTCTTTATGAACAATCAGAATAATAATAATTTTCTTTGGCAACTTTGTCAAAAACCAATCGTTCTCCTGCTGGCCTGAGCCAGGGCGTTCGTCGATTTTATATTCGTTCTTCTGCTAGTTTGCGCTAGGGCGACGAATTTACCTGTTCCCAAATCGCGGTTCTCATCAAATTGGTGCTTTCATTGAGAGTATTTGAGAATCGCGATCGAAATTTTGCTACCATGTCAGACCGTGAATCAATTGAGTTGGAGAGGAGACTTGATCGGCTGGAGATTCAGGCGACGAACGCGGAAAAAAAGTTGGACTCAATTGGGGCTTCCTTGTCCAAGATAGAGCGCAAGCTGGCAAAATTAGTTCGCACCTCTTCGTCTGAACGGCTCCGCCGGCGAAAGCATGGATTTGTTTCTGATTCTTTGTCAGAAAAAATCCCGCATAGGTCGTCGTCTTCACCAGGGAAGAAAGTTTCTAGCATACCACCAGCGTCCTCGGTCACAGCACCGCCGCGTACAACTCCCATCAATCGCCCCGACGCTGCGGACCTCCGGATGGCCCCGCCATCACCCTGCACTAGCACCGCACGGCCTCTCTGTGAAGATGATGACGCAGCGGCAGTTGAATTGTTCACCCTAATTCACCAACGTGTTCTGCTAAGAGATGGGCCTTACGAAGGAATTTCAGTTGGGCCGCTTCCTGATACGAAAATAAATATTGGGTCTTTAACTAATTTTAATAATGAAGTCATCGGGCCACATTATTTTGTTGATTGGAATGCGCCACCAAGTTGGTCTAAATTGTTTGAAGGAAATAGTGAGGTTGGGCATTTATTTAATTATGATGGTGCACTTGGGATTCGTCAACCTAATATTTCTCTTGGGCCATCTATTGCTGGGTCTGCTCCCTTCAATGAGAGTACTAATTATTTTTGGCCTTTTACTACTTCTGATGGATTGGATAAATTTGATGGATCTCCATATTATAATGGATCACCTATATATGATGAGGAGCCAGTAATTGATTTTGTGCCTCCTATTTTCGATGTCAAGTTTGAAGACAATCCGAGCGAGATTATTGATATGGAACATGGTGACATTGCAAATTTTTTGGGTCTTGATACGACATCCGCCAAGTCAAACTTCAATGAAGATATTTAGCTCCAATAAGTTATTTTGTTGGTAGTACTATGAAAAGTCTGCACTATCGCCTAAAGATTTTTGGCCACACCCGAACAACTGATAATTTTGAGCTTAATCATTTGGTGGCAAGCAATCGGCGATCAGATAAAGCTCGATGAGAGAGCGTTCCCGAAATTTGTCCTTGAGGACACGGACGATTTTGAAGGGGACGGGAATGATGCGAATGAGGGTTTTGGGCCCAAGAATACGTGCAAGATTATCGCGAAATTATCCCAGATTTGTCATCATCAAAGATATTGTCCCATATTTTACAAGATTTGGGCAAGATTCTCAAGAATGACAAGATTATCTTAGATTTATTATTTCATTGTGTAGTTTTTGTTTTAGTCCAGTATCTTTAGATTTGAGTCGATTAGCTTTAGATATGATTTGATTTGGTCCTTTAGGATAGGTATTTTGTCATTTTTTCTCTATATATATGTACCGCACGTTTTCTTTATGAACAATCAGAATAATAATAATTTTCTTTGGCAACTTTGTCAAAAACCAATCGTTCTCCTGTTGGCCTGAGCCAGGGCGTCGATTTTATATTCGTTCTCCTGCTAGCCGCTAGGGCGACGAATTTACCTGTTCCCAAATCGCGGTTCTCATCACACTTGTCAAACATGCTCGGTCATCTCGACCCCTATTCGAGCGAACTCGGCTCCTGGATTCCGCGAGATTAGGCCGGTCCTGGGCGAAGCGGGGGCGAGCTTAATCGCCAAGCTTGGGCGAAGTGGGGGCGAGCTCAATCCGAGCTCTCTAGTATGTACGGGCGAGCGAGCTGTGAGGCAGGAGCAAGGCGAATATGGTAGTTCGGGCGAGATCGGGGCGAGTTGGCGAGGAGAGAGATGAGCCGAGGTGCCAACCGAGCGAGATGGACCTGGGCCTCTTCGGCGAGCAATGGCGAGGTGGAAATGATGTGGGGTGAACTGATTAGGCGAGATGGCGAGATTGGGCAGCCACTTGGGTCAATCTAGGCGAGATGGAATTGCGAATCCTGCGCTGATTTAGGCGAGATGGGGCGAGTTCCCTTGAGGGCCCATGAATCAACAAAGGTCTGGGCCCAAAAATTTATTTAAACAAAATTGCGGGCCCATGAATCAACAAAGGTCTGGGCCCAATACTTGAAACTAAGTCAAGCCTGTTCAAAGAATGTGGCCGCCGTTTTCGCCGTTTCCTCGTATTGCAACTGGGGGCGAGCTGCTATGCGAGCTCCGTCTGGCGAGATGGAGCAATCACTTAAATGGCGAGATGGGCAAGCTGGGGCGAGATAGCTGATGTCGTGACTTGGCCAGGGGCATGCTCATTTGACTGAACTTAAACCAAACAAAGGCCAAATAATGCGGCTGACTTTTTGCTTGATTCTTGAATTAAAAGTGGAATAGGCGGCTGCGACATGGGCTTGGGACTCCAATCTTGATTAAATAATAGCCTACAAATTTTGACCAAGGTTTTAATGCTTGAAAAACAATTTGGCTGTGAACTTGGACCTCCTCATTTTTCAAATGGCCTGCTGCTTTGGGCTTTATCTGAATTTTTGCGAGCAGACTTGAGTTCGTTTCATTATCGCGAGCATCGATTTTGTTTTGTCAATAATTGAGCTCCCGACCTCCTCCGATTGAGTTGACTCTTTTTTCGTTGCGACCGTCTTTTCAAGGAGCTTTATGTGGTTCAACCATATTCTCAGTTCTTCTTCTAGATCAAAGCAGATTTTTAGGCGAGTTACTTGCACCGCCGGGCGACTTGCTTGGTTGATGGGCAAGTTGCGATATGAGGCGAGTTCACCCGGGCGAGTTGGGCAAGCTCCCGGGCGAGATGGGGGCGATGCCGGGCGAGAGGCGAGTTCGGCGAGCTCTAGGGCGAGCTCCCGGGCGAGTTGGGCGAGCTCCTGGGCGAGATGGGCGAGTTCGGCTAGCCCATGGGCGAGATGGGCGAGTTCCATCGAGCATCAGTTTTGTTTCGTCCATAACATGAGCTCTCGACCTCCGATTGAGTTGATTCTTTTTTCGTTGCGACCCTCATTCCAAGGAGCTTCACTTGGTTCAATGGTGAGATGGGCGAGCTCCCGGGCTAGATGGGCGAGTTCCATCGAGCATCCGTTTTGTTTTGTCCATAACTTGTGCTCCCGACCTCCAATTGAGTTGATTCTTTTTTCGTTGCGACCCTCATTCCAAGGATCTTCACTTGGTTCAATTATCTTCTCAAATAACCTTATAGATCAAAGCAGTTTTTTCGCCCCACTTCTAGCTCGTTTCCACCAATGGATTTTGGCGAGCTGGCGAGATTGAGCAAAGTGGGGCCGGCTACTATTCGAATCCTCTGGCGAGGTCAGGAAATGTTAGAATCACATTCGAAATTTAGCAAGGTGAAGCGGACAGATGGCGAGATGATGTGAACGGCGAGTCGGGTGCGAGATGGGGCGAGCAACCAGCTGGGTCCAAATCCCAGATCCATTATATTGAATCGCCTCAGGGGAAGGAAGTGGTGTGGTCGCTGCCCCAGGCGAGGTTGTTAATGATGTTTCGGCGGAGGTGGCTCTTGCTCAAGAGAATCCTGCTACTTAGTACTTCTTTGTTATAGCTTTTATCATGTCTCTTGTTTTGCCTTGTAATAGACTAGCTTGTTCTCGACGAACTGAAACTTACTTTCAGTGCCTTAGCATTTCTACACGTTTGATTGTCTTATTTGCTTGCAATCTGCGTTTGGTTTGTCGTCTTAATTTTACGCGACTTAGTTGTCTTATTGTTTTACAACTTGGTCGTCTTAGATGTATGCGACTTAGTTGTCTTATTATTTTGCAACTTTGGATGCTTGTTATGAATTTTTATGTTTATGGATTATCTTTGGGAGGTCGACGTCCTTAGAGATCGACGATTTGGGTAATCGGCCTTCTTGCAGGTCGACGATGTTAGGAATATAATTTAGGGAGCCCTAACTTAACCCAAAATCATGGTCAAAGGTTAAGGATTGACTCCCACTTATATACCCTTCCACACTATCATGTGGAACCGATGTGGGATCGTAACAATCGACCCCCCTTAAAGCCGGACGTCCACATACAACACACTCCGGGTGGCAACCCATATGCCAAGGCCCACTTCCCGGGTGGCAACCCCCCTTGGGCCCACATCCGAGGTGGCAACCCCTGGCCCCACCATCGGGTAGCCCCATTCCGCAGCCCGCCCGAGATTTCCCACAGACGGCGACAATTGGTAGGAATATAAGTTAGGGAGCCCTAACTTAACCCAAAACCATGGTCAAAGGTTAAGGATTGACTCCCACTTATATACCCTTCCACACTTTCATGTGGAACCGATATGGGATCGTAACAGACGACCTGTCCCCTTGTCCATTACATAAAATATTCAGATCGTCTTATTTTGGTGCGATCCTAGTGCTTGACACTTATTTGATCGTCTTATTTGGATGTGACTTATTACCTTAACACTTGTATGGTCGTCTTATTTGGATGTGACTTAGTGCCTTATTACTTGTATGGTTGTCTTATTTGTATGTGACTTAGTGTCTTAGCACTTGTATGATCGTCTTATTTGGATGCAACTTATTACCTTGGCACTTGTATGGCTGTCTTATTTGGATGCGACTTAGTGCCTTAGCATTTTGTGTTTAGAACATATACTATAATAACTGGTCTCGTTAGAAGTAAGTAGATCTGCCCCCAATTTTTATCACTAAAATCTTAAGTGTATGACAAATTTGACTGAACTGAACTTTGACAAAAAATCAACTTCCATTTCCAAATTTGAGGCGAACTATTTCATAAAATTTAGACTACCAAACTACTAGTAATATTTCTTCAAATACATTGCATTCCAAGGTGTTGAGCTGGGACTCGCCTGGGATTGGTTCCGGGAAGCTTTTGAGTCACATAATCAGCTACCGTGGTACGACTTTTCTGGCTTGGTAGCTGGCTTCTTTGCATTGCTGGTTCCTTGCTCTTCCATTCGTTGAGCAAGCAGCTCGGCGCTACTGATCAATTTTCCAGCTCGGTGTCTGAAATCGGCATAGGATGTCGGATAGTCTATATTCATCATCTTTCACAACTTCGTGTTCATCCGGAGTCCTCCGACGACTCCCATAACTTTAGCTTCATCTTTGAGTGGCTTCCCGTCCATGATCAATTAATCAACCCTTTCGATATATGGGCGGTCGTTCTCATCTTTGAACTGCCAAACATATGAAAACCTCTGCTTCGTCCCCACCTTGTGTGTCATGGCGGCGAAGTGGTTGAGAAAGAGCTGCGCCATTTGGCTGAAAGATTCCACCAAGTATGGTGGCAAGGTGTTGTACCATCTGTAGGCTTGGTCGCCCAATGTGAGAGGAAACAACCGACATTTAGTCGCATTGGTTGCCCCAATTGAGTTCATTTAGGCCGTGAACTTGCTGACGTGATGTATGGGGTCTGTATCGCCAAGATACTAAGTGATGGAGGTCATCATGACTTTTGGTTGGACGGGAGCCAATATCATTGCCGGTGATAATGGGGACAATGGAATCCTAGCTAGAGTTGGGTTTCCATTTTTAGCAGAGACCTGATCTTGAAGATCCTTGAGGGTTTGAACTATTACCGCTAGTTGTTCAACATCAATTTGGTTGGCTCCACCTCGCTGTTGGTGGCGAGGTGAGAGACTTCTTTCAGCTCTTCCTCACTGATGTGAGAGGCATCTCTACCCCACCTCGCTGACGACGGCAAGGTGAAGGTGTTCTCTCGCATCACCTCGCTGATGATGGCGAGGTGATGGGCTCCTTCCCAGACGATCCTTAGTTGATATTCTTTTTTTTTTGTGCGCGGCCGGGCCGAGTTATTGAAAGTGATCCTTCTGGTTTGGTGTGGCGTACACAGCGCTACCGACATTTAAATCCATATTTTTTTGTATAATTTTCTGGAAATGTGAAGATAAATTGCATATAGAGGAAGAGAGTAAAAGATGAAGATTTGAAGATTTGAAGAATTTGGGGGGAGAGAATTAGATAGAGAGAGATAGTTAGAGGAGAGAATAGTTGTAATTTTTTTCCGATCTATCATCCATAGCTTGTTGCCTATTTGTTTTCGTTCATGGGGTCCCACATATGGATGAATATTCCTTAGGTAATTTAAATCATGTAATTAAAATAGATTAATGGAGATTCTAGATTTTTCTAGCTTTTGGGCCCAACATTAAAAAGCCCAACATCTCTTCGTTGCGGAGATAAATCCCACGAAGGTGGATTTGGCTCGATTTGGGAATTTTGACAAAAACTTGGTACATCCACTTTGGTTGGATTTGGCTGTTTGAATAATGAACATTCAAAGATTTGGCTCGGTGAAAACCCCCGAAGCTCAGACGAAACCCCCGAAAAAGGTTTAGTTCTTAAAAACCCCCAGCTCAATTAATTGTTGTAAAAACCCCACGAGGATTTATGATGAACCCTATGTAATTTGGTAAACAAACCCTCGAGCTCAAGAGGGAAACCCCACCCGAGGCTGTTAGGAAACCCCAATGATGGGCTCAAGAAGAAACCCCACCTGAGGCTCAGTAGAAAGGCCCTCAGCTCGGATGGAACCCCACCCGAGCCTGAATGAAAAACCCCAGGGCTCGGATGCCCCACTTATTCAGATAAACTGGCGCCTCGACTCTTTCAACTTCCTTTAACCTGAGCGAGCCCATAATTAAATCCCCAAGCCCACTATAAATGAAATGGGCCAAGCCCTGAAGAATATAATAGATCATCCATTTTCCATATTTCATGCTCATGACAATACTCCCCCATTTTTGAGATCCTTGTCCCCAAGGATCTAAGACGAGAACTCTTCCATCTAAAATTTGATCTCCGTCCATGTTGCTCGCTCGTGATTGTAGCATCCTCCGAAGGTGTAAATCAAATCGCTTCACTTTATTTGATAAATAATCTTTCAACGTGAGAGGAGCCCATTCAATGCAATCTTGAATCGATATTTCAAAGGGATCGAAAGGTTCTTCATATTGAAGGTGATTCGACCAAGTTCAAGTAGAAGAATTGTATAGGAGAATTAAATTTCTTAGAGCTTCCTTTATAAAAGCTTTCCCAACAATTCCACCAAACATCACACCCATATGAATCACAACAAACTTTCACATTTGAAGAAGCATCCCATTCTCCCATAGTGTCTACTTTGTGATCAAATCCTCCGAGTAAATTGAGCCAACTCGGTGCGTTTTTTCAAACTCGATCGAGCTCTGAATCTCTTGTGACATATGATTCCATCTCATAGGTCTTGATGCTCTCAAGTTGAGTATCCGAAATCCCGCCATTTCAATATAAGATAATTCCTCTTCTTCAATAGTTATCTTTTTAGTGATGGCTTCAATAGTTTCAAATACTTCCTTCCTAGCTCAATTGTTTGTTGTTATGCGGTGGTTGGTTCAAACTTTGTGATGAAAGCTTGTGATTCTTCAAAGTGAGCCCATTAATAAAACTAGCAACAAAATACTCTTAAAAAAAAATCATTTGTTGTTCAATAGTAGCAACTCAACCTTCAATTCTACAAATCTTTCTACATAATCCGAAGTAAGAACCATTTGTGCCTTAATTTATCAAATTCTCGGTTAATTTTAGCTTCTTTACATCCTCAAATCTAGGAGATAACACTTCTAAAAAAAATTGTTGCCATGTAATATCTCCTTGTTTTAGACTGGAATTTTGACACCAATGTGCCTTTACCCTCAAAGTGCACACACGCTAGTTCAATTTTTTGTGAATCCATTAAATCAGGAATACATTTAAAATACCCATTGCATTTGAGGATCCAAAGCCTAAGACGAGTACCATCAAAATGGGGAAAATCGACTTTAGATAAGGGGTTCATAGCTTGAATACCTTGAAACTCTTTTCCAATTGCAATTCCCGAATCATCAATTAAATCGCCTTCCTGGAAGATCTTTTCCTCCTTGAGAAGTTGATTAGGCTCATAACCCACTACCCGAGAATAGTGGGCTCTGATACCAATTGTAGCGTACCCAGCGCTACCGACATTAAAATCCATGTTTTTGTATAATTTTCTAGAAATATGAAGATAAATTGCATATAGAGGAAGAGAGTAAGAGATGAAGATTTGAAGATTTGAAGAATTTGGGGGAGAGAGAATTAGATAGAGAGAGAGATAGTTAGAGGAGAGAGAATAGTTGTAATTTTTCTGATCTATCATCCATCGGCCGTTGGCCCTATTTGTAACAAATAGTGGGGTCCACATACAGATGGATATTCCTTAGGTAATTTAAATACAGAATTAAAATAGATTAATGGAGATTCTAGATCTTTTCACCGATTGTATTGGGCCCAACATTAAAAAGCCCAACATCTCTTCGTTCAGATAAATCCACTCAGGTGGATTTGGCTCAAGGGAATTCTGCTCATTCAGGTACATCCACTCAGGTGGATTTGCTCACTCAGATAATGACACTCAGGCAGATTTGACAAAGTGAACCCCCTCTTTATATTATTCGAACGGAAACCCCACATAAGGCTCATAAGAGAAACCCCATATAGCTATGAAGATAAACCCCACCGAGGCTCAAGAGGAAACCCTCAGCTCAAGAAGAAACCCCACCGAGGCTATTGAGAAAGGCCCTCAGCTCGAGATGGAAACCCCACCGAGGCTCAAGTGAGAAACCCCTCAAAGCTCAGATGCCCCGCTCAGATAAACCTGAGCCCCCGACTCTTCAGCTTCCTTTAACCTGAGCGAGCCCATAATTAAATCCCCAAGCCCACTATAAATGAAATGGGCCAAGCCCTGAAGAATATAATAGATCATCCATTTTCCATATTTCATGCTCATGACAATACTCAGGCTCAGTAAGAAACCCCACCTGAGGCTCAGTAGAAAGGCCCTCAGGCTCAGATGGAAACCCCACCTGAGGCTCAGTAGAAAACCCATCAGGCTCAGATGCCCCGCTCAGATAAACCTGAGCGCCCGACTCTCCAGCTTCCTTTAACCTGAGCGAGCCCATAATTAAATCCCCAAGCCCACTATAAATGAAATGGGCCAAGCCCGGAAGAATATAATAGATCATCCATTTTCCATATTTCATGCTCATGACATTTGGCTTGACCTCGACCATGGTGACGAGCCTGCCCAACGCCGAAATTTGAATCCAAGCGTTAGAAAACTGACTTAGTTCGCTGTGAACCCACAGAGTCATCATTCCTTTCGGTGTAGAATTGTCTTTCGTACGACCGTCTGTGGTGCTCTCTTGAACAAGCAGTGCGAGAGTTCTCCTCTTGTCTTTCTGCTTGGTGTGGGCCTTCGGCTTCTTTCTGCTTGCCCTTGGCCTTAGCTTGTTGAAATTTTTCGTTCAAGTTATGGCGCAAATCGCTGTGATCTGCCCCCAACTCAACCCGCTTTCGACGCAAGATCGTCATGGCCTCCCAAATCTCTTGAGCAGTGTTGATTTCTTCTAGCTTTTGGAGAACACCGAGTGCGTGCTTCCTAGCTTCCGGATTACTTGCGGCTTGAGCATTGGCCCCCCAGCCGCCGAACTTCTGGATTCCGGATTTGACTCTTCCGGATTTGGCTTTTGACAAAAAACTTGCTTTAGACATCTTTGGTTGAGTTTCTGGAAAAGTGTTTGAATGTTTGAAGATTCAAAGAAAAACCTTTGAAGATTCGTGAGAATACTCCAATGAGAACACTGAAAAATCAGTTTAGTTCTTAAAGAGTACCCTTCTTCTAGCACCAATTGTTGTATACCAAAAATTACGGAACGAGATTTATGATGTGGCTATGTAATTTGGTAATACAAACAAGTATTTATGAGTGTGCAAGTGTAATCAATGAGAGACAGAATGAATGTTATTCATTGAATAGCAATGATGAGAATTCAAGTAAGTAAATGCAAGTAAGTAAATGCGAGGGGATTTGGGCCGAAGGCCTCTTTTGTTGGCTGATAAAGTCGTCATATTGAATGTAAAATTTTGCGACACTTTAATGAGTCTTAACTCCTCTTATTTATAGTACATGATGATCATCTAGCTTGCCTTGCTCCAACTCTCGATGGAGCTCGACAAAGCATTAATTATAACCAGCTACATTGGACTCTAAATTGTACTCTAATTAGTTACGCTTAACTAGACACGCTTCCTGCGACTCTGAATTGGCGGTTTGCAGGTAATACGGAGATTTGCGCCTATGCTTTCCCCTTTGAGTCCGCGGTGGTAGAACTAGCCATCTCTTCAGATTCTTCTCGGCCATTTTGGGTAAGATTCTCTAATAATGGCGGTTTGCGTGTTTGATCGGCCAAAATCAGGCCTGGGTAAGTGGAAAATCTTTGACCTAACTCCTTCCTATCCCATTTGCAAGTTCTTGATCACGGATTCCATCAAATTGACTAAGTATAGCCTGGTTCTTCATATATGCAACTAGATTGGAAGAGTGACTTGGTGAAATGGACGAGATGGGCGAGTTGCCCCAGGCAATAGGGGCGAACTCTTAAAGCTTTTTGGAGATGGGCTGGGCCGCAATTCGGAATTTCTCTTGGGCCAACAAGCCTAAATACTTATGCACACAACAGACTTCTATAAGTACTTATCACTATTTTGTAGTGGTTGAAAACATCTTTAAATCGACGACAATATAAGTTGCAGGACAACCAAAGTTATGGCACGATCTGTGATTTAAACTCTTCAACAATATGTATCAGGATGAGTTGTACACGGTGGTGATTGTTCATGATTAATCTACACAAGGAAAAGTCTTGTCTATTCCATATTCTTCTCAAGATTTAACTATCCAAAGAAGAGTAGGTCTTCTGAGCACCAGATACATAAAAAAAAAAACCAAAAACTAGCAAGAACATGCTGCCAAAAATCTGGAAACACAATTCACTATTTTTACAAAAATTGTTATCACTAATACAGATTTGGGCTTGGAGAGCTGTTAAAAATGACCTTGGAGAGCGGTTATAACAACTCTCCAAGTAACAGCTGTCCAAGCTTGGACAGCTGATAAAAAACCGTTGTCCAAGATATTGCACTTGGACAATGATTTTTAACCGCATTGCAAGTGTTGTACTTTGAGAGCGGTTTGTAACCGCTCTCTTAACCCTTTTTTTATATATATATATTTATTAATGTACTTGGACAGCGGTTAAAAACCGTTGTCCAATATTTTTTTTTTAATTTAAATTTATATTTTTAAAATCCTGTTTATATAAAACCAAAACCAAAACTAAAAACCAAATTTTATACCACACGATAATATATATACGTACGTCCAATTAATACCAAAACATCAAATAAATTAATAAACGCATACACATGTCATGAAATAAATATCCGTCCAATACAACAAATTAAAACATGCATGAATTAAGTATATCAATACAAATATATATATAAGTAATATGCTTCCAAAATCCCACTCTATCTATAATTATACAGGAATTGATTGTAAAGGTACCCTGTCCAATCCAATTTCCATTTGTTCATTCTTTGTTTGGAGTAAGACTTGACCGGACGATCATAGACAAACTACAAACAACGATCAATTAATCAATATAGTTAGATATATATAGTATGATTTTTTATTCAATTAATAATAATTTAAATAAATCGATAAATTGACTTACGTTGATAGGAATCGACGTTTGAGAAGCGCATATTATATCTTCAATATAACAAAGACACAAAATGTCCGATGATGATCGCTATCTCGTTTGCCTAAATTACTGTTGATTAGAAATTATAATCACATATTACAATTATAATTATTTTATATTAATTTGATAACTTAATAAATTAAATTTACCTTAACATTATTCCAGTTCACTCTATTGAAGTTAGCTCTTGAGCCTTGATTAGGAAGGCCACTTCGATACATCGTCATCACACTATTATTATTAGAATTAAAAAATAAAGTTAGATTAAATATGCATAATTTTAATAAGTAAAACAAATCATTATATTATAATATTAAAAATGAACTTACGCTTCCATGTACGAAGTGAGATCAGGCCGATTTGAAGCCAACCCATTCGCAGCTGGATCCATAAAATATACACTTAATATGCTCATATTTATGGCGACCAGCACCCAATGATTCCTATATTATATTAAGAATATTAAAATTAACCGTAAATTTAGCATATGTGCAAATATCATATATATTATGAATATAAATTTTAACGAAATGTTTATTGTACTCACCCCACATTTGTTGGCCAAAAAATGAGATGATCTATGTCAGTATAACTCAGCATATGAGAAACTAACCACTCCATGGTCTGTGGCCTATCACCCATTGAGAAAGACACTTGGGGGGAGACGAATGAATACATTCCACCTGCTCGAGGATCTCTTGAGAGATATACCTCACTCAAATATCTTTAACCAACATATATACGCTAATTAATATTTAATTTGAAAATTAAACTATATATAAAAAGTAAATACTGAGAATTAATTAGTAAACACATACCTGAGATAAAAGGCTATGCTCACGACTTCAATCACATGCTCCTGAGCGATGTATTCTTCAATAGAATTCTGATGAAAGTAAGCATTCATCGAAACTGTGACCATATCGAAATCAGAGGACTCCACTATCACTTGCACCGTATGCTGTATGGCATAATCGTGATCTAAGTCTCCAGGCAATGGATAGCCAATTAGTCTGCGACCACCAATAGTGGAGTCCCTCGTTATCTCCCTCTGACTGGCTGCGACACCCTTTGATTTCTGTTTAGGCTTTTGTGGTGTCGGCAGTTTCTACAATCAATTTGTAACATTATTTAGAACGACATATAAGATAATGAACTTTAATAACATATATTAAATTTACCTTCATGGTGAGAGACCAAGTCGGTCGACCATTCGATGAAGTGTTCGACAGCGATTCCGACTGTGACAGCATCATCAATTGGTTTAGGCACTGGTGAATCCTCTTCTCCGACTACGGGTACATTGAGCGTGACCCTCACGAAACCAAGAGTGATGGGACTACCATGAATAACTCCATCGGAGTTATTGAGTAACGTTCCTGTAGCCACCAACCGAGCAGGATTCTCCAAATAAAGAAAGCATGGGGTCGATGACTGTTCGAATAAGATATTTAGTTAAAAAAAATTAATATATATACTAGTCTTTAATTAAAATAAATGTGAAACACATCTGATACCTGCAGGACATCGTTTCGAAGTGCCTCAATAAAATCGTCACCAGCATTAGCCGAAAACATAGCATCAACGTTATTATTTTCACAGCTTGCTCCACTGGAGGACATTTCGTGATGCGACCGTCTCTCGGACCTCATCTGTTCCAACTCTTTAGCCATCTTGGCAACCTGTTCCGTAAGTGCACCCACATGCTGATTCATGGCTTGAAAAGCAGGTAACATGGCCAATGATGACTTCATCACGCCATATCCAACACTCCGTAATCGGCCGGGATGCTCCTGACGACCTATAGCCCGTCCAAGTAGATCATCGGGACCAACAAAGCGGATGTCTTCGGGCGTCATGGTCTGAGACATACGCTCCTGAATTACAAAAGATTATTATTTAATCATTTGTTTAGAAATAATAGTTTGTAATTCAAAGACAAATTAATGGATAGCTTACCCCTTCTTCGATGATACGCTGTGCACTGGGATCGGGAATATTCCTAGATCGAGTCTTTCTAGTAGTTTGAAATAACTCGAAATGGGTAACAACAGGCTCACGTTCTCCAGCTTTCTTTTTTTCTTCTTTCTACGATAGTCATTAACGTGTCCCCTTATTAGATATATTAAAAGTGAATATATAAACAAAATTAAATGTTAGGATTTTGATCTCACCAGATTTTCTCTTATGCGTGCATAACCTTTGTTCGATCCACGATATCGCGCCTCCATCGACTGGGCTTGTTTGCGATTTTTCTCACTTTTGGCCTACAGTGTAATAGAAATACGATAAACACTGAAAAACATAGGACATTAAATGATATTGATCAATTTTACCTGGAACTCGTCCTTCAAAGATCGTCGCACAAACTCCTCCCAGTATGGGGCCACCGCAGGGCAATTCTGATACTGTTCAGGCGGACTAGCCGAGTAAAGACCAGTATCCGTATCTCGTGCTTGATTTCTCAGCCAAGCCCAAAAATTCTTGGCCAATACTCCAGCTTGCGCCAGTATTTGCTTCTTCTTTGAATAATCAAGGCCGAGAAATGTACTATGAACGCATATAACATAACAATGTAGTAAATTTAGTAATCATACAACAACTTTCAATAAGCATATATATAATTAGCATACCGAAAGTTCATCCCATAATCTTTCCTTCAAAGGCGTCAGTTTGTCGCTACGCTAGTCCTTGGATGGCAGCACGATAGGGATTATACTCCTGACTGCAGCTCCAATGTAGAAAGACAACGTCTCACTCTGTTTACCGATTGCCTGCCCATACTCATTGAATGATAACTGCAATAACATATTATTTAATTAGATTCAACGATCAATCAATATAATTACAATTTCAACTGTTCAATTTTAATAAAATTACCTGCACTTGTTTCCCCTTGCTACGAGCCCTCTTAATAGAAGCCATCGTGACTATACCTCTACTGCGCTTATCCTCAGAGCTGCTAGTGGTGGGAGCAGAAGTGTCACTCTGTCTCAAGTCATCAGTATCATGTCGATCATCAGCACCATGATCTCCATCATAATCTCCACCATTATCTCCTAAATGCACTCCATCATCATCTCCGGGATGTGGAAGATAAGACATGATCCAGTAGAAGAAACAACATTTAATAAACAAAAAACAAACAATATTTAAGAAAGCAGAAGAAACAACATTCAATAAAGCAAAAGAAACTACATTCAATAAAGTTTGTTTCTGCTCGAACCCACTTTCGATCCATTTAGAACTAGCTACAGATGCCTATATATAGGAAGGACAATATGAAGACTGTTTCTCAAGACAATGTATCTTAAAGTATTAAACCTAAAAGCATACCTAACTATACTTAATCTACATTCATTTTAATTTTCTAATGTATTCTAATGTACCATCATTAATCATCTAATTAAAGAAACACACAAAAATTAATTCAAGCCACGTACTAACAACTAATAACTTTGAATGGAACACCTAATATCTTATTATGAAACAACTAATACCTTTTAATGAAATAACTAATACCTTTGAATGAAACACCTAATACTTTTTTATTAATGAAACAGCTAATACCTTTGAATAAACACCTAATACCTTATTATGAAACAACTAATACCTTTGAATGAAATAACTAATACCTATGAATGAAACACCTAATACTTTTTCTCAAAACAACTAATATTACCTTTTAATGAAACACCTAATACCTTTAAATGAAACAACTAATACTTTTAAATGAAACAACTAATACCTTTAAATGAAACAACTAATACTTTTGAGTGAAACAACATGCAAATTGAAAACCAATTAACCACAATCTAATCAAACAACAATTAATAATCCTAACATATAACAACAATTAAACTAAATTAAACAATCTAATATTCAAATAAACAACAATTAAAACCAAGCCAATATTAACCAATTAATTAATCTAACACTATATATATATATCCTAACATATATAGATATATATAAATATATATATATACACATATATATATATACACATACAATTTGGTACATATATAAAGCAATATTAAATAAAATAAATAAATTAATTACCTATATATAAATGTTCAAATGGCTACGAAATTTGCCTACGAAAATTATTTGGTCCTTAAAAAGTGAGAATTGCCTACGATTTGCCTACCAATTTTTAGAATAATCTTTGAAAAAAATACCTACAAAAACAATTTCCTAGGTAAAAAAATTACCTACGAGCAATCTACCTACACATTTATAATTTCCGTAGGCAAATTTACCTACACAAATAATTTCCTAGGCAATTTACATTTCCATAGGCAATTATATTTTTAAAATAGCCTATATATTTAGAAATTTTGTAGGAAAGTCGTAGGCAAACCCTACTATTTAAGGACAAATTATATTCGTTGGAAATTTCGTAGGCATATTGAAAAGATATTGAAAAATTTCCTAGACAATGCACTATTTCTTGTAGCGTTGTAATTATAATGCAGCTGACATAAACCAGGATTTAGCTTTTTAAATCACCCTATGTACTACACAGATGATGATTTCATTATTAATAGACAATGTTTTTTGAACCCATTTTCATAAAATTAATGATTAACTTTGGTAGTTTAGGAAGACAATGAAAATAACAGTGCTTCAACTCGTTGATTATATTAACACATTTGTCAAATATGCAAACAGAAGAATGATACATTACAAAAAATATAATAATAATAATAATAATAATAATAATAATAATAAAATGTAAAAATAAAAGATTTGGACTACGGTTTGTTGGGTTTTTCAGTTAAGAAAAAACCCTCCAAAAAGAGGCTTATGCTGCTTGAATTGCGGCGTGGACACGGTATTCTTTAGTAAAAGGCGAAAGAATAGGTCGCTTTGTGCTCACCACGCAGCTGCGTAAATTTATCGCTCATCTCTCCTTTCAATTTATTCATGTGACTCTCAGTCTTTATCTGGCCGTTTCCGATGTGGGATTATATTTCTGGGAAAATTATTCTTGGTAATTATTTTAAAGAAAATCAACAGTCCCCCAGCGCGTCCAGAAAAAGAAATAATACACAATCATATAATGAATCCAAAATCTTTCCCTAACGAATAATTGATTACTGAAGTTATTGTTAAAAGTTTGAAGTTCATAGCATCTTGCAAATGACTATATCAGGAATTGGTAGAATATGTTATCAAAATAATAGGGGCTTGGATATTTCTATACTAAAACTTTATGGACTAACAACTGTAAGGCCACAAAATAGGCGGCCCTTTCAAAAATTCTCAACGGCTAGATATAAACTCAAGCCAATAAGGGGGTTTATATAACCCAAAGTTTTCAACCAGCAATAGACGCTCCCTCGGTTAGACCACCTCACTAGCTGAGTCATTGCCCAAAGCAAAACTAACAAGATGAAATGCCTCCAGAAATATCACCTGTTGCCTTCTTTTTAACTCTGTGTCATTGATGTGGTTTGATACTCCATACAATCTGGGATGGGGTTTTAGTTCTGGATACCAAAATTTTGAATATCGTAATCTCTTATTTATGAATTAAACTGATTCAGAAAGTTTTTTGCTGAAAAGAAATTGTAGAGCATTAGTATATCAAAGATCTGATTATGTCTGGAATAAATCAATCCAGGGCATATATATAAAAAACAAAACTTGCATCGATTCTAGTTCATGCAGGGTTGTGGTTATAGTTCGAAAGCAGAGAAATCATCACTTGAAAATTGCTTTCGGGCAATATGATGGATAAGATAACCATGTACATTCGTACAGTAGGAGCATTAATTGATGGATTGCTCTTTCTTTAAATTCGAAAGCTAGAGACTCTACAAATTTCCATTTCTCCTTTTGTTTTTTGGTGTGGTTATATCGAGGGAAAAATTAGCGTCCTTGTCAAATTTTTGAATAATAATTAAAAAAAATGTGGTACATTGAAAACCAATTTTGCCAGGATTAAAAAAAATTTCCTTGGTCTTGAGTGAATGTGAGCCAAGTACAAGTCTGGAGTGAATACACATAATTTTATTGCATGGTGCAACTGTACTCAACTAATAATTTTCAGTAAGAACAAATAATACTGTTCAGTGGAAACAATAATACCATTTGAGTGAACGTTGTTTGAAATATTGGTAGCATTAATTAAATTGTATATTTGTGATTTATTTAAAATTATGTTTATTTATTTCATGATGTGTATGTTTATTAATTTATTTGATGTTTTGGTATATATATATGTGGTTTTTGGGTATATGGTAACCCTATATATTTTGGTTTATAGTTATATTATTGGTTTTTATAGTTTTATTATATAATTTTTAAAAATAAATTAATAATTTAAAAAGATATTGTCTAAAAATAAAAATTTAAAAAAAAAAAAACTATTTATTTCAGCGGTTGATAAGCGTTGTAATTATAATGCAGCTGACATAAACCAGGATTTAGCTTTTTAAATCACCCTATGTACTACACAGATGATGATTTCATTATTAATAGACAATAATTGGCATTCTGTTTTTTGTTGCGATGGAATTCTGTTTTTTGTTGCGATGGAATTCTGTCGGAAATTGGTTAAGGAAATCAAATTGGCAGGCAATCCATCTTTATTTCAGCGGGAAAATTCCCTCCATTTGTCCATCAACAAACGAAAAAGCGACATTAGAAATTTGAACAAGCCATTTTTACAGATCATAATTATCAAGATGTGAAGAAGCCATTAAAAAGGGCCAAAACATAAAAGTTCAACCGAAAAAACTTTAAACTGAAATTAAGCAGGGGCCGCACGAACGCAGGTCCCTCTGACACAAATTATGATGTAGGATCGACCACTTGGCCGACCTTAAGCGGGCACCCTCCTAAGATTATCTTTATTGGTGACTCTGAACTGGGTGTCACCAAATAAAGACAAAATTTATTAACAAAAAAATTGGAAACTATATTAAAAGGAGTGACATTGTGCGGTTGACCACTGTCACGTGACACCAACTCCTTCATTCAATGTATACATGTGTCAATTTTTGATTGGTTATTGTAATTTTTTAATATAATTAAATTTGTAAATATTAAATATAATATTTATTAAATAATTAAATAAAATTAAAATTCGTAAAAAAATTCTCTAGCAAACAGAGTTCAATATCGAAATATTTCGGAATGCAAACTAAATATTTCTCTTTTCTCTTCTCATATTTATATTCTATTTTTTATCATTCCCTATTAAAATATTAATTAATTTTTGTATATTAAATATAACAAAAATTAATTATCCATAATACGTAATTAAAAAATAATAAGAAAAAATAATTATTTTAGGTTGAGTTGGTTTCATTGATAAAGTATAAAAAAATTAAAATTTGGTTGGAAGGTAAATTTTGTATGTGGATAAAGAGAAATGAATATTATATTAAAAGATTAGGTTTGATAGGGATTATTGATAAATATAGTCTTAAGTGCAATAGAGGTCACCAACTTAGGCCATCGGCCTTATTGATCGCCCATTGACCTCATCTAAGTATTGAAGCAGATGCACCTCCCCCCCTTTTTATCACTACAAAAAAAAATGGTGTTTAACGACGGAAATTAGCGACGGATACTAAAACCGTCGCAATTAAATCCACCATTTTTAGCGACGGAAAAAAAAAAAAATGGTTAATTGAAATCGAGATGCGATTTTACGATGGTTAATTAAAAATTTGGAAACCGTCGCAAAATGTCGATTTTAGCGACGGTCTTAGTTGTCCATATGTTTAAAAATTTGGAAACCGTCGCAAAATGGTGTAGAAAACGAAGAGTATTTTTTCGTTTATTTATTTATATTTAATTATATTTTATATAATTTAGTTAATATATTTTCATATTTTATTTAATTGGGCGGAGTTGTCCATATGTTTTTAATCGATCGATTATTTTTTTTAATTATAAAGTAACACAAACGAGATAATTTCATCTATATTTTTCGATATAACGGTAATACTTTAGTATTTTTTTCGTTTATTTATTTATATTTAATTATATTTTATATAATTTAGTTAATATATAAATTTCATATTTTATTTAGATGAATGCTGAAAGTGGTAATAACGTCTTAGCTTCATCCCGGGCGCCTATTCCTCGTTTGCCTACAATATCATCACTGGAGAGTAAGTGTTCTTTTTTTTAATTATATAATGAATTAATTTAATATTAATTATTAATTATGTATTTATCTTTTAATGTGTTAGTATTTTGCCCGGTCACGAGGCTTCCTCTATAGCCAAAAACGTCATCATGCGGGTGGGAAAAAAATCGTTTTAAAGTGCGCCATAATTTGGAAAATACGTGCCAACTAACGGTCGTTTTCACATTTCGTCATATTGTATTTGTATATAAGGAGTTTATGGTATAAAATTTATTTAATATTTTATTTCAATATCTATTGATTACAATTAATTAATTTGTCGTATTATATTTAAAATATAGAAACAAACTACGTGGAATCCAAATCTCAAGACCAATGACGTTTACAAGGCATTTTGTAAGGTTGCTCAGACATGATCTTATGACATGATGATGGCTTTGTGGGTGGTGTGGGCGGTGGAGAGATGAAGGGCTCAATCTCTATCGAAGAACTTGGGATGTAAAAAGTATGGGACTCAATGATTGGTCTATTTTTAAATGATTTAATTACATTTTGGAGGGCATATCCATTTTAAATATTGTTATTTCATCATATGAATAATTTGTAATTTTCTGAACAATTTATGATTTCTGTTTAAGTTTTACTGTTTTATGTATGATTGAACAATTTTAATTTATGTTTTTATTTTAATGAATGATTGAACAATTTTAGGATTAGTTATTCTAATTGGATTGAACAATTTTAGTTTTTTTTTTTTTTTTAAATTATGTTTTTTTTTAATATATGATTAATAATATATAATTTGAGGATTTATGGATGTTTTTGAATTTGCTAAATTTCGTCAATAATAATGACGGTAATTTTTCAAATATATTTGAATCGATCGCTAATGGCTACGGTTTCAAGTAACCATCGTTGAATCCGTCGCTAAAATCTGTCAAAAAATACCAGCAGTTTCATTTTACACAGAACAGTCGAACCAACTCCATTTTTTTCCAAAACCAACACCAAAATTTGTGTAGATAGAGGCAAAAATCGTTTTTGAAGTGCATATTGTGTAGCGGAAGCATTTCGACTCCTCGAGGACGATTTTACCGTACGTTTTCACATTTCTACCGTTTAAAAATATATATATAGTGTAATGTATATAATTGATAAGTTTGTTTTGTATTTGGCGTTGATATATTTTGTGTAGATAGTTTATGTTAAATGAATGTTGTGATCATAGAAAAATATAATTTGGTGGATTTGTTTGATGTTATTTGATAGAAGAATATATTTGGATTTTTAGTGATGCACATCGAAAAGAATGTGTTCGATAACTTGTTCCACACAATAATAAATACAAAGGGCAAGACAAAAGACACTTCAAAGTCACGTGATGAGTTGAACGAGATATGCAAACGTGATCACTTGAAGAGGGATGAGAGTACATGAAGATATCTTAAAATGTAAAAAAAGATTAAAATTGAAAGATGTAAAAAGTGGCTTTGTGTAATGGATGGATTGAGATTTCTAGATGACTATGTCTCCAATTTGAGTCGTTGTATAAACACATCAAATGGAAAGGTTAAATAAGATGGGATGAAAAGCCATAGAATTAAATTGTGTTGCGGAATTGACGTGTTTATTAATAACCACTTAAATATTTGTTGGGTTCGAGATGGTCCATTTTGGGAATTCCTAGCCATTTTTTTTTCAAACACTATCTGGAGGGTCGTAACTGAATTGAGTCTATTCTTCAAAGATTTAACGTCTACATTGATTACGTTGGACGACATGGTCCGTTTAGAGAAAGACATTCCAATTATTTTATGCAAGTTGGAGCGTATTTTCCCTCCCATCTTTTTTGATTCGATGGAGCACTTACCGGCACACTTAGCATATGAAGCCAAAATTGTTGGTCCAGTGCAATACAGGTGGATGTATCCATTTGAGAGGTAAACCTTCACTTCACATCTATTTATACAAATATATATATTTATGTTTTTCTCTTATCAATTTTTTTATTATATATCTATAGGTATCTCCATAACTTGAAGCTCAATGCTAAACAAAAGGCAAAAGTTGAAGCATCAATTGTTAATGCCTACTTGTGTGAGGAGGTTACAACATTTTATTCTTACTATTTCGAGGATCATATTAGAACAAGGTTGAGAAACGAGCCTTTAAAAATTAATTACAAAGTTTAGTTGTTATTTAATTTAGTAGTAAATGTTGACCAAAAATTTTTGATATTATATTTTAGGGTAACTTGTCCGTGTTTAGGTTTTGGGTAAATTCATGTTTTTGGGAAAATAGATCTTGGTTCCATGATCTTCCCGATTTCATTTGCGAAAATCTGATTGACCAGCCTTTAATAGGATTTCACGTGGAGTTTTACCAAAATCTCCATCAAAATCTCTTCAGGAATATAATCTGGCATTGCTTACCCAAAAAACCCTAATTTCTCAAAACCTTAACTCAATCTCCCATCTTTCTTCAGGAAGATATACCTACTTTTTTTCTTTCGCATATTAATTAAGCCTTGAATCCTCATAACTACACAAGAACCTCCTAACTCCTGAAGATTGTCAATATCACATCATGTGTATTAGTGATAAGATGAGACTCAATTCAAAATAAAAGTAGGATGTATGTGTAAAAATATATATATATATATATATATATTTTGGATACTTAATTAATAATAAGGCCAAATATTATATTTGATCATGCAGTGTAAGTATTTGCAGTGTTTGTCGAGGGAAGTAAAAGGGATGAATTGGAGATTTAGAATTTACATAAAATCTACAAAAATTCAAGAGGCATCGAAGGTGCGGAACTGAACGCAGAGAATTTGGGACGAAGATGTAGGATGCGTCGTAGAGCTGGGGACGACTGAGAAGCTGGGGAGCCTGCTAAGACGTTAGGTATGTGCAGAGAGTTGATGTTGGTTTGTGTTAGAAAATTAAGGGGAGAGGGTCAAAATTGGTAATGTGGGTAGGTGTCATAGTTAGTATTTTAATATTTTTTTAAAAAATAGAGAGCGTACTTAGTAGTGGATTTGAAAAGTAAAAGATGGGTGTTAATAGTCTAGCCTTTTAAAAAATTCTTCCATGAGGGCTCCATGATAGTTTGATACAAGGCCACCCAATTAAAAACATCTAATATATTCCTCAGGTCGTCACCCTCCTAAAACTCAATTATGTAACTAAGTAAATTTTATTTTTTTTTTAAAAAAAATTAATGCCATAAAACCACAAGCCAATCGATAGACCAGAGCCCCATTAAAAATCTTGCTAGGAGAAAACCCTCCTTAGAAACAAAACACCTAGTCAAGGAAAAGGGAGTTTCTATATTACAAAGAAAGGACCAAATAAAAAAAAAAAAAAAAGAATAAAAAAATCTTGCACTACGTCCCACCAAACAAGTCATGGACCTCTTCCTTCTTTGTCCCACGAAACAAGTCATGGACCTCTTCCTTCATTAGCCCGCTCTAAAATTTCCTTCCCTGTAAATATGTGAAAATACAAGCCTCGTATCTTATTTTCCCCCTTGCTTTTATGCCATTTGGAAAGAAGTCTCCAAGGAATAACGACGTAGTTCAACTTACTGCGATTGAAAATCACTATTTATTACAATAAATTTTAGCCAACAAAACATAAATTAATATTATTTATTACCTTCATAAAATTATTTTTAGTTAATTGAAAGGTAATATTTTTTTACTTTCGCATTCTTTGAGATGGTAACATAAAGATTTTCACAAGCCTAAAGAATAAAAACTACACTTCTTAAATAAAAATGAAACGCCTAAAATTCAAAATTGGACAGAAAGAACTCCACCTCATGCATCCAATACAGAAAGTCAAATCTGAACGTTCAATTCATGCTCATACTTTCAACTACAATATTTTCTAAATTGATTCCAACGTCCGAATGAACTAATTCTCATGAACAAATACATTCCAATTATATATGACGTAAAATATGATCTCTACATACCTTTCTCTTTAAATTTCCCATTGCTGTACCCCAAACTCAGTTTTGAGGTCAATAAATTTCTGCATCAGGTTGAATCCTTAAGATATTCCCTTAGAAGAAAATGCATAATAACTATGTTGTGTGCATTTCGCAATTATGGTTTACCTTTTGGCAAATTATAGTAGAACCAGTTGGAAGTACCATCTTCCAGCTCTAATTTTTGGTGTCCTTAAAGTAGATAATTCCTACAAAAGAAGTTTTAAACAATATTCTAATTAGTTAGACAATAGAGTTGCTCTTTCAATATGTGAGGATCTTCATTCAGATGACACTGAGAGTATTCCGTCTCATCTAAAAGCTCGAACTTGTAGAGAGGGTCGGGAATAATCTATTTTTTAATTTACCTCAACACTCCCCCTCACTCGTGGGCCGAATCATTGTCTTTGCTCTCTGGAGAGGAGGCCCAACAGAGTGGAATATTCAAATGGGTGGAGCGCTTACATGGGAATCGAACCCACAACCTGGGCTCTGATACCATGAGAGAATTTCGTCTCATCTAAAAGCTCGAGGTTGTAGAGAGGGTCGAGAGTAATCTATTTATTTAATTTCCCTCAACAGACACGTGCCCCACAAACCTAATATAACACCCTACATTCCTAAGCTAGAGTAACTCAACAATCCTTACATTATATATTTAAAATTTATAATCATACCTCAATATACATCAACCACAGACGATCCATCCTATATTAAGATTAACACATAAGTTATAAAGTCATTATTGAAAGAAAAATAGAGCCTGGAAAGATTATGGAAATAAGATCCTTATATGTAGCCAAAGGAATTTATCAGAACCAATTGAAGAGAGATGACTTTCGAAGGTGTGAGGTAATACACTTAAAGAGAAGCTCCCATTTCATGTGCTTCTTTCAAATTCTATCTCTAGCGAGCTCAAAATGAGTGAGTTACAAAATGAGATTCCTATGGAGGAGTTCAAAGAATTGGTCAGGAAAGAATATGATAGGGTAGTCAAGCAGAGAAGGTCTCAAAAATCAAATAGAATAATCAGTTGGGAGTACTACGAAATAAAGCTCCAAACAACAAAAGAAGCCGCGTTTTAGGTCGGAAGTTGTTCTAGCTTCGCAATCAGACCAGAGAAGAAATTTTTATTTACCATTTATGATAAAGAATTCAAGACCCATCAGGCATTGGGTGGACATAAATCGCACCACGGTGCAGACAATGAAGGTCCACCATGTCGGATGAGAGATATGGAGACAACCACTAATTAAGTCACTCTCTTTGGTTTTGACCTGAACGAGTTTTCCCCACTGGAGGAAAGAGGATATATAAGTTGGTGAACATATATGTATATATATATATATATGTACGTACATATAGGGAAATTACCCTCTGGAGAGGCTTTGTATAGAAGAACCATTGTTAGTGGGGGGTTGTTATCCTATAATATGATGGAATGAATGGTTTCCAAACATCTATTTTGTTGAATATATGTTGTAGAAATTAATCGGACAAAAATAAAATAATCCATGGAAGGATGCAGCGAGGCTGCCGAACTTATCAGAAACTCAAGCACCTCACTGAAAAATGTTGTACGATTCCAAGAGGCCAAGAAAGATTCCTTTCAAAGGTGTGGCAGCTAGGAGATGATATATTTGATAAGAATTTCCTTCCAAGTATATCCCCTCTCATTCCCGCACCTTTGAAAGACCTCTTTTTTAGCCTCTTTATGCATCATGGAAAAAAAAAAATTTCAGCAAGAAGACTTGAGTTTCTAATAAGTTTGACAGTCTCGTTGCATCCTTATCCCATTGAACATTTTATTTTCATTCGATTAATTTCTAAAACTCTTATTCAATAAATAAGATGTCTAAAAACTCATCCATTTCATCATCTTGTAGGATAACATGCCCCTTCAATGACCCTTCTATAAAAAGTCTCGCCAGAAAGTAATTTCCCTATACGTACATATACATATATGTATGAGCTTACACATACTCTTTCTTCCGGCTGGAAAAGCTCGTTCAGTCAAAACTAAAGAGGATGACCTGATTAGTGATTGTCTCTATGTCTCTCATTGGACATGGTGAAACTTCATTGTCTGCACCATGGTGAGATTTATGTCCACCCAATGCTTGATGATTCTTGAATTATTTATTACAAATGATACATAAAAATTTCTTCTCTGGTCTGAATGCCGAGCTAGAAGGACCTCTCTTTCTCAAAACGCCACTTCTCTTTTCGTTTGGAGCTTTCTTTTTTGACTCCCAATTGATTATTCTATTCGATTTTGGAAACCCTTTTTTGATGGACTACCTATATATCATATTCTTTCCTGGTCAAATCTTTAAACTCCTCCATTTGAATCTCGTTTCGTAGATCACTCATTTTGAGCTCGATAATGATAGAGTCTGGAACAAGCACATGAAATGGAAACTCCACTTTAAGTGTATCACATCCCATTGTCACACCTTTGAAAGACATCTTCTTGGCCTCTCTATGCTAGAATCTTCAAGAGGTCTCTTTGAGTTCATCTGAATGAAAATAAAATGATAACAATTTATTAAATCTTCATTCAACTTTGTTTTTATCAAATAAAAAACATGGTGATCTCAACAATGCTTATGTAGATAAAGCTTTTTGAAATTAAATCTTCATTCAATTTCATGAGGTATAACTAAAACAGTTTTATCAACAAAGCAAAGAACCAAACCCCATAGTTCTCCAACTAGTTTCTAACAACACAATTTAATAAAATGCAATTAATGCATGCATAAAGAAAGCATGTAAGCAAATAAACTCTTACAGTTTCAACTTCTTGATTGTGAAAGGATGTGTTATGCCACTTCTGGTCTGATCACTTCCTTGTAAGCCCTACTCCCGTGATTCGCCTTTGGGCTGGCACAATGTACGATCAGTTTACCACTCCATATACTATAGGAAAAATTATTTGGGCCTAAAACTTAAGAGCAAAAAATAAAATGCATACCACTGTGGGCAAGTAGTGTTCGTATGATGCACTAACAAAACATGTAGCTCTAGTGGCACAGTGTCTTGTGATCCCATTGTCAAGAGCATAATAGCTGGACATACGAGGGCAACTCAACATCACTATATAATCAATACGAATTAATATAAATCAATAAAAAAGTAAGTAAAATTAAATTAAACAAGCTTAAAAAATATCACTTAATTAGAATCCTTAAGAACAAGTGAACTCAAAAAAATATCCAATAATGCATCAAATTAACAGTTCTTTATACATCGACCATAAAAATTTAAACCATTTATTTTTTACATCAAAATCAAAAAAAACATATAATTAATCTAATAAAATAAAAAAAAATTCTTCCTATATAAAATATAAGCTCCACAAAAGTTTCATCTCCGACGCCCATCACACATCCAACCACACAAAAACCATTATAGCACGTCATCCTCATAAAATCTTATTCCATAAAATGAAAAAGATTTGAAGCACACTTTTAGAAAAAAAAAACATAATAATCTTAATCTCCAACTCAAATAAAACATAAAAACACAAAAGATGCACATCATACATATATCACAAAAATATATATCTCGTGAATTGAAGAGAGACATAAATTAAGGGATGGGAAGAAGTGGAGAGAGACGGAGATACCAAAGTCCCAGCACGGGCATTTCACCAGTAAGGATAAAGAATCACAGCCTTTGCTGGCATTTCACCCGTAAGGATAAAGAATCACAGCCTTTGCTATGCTAGCACCGGATCTCCAATCAACGCCCACAACTCTCTATGAAATTTGCAGATCGGAAACGAAGAAGATCTTGCCTAGCAAACCGCCGCTTACAACTTCAAGGATCTCAAAATATAACCTAACAAGCAATCATCGGAGCATATAAATAAGACTCTCTAACCCTAACCCTAATCGTAATCTATCGGCCCACCAAAGAAAGAAGGCCCATTGGCCGCCTTATTATAACAACGCCCAACTATAATAATAATAATAAGGCCTAAAATGAAAGTTCAAAATTACAAAGTAAGCATCAAATTCTTTCTTCTTTTTTGGCATGTATATATAAATATGAAATTATATTTAATTCATTCTTCCTTTTTATGAATTGATTATGTATACACAAATTGCGTGACATAAAATGATATTGTTTTCGATTTTCAACGATTTTCAGCTATAATTGGTCAGTTTCTTAATGTTGGGGCTAAATAAAAAAGGTAAACATTTTCTAGAATAAAATTGGATAGTAGACTATGGTACCAATTTTTTTTAAGTCTATATTTTAGCTTCACAAAAAGTTAGGACTAAAACTTTTGAAAAATATATATATAGGACGAAAAAACAAAATAGAGCAAATCAAAATACATACCACACCACCGTAAGTCATGTGTACACAATGACTTGACAAAGAAAGTATTCGTAACAGTAAGATGGTCTTGCCAGCTCACTCTCACAAGGATAATGGTTAGACATGTGAAGGTCACGAGGATAATGGCAAAAACAAGATTTTACTTCCAAAATCCTAATACATGTTTGTTTATAGGACTATGCAAACTTAGATTTCAAAATTCACTCTAATCCTAACTTATAACATCTACACCCTCTTACACTCTCTTATACTTTCCTTTTCCTAATAACACACTTTATTTTGCACGAAATAATAATAATCTCATCTCACCATCAGTTGCTTTCTCACTATATTTTTCTCAATCCTACCATACTACATCTTATACATCTTATCAATGAAACATACACAAAATACAAATTCACTGGATTTCTCAATCAGGATTTTCCCAATACTTATGCGACCCGTAGCAAACATACCATTAGGGTTCCATACTCCAGCCACTCTATAAGAAAAACAACTAACCAAGCAAAAGTCAATATCATAATTTTTCCACTTCTTTCTTTTATTCATCACTCACAACCGCCGCCCCCCAGTTACCCAACAAATAAACAAATTCAATACAAGAATAGAAATAAAAGATCTCAAACAATATCACCAATAACTCACCCTATTTATACCCCAAAAAGTTAAATCACCAAAGATGGAGAAGAGATACTTAAGTCGAGATGCGGCTGTTTCATGTCGAATCGTTCCGCCGGCCGATTATTGTTTGTGTTTACTGTTTTAAGGCTTTAAGCACCCTCCTTTCAAAAAAAAAAAAAAAAAAAAAAAGACCTTTAAATTTCCAATTTTATGATTTTGATGAATGGGAAAATTTTTTTTTTTTTTTTTTAGGATAAAATTTAATTTAATTTAAACTCGTAGTTTTTTGCCAAAGCAATTATTTTCTCTATTTTTTTTTATAATATTTTCAAAGACACAATTTTATACATATTTGATTTGAACCATTTTAAAACTTTAAAATTACCATTTTGACCTGAAATGGGTGATTTATAAGAAACATTCTTATGATTTTTTTTTAATTAATTCTTCATATTCTGCATTTTTTTTTAAATAGTTAGCTATACTGGTTATGCAGAATGAGATCATGGTCAAGCTTATTAATAAATTAATTATAGTTAAGATGATTATTTTCTTAAGTTGACATTTCTCATTTCATCTTTGCGCTTGGGGCAATGACGCAACTAGTGAGGTTCTAACCGAGGCGCGTCTATTGCTGGTTGAAAACTATTTCCAAACCCCCTCTTTGGCCTGAATTTAACTCTAGCTTTTGAGAATTTTTGAAAGGTGGTGGCCTTACAATATTTATTCAAAATTTTAATTTAAATTAATTGTGCTCAGGCCTATGAGAATATTTGGAAGGGCTACCCTTTTTGGTGGCCTCACTTGGAGAGCGGTTACAAACCGCTCTCTTAACCTTTTTTTTTATATATTTATTAATACACTTGGACAGCGGTTAAAAACCGCTGTCCAATATTTTTATTTTTTTAATTTTAATTTATATTTTTAAAATCCTGTTTATATAAAACCAAAACCAAAACCAAAACTAAAAACGAAATTTTATATACCACGATATATATATATATATCGTCGTCAATTAATACCAAAACATCAAATAAATTAATAAACGCATACACATATCATGAAATAAATATCAGTCCAATACAACAAATTAAAATATGCATGAAGTATATCAATACAAATATATATATAAGTAATATGCTACCAAAAGTTATCCCACTCTATCTATAATTATACAAGAATCGATTGTAAAGGTACCCTGTCCAATCCATTTTCCATTTGTTCATTCTTTGTTTGGAGTAAGACTTGACCGGATGATCATAGACAAACTGCAAACAACGATCAATTAATCAATATAGTTAGATATATATAGTATGAATTTTTATTCAATTAATAATAATTTAAATAAATCGATAAATTGACTTACGTTGATAGGAATCGACGTTTGAGAAGCGCATATTATATCTTCAATATAACAGCACACAAAATGTCCACAGTGATCGCTATCTCGTTGCCTCCGTACCTGTTGATTAGCAATTATAATCACATATTACAATTATAATTATTTTATATTAATTTGATAACTTAATAAATTAAATTTACATTACCATTATTCCAGTTCACTTTATTGAAGTTAGCTCTTGAGCCTTGAATAGGAAGGCGACTCCGATACATCGTCATCACACTATTATTATTAGAATTAAAAAATAAAGTTAGATTAAATATGCATAATTTTAATAAGTAAAACAAATCATTATATTATAATATTAAAAATGAACTTACGCTTCCATGTACGAAGTGAGACCAGGCTGATTTGAAGCCAACCCATTCGCAGCTGGATCCATAAAATATACACTTAATGTGCTCATATTTATTGCGACCAGCACCCAATGATGCCTATATTATATTAAGAATATTAAAATTAACTGTAAATTTAGCATATGTGCAAATATCATATATATTATGAATATAAATTTTAACAAAATGTTTATTGTACTCACCCCACATTTGTTGGCCAAAAAATGAGATGATCTCTGTCAGTATAACTCAGCATATGAGAAACTAACCACTCCATGGTCTGTGGCCTATCAAGCATTGAGCAAGACACTTGGGGGGAGACGAATGAATACATTCCACCTGTTCGAGGATCTCTGGAGAGATATACCTCACCCAAATATCTTTAACCAACATATATACGCTAATTAATATTTAATTTGAAAATTAAACTATATATAGAAAGTAAATACTGAGAATTAATTAGTAAACACATACCTGAGATAAAAGGCTATGCTCGTTGCACTCAACCACTGGTCGTTCATGACTTCAATCACATGCTCCCGAGCGATGTATTCTTCAATAGAATTCCGATGAAAGTAAGCATTCATCCCAACTGTGACCATATCGAAATCAGAGGACTCCACTATCACTTGCACCGTATGTTGTATGGCGTAGTCGTGATCTAAGTCTCCAGACAATGGATAACTAATTAGTCTGCGACCACCAATAGTGGAGTCCCTCGGTATCTCCCTCTAACTGGCTGCGACACCCTTTGATTTCTGTTTAGGCTTTTGTGGTGTCGGCAGTTTCTACAATCAATTTGCAACATTATTTAGAACGACAAATAAGATAATGAACTTTAATAACATATATTAAATTTACCTTCATGGTGAGAGAGACCAAGTTGGTTGGCCATTCGATGAAGTGTCCGACAGCTGTTCCGACTGTGACAGCATCATCAATTGGTTTAGGCACTGGTGAATCCTCTTCTCCGACTACGGGTACATCGAGTGTGACCCTCACGAAACCAGGAGTGATGGGACTACCATGAATAACTCCACCGGAGTTATTGAGCAACGTTCATGTAGCCACCAACCGAGCAGGATCCTCCAAATAAAGGAAGCATGGGGTCGATGACTGTTCAAATAAGATATTTAGTTAGAAAATTTTAATATATATACTAGTCTTTAATTAAAATAAATGTGAGACACATCTGATACCTGCGGGACGTCGTTTCGAAGTGCCTCAATAAAATCGTCACCAAAGATTAGCGAAAAAAAAACATAGCATCAGCGACACTATTTTCACAGCTTGCTCCACTCGAGGACATTCCGTGATGCGACCATCTCTTGGACCTCATCTGTTCCAACTCTTTAGCCATCTTGGCAACCTGTTCCGTAAGTGCACCCACATGCTTGATTCATGGCTTGAAAAGAAGGTAACATGGCCAATGATGACTTCGTCACGCCATATCCAACACTCCGTAATCGGCCGGGATGCTCCTGACGACCTATAGCCCATCCAAGTAGATCATCGGGACCGACAAAGTGGATGTCTTCGGGCGTCATGGTCTGAGACATACGCTCCTGAATTACAAAAGATTATTATTTAATCATTTGTTTAGAAATAATAGTTTGTAATTCAAAGACAAATTAATGGATAGATTACCCCTTCTTCGATGATACGATGTGCACTGGGATCGAGAATATTCCCGAATCGAGTCTTTCTAGTAGTTTGAAATAACTCGAAACGGGTAACAACACTTTTTTTTTTCTTCTTTCTACGATAGTCATTAACGTGTCCCCTTATTAGATATATTAAAAGTGAATATATAAACAAAATTAAATGTTAGGATTTTGATCTCACCAGATTTTCTCTTATGCGTGCATAACCTTTGTTCGATCCACGATATCGCGCCTCCATCAACTGGGCTTGTTTGCGATTTTTTTTCACTTCGTTGACTACGATTGTAATAGAAATACGATAAACACTGAAAAGCATAGGGCATTAAATGATATTGATCAATTTTACCTGGAACTCATCCTCCAAAGATCGTCGCACAAACTCCTCCCTAGTATGGGGCCACCGAGAGGCAATTTCGATCATCGTTCAAAGGACTAGCCGAGTAAATACCAGTATCAGGATCTCGTGCTTGATTTCTCAGCCAAGCCCAAAATTCTTGGCCAATACTCCAGCTTGCGACAGTATTTGCTTCTTCTTTGAATAATCAAGGCCGAGAAATGTACTCTGTACGCATATAACATAACAATGTAGTAAATTTAGTAATCATACAACAACTTTTAATAAGCATATATATAATTAACATACCGAAAGTTCATCCCATAATCTTTCCTTCAAAGGCGTCAGTTTGTTGCTACTCCAGTCCTTGGATGGCAGCACGATAGGGATTATACTCCTGACTGCAGCTCCAAGGTAGAAAGACAACGTCTCACTCTGTTTACCGATTGTCTGCCCATACTCATTGAATGATAACTGCAATAACATATTATTTAATTAGATTCAACGATCAATCAATATAATTAAAATTTCAACTGTTCAATTGTAATAAAATTACCTGCACTTGTTTCCCCTTGCTACGAGCCCTCTTAATAGAAGCCATCGTGACTATACCTCTACTGCGCTTATCCCCAGAGCTGCTAGTGGTGGGAGCAGAAGTGTCACTCTGTCTCAAGTCATCAGTATCATGTCGATCATCAGCACCATGATCTCCATCATAATCTCCACCATGATCTCCTAAATGTACTCCATCATCATCTCCATCATCTCCGGGATGTGGCAGATAAGACATGATCCTGTAAAGTAGAAGAAACAACATTTAATAAACAAAACACAAACAATATTTAAGGAAGCAGAAGAAACAACATTCAATAAAGCAAAATAAACAACATTCAATAAAGTCGTACATTTCTTTTTAGCACTTGTTTTTCTTTTACGTTTTTTGGTTGACTTTTCTCGTTCATGACCATAAATGTTAACAAGATCGGGATTGCCATATTCATCCTCATCGATAATTATTCTCGGGTACGGGCGTGGATTTGCTAGATCATCGAAAGAGGGTACAGAATGAGTGAAGTTCTGAAAAGGATCATCGATTGGGTCAACATCTTCATCGCTAATCTGGTAACTACTGTTAAATTTGTTTGACAGAATCACGATGGACCATTTCTTATTAACTGGGTCAGTGACATAGAAAATTTGTTGAGCTTGACTGGCCATTATGCAAGGGTCATCTTTGTATCCCACATTCTTCAAATCAACGCGTACGAACCCAGATCTTTCAACTTGGACCCCGTTAGGGATCCTCACCCAACTGCACTCGAAGATTGGTTGTCGGTGAACAACATATTCGAGTTCCCAAATGTTGACAATCTGTCAAAAGTAAGTAGTATTCGATTGATTCCCTGCAGTTGCAGTAATGGACACCCCACTATTCTGCAATGTACTTGTGGCATCATGATCTTTGGTATAAAATGTGTATCCGTTAATAAGATAACACTTATACGAATACACATGTCTATCAGGCATTCTGGATAACCACTTAACTCTTTCATTCACTGATTCTTTATCCTGTGACAACATATTTGCTACATAACCATTGAACTAGTCAACAAATGTGCGATTGTGCTCAACTTCAATCCATGATCTATCTCTGATGGGAAATGTTTCAACAAGTGCTTGCATGTGCAGGTGAATAAAAAGAAGCACGTCGACCGTGTTGTGAAGTACGCACAAGTGCATCCGTGTTAGTTCCTCCATACTAACACTTACAGATTGACCACCGGCAATGCCTTCACCATCCATCCTATTGGTGTACCGAGTAATTGGAAGTCCAATTGCATCGACATTCGGAATGAATTCAGACCAGTACTCGACTGCTTCTTCTATTAAATAGCGTTCTGCAATGCATCCCTCCGGCCTGGACATATTCATCACATACCCTTTGAGCACTTTCATATATGTCTCTACACCATATATCCATCGCATACGAGCAGGACCACACATCCTTGTCTCGTGTACCAGATGAACGGTTAGGTGAACCATTATATCGAAAAATGATGGAGGGAAATACATCTCAAGCTCACAGAGCGTCCCCACAATCTGTCTCTGAAAACCAAGCAATTTTCTAGGATCTATGACCTTGCTACTCATTGCCTTGAAGAACCAACATAACTTTGTTATGGTTATGCGCACATTTTCAGGCAAGATAGAACGTATTGCAATGGGCAAGAAAGTCTCCATGATGACATGATAGTCATGCGATTTCAGATTCATCAATCTCACGCCATCATCTGATACAAGTCTCTGTAGGTTGGACGAATAACCCTCTGGAACTTTCACATCCTTTAGCGTCTGAAGTAACTCTTTTCTCTCATTCTTGGACAAGGTGTGTGCAGCAGGAGGTAAGAAAGGTTGACCCCTTTCTCTAGGCACATGTTTTAGTTCTGCTCTTATTCCCATATCAATCATATCCATTCTTACATTATAACCATCCTTGGACTTCTTATCAACTAGGAGAGTATTGAGCAAGTTGGCACAAACGTTCCTCTCAACGTGCATTAGATCAATGAAGTGTCTAACATACAACTCTTTCCAATTGGGTAATTGAAAGAAAATTGATTCCTTCTTCCAACTGCTAGTGGGGACACTCTTTGCGAAGCTCTTTCCGTACTGTGTGTCGATATTCTTCATCTCATTCAATACATCCGAACCTGACAATAAACGTGGTGCTTCACCTGTCTCGATTGTGCCATCGAATGCATCGGCCATTGTTTTGTACTTATGCGTTGGGTCCAACCACCTCCTATGTCCCATATAAACAGTCTTCCTACAATGACTCAAGCGAATGTGATGTGTCTGCTTGGTACAACAAGGACATGCATCGGCCCCCTTCACACTATATCCAGATAGATTCCAGTAAGCGGGAAAGTCATTGATAGTTCCAAACAGCATGACCTTCAACTTGAAATTCTCCTTTCTACAAGCATCGTACACATCGACACCCTCATCCCACAGGAGCTTCAAGTCCTCTATCAAAGGAGCCAGATATACATCTATGTCGTTACCAGGTTTTTTGGGTCCTGATATCAACATAGACAACATCATGTAAGTGCGCTTCATGCACAACTCGGGTGAAAGATTATAAACTAACAATATCACTGGCCATGTACTATGGTTGGTACTTTGGATACCGAATGGATTCATTCCGTCAGTTGAGAGTGCAAGACGCAAGTGCCGTGGCTCGTTGCCAAATTCTGGATGTCTGACATCAAATGTTTTCCACTGGGTTGAATCAGCAGGGTGTCTTAGCATTCCATCTTTGATCCTATCATCATGATGCCAAGTTAAATTTCTAGCATCCACAGCGCTACTATACATTCTCCTGAATCTTGGTATTATCGGAAAGTACCACATCACCTTCGCGGGAGATTTATTTTTCTTATATCGCTTCTCCCCATACTTGGGACATTCATCTAGTTCTGCATACTCCTTCCGAAATAAGGTACAATCACCCGGACAAGCATGAATTTTCTGATGTGTTAATCCGATGGACTTGAGCATTTGTTTAACATCATATGCTCTCATAGGCAGTACATTTCCATCAGGCAATAGACTACTAACTGCTTCCAGCATACTTGTGAAGCACTGATCGGACAACTGGTGAGCTGCTTTTAGGTTGAACAATATAAACACAGCTGACAGTTTTGTTGCCTTCTCACACCCGGGCCACAGTGGTAATCCAGCAGAATCCCTTAACTTCTCTGACATATAAGGGTGATCTCGCAGATCACCGTCATCCCCACTCGATGTATCAACAGTCGGTACATCATCGAAAATATCTGCATCCACTGTATCTTCAAACCTAAAGTCAGTTTCTAGGTTGCTTGAGCTACATCTATCTCTTGTCTCACCATGAGATGTCCAAACGGTATATGCTTTATCAATACCGTGAATCATCAAGTTGACGAACAAATTTTCTCGACCACTAACAGTTTTTCCATTCATACATTTCCAACAAAGACATGGAATGTACCGATGGTCGGTGCAGTGTCTAATTGCATGATTACAAAACTCTTCCACCCCATTCCTATACTCCTCTGATAATCGATCTGCTCGAACCCACTTTCGATCCATATAGAACTAGAAAAGACAATATGATTGCAACACCCCAAGATAAGTAGATTTATGCATATAAAACCTAACATAATTTGTTGCTAGTGAAACCTACGTTTTTACTTATATTACCTATTCTTTATTTGTATCCCAACTCAAAAATATATCTCAATCCTAATTTATGCCTAAATCCTACACACATGCATTTGATCAAACACTTGGAGTGCATCATGAAATACATCTCTAAATTAACATAAAAAATCACCAACCAACTCAAAAATATATCTCAATCCTAATTTATGCTTAAATCCTACACACATGCATTTGATCAAACACTTGGAGTGCATCATGAAATTCATCTCTAAATTAGCATAAAAAATCACCAACCAACTCAAAAATATATCTCAATCCTAATTTATGCTTAAATCCTACACACATGCATTTGATCAAACACTTGAAGTGCATCATGAAATTCATCTCTAAATTAGCATAAAAAATCACCAACCAATTCAAAAATATATCCCAATCTTAATTTATGTTTAAATCCTACACACATGCATTTGATCAAACACTTGGAGTGCATCATGAAATTCATCTCTAAATTAGCATAAAAAATCACAAATTAGCTAAACCAAGTCAAACAACAATTAATCCTAACATATAACAACAATTAAAATCAAGTCAAGCCAAGCCAATTAACACTAACAACAATTAAAACCAAGCCAAACCAATTATTCTAACACTAACAACAATTAATCCTAACATATAACAACAATTCAAAATCAAGCCAAGCCAATTATTCTAACAATAACAACAATTAATCCTAATATATATATATATATATATATATATATATATATATACATACATATATATATATATATATATATATATATATATATATATATATATATATATAAAAGAAAATTACCTAGGCGGAGGACGACGGCGGCGGCGGTAGGGGAGGGGGAGGAGGAGGGCGACGACGACGACAATGGCAAGAGAGGAGGAGGAGGGCGACGACGCGAGATTTAGGAGGAGAGAAATGGAGGAGGAGGGCGATGGCAATGGCACGAGACGAGGAGGAGGGCAACGGCGCGAGGTTTAGGAGGAGAGAAATGGAGGAGGAGGCTGGACGCGTCTGTGAAAAAATGAGGAAATTAGGTTGAAGACGTGGTTGGGTATAAGGGTTTCGGGGATTGGAGAGCGGTTATGAACCGCTGTCCAATCTTTATCTTGGACAGCGGTTCTAAACCGCTCTCTAAGTGACTTGCACAGCGGTTCTTAACCGCTTCTTAATTTTTTTTTTTTTAATTTTTTTTATAAAAACCGCTCTCCAAGCTCTCTTTTGGAGAACTCTTTTAAAAATGGCTGTCCAAGTGAAGCTTTGCAAGCTTAAATGTGTAGTAGTGATTCTAAATTATGTAGGTAAATCAGGACCTAATGTTCACATCTAATGCAGCATCAATCGTCACTTGAATGGGGCTGAACCGCTGAAGTCTTGTTAAACGTAAATGAACAGTCACTACAAGGTAATATGCGAGGTAAGTATGCTAAAAGGGGAAGAACTTGTATAACTTTGTGTCCCACATCGAGTACATACCAAAGGTAATATGTGAGGTAAGCAGTATAAAATGGGTAGGAGGTGCACCTGATTCCGTACTTACCTGGACGGGGTCAATGGGCGATCAACAAGGCCCATGGCCTAGGTTGGCGACCTCCATTGCACTTAGGAGGGGCGCCCGCCTAAGGTCGGCCCAAGTGGTCGAGCCTACGTCATAATTTGTGCCAGAGGGGGCCTGCGTTCGCGCGGCCCCTGCCCAGTTCCAGTTTAAATAGTTTAGGCCCAACTTCTTATGTCCGGCCCATTATCATTTTGCAATGATTTTATTGCTGAAACTAATTAATTTTGTTACGCAATGGAAACTCTACTTAAATGTTTGTTATTGTTATTCTTATAGAACACTAGTAATATGAATTTCAAACTTTCAACAATAACTCGAGTGATCAATTGTTTGTTCTGGGAAGAATATTTCGGATTCCCTAGATGATAGTATGTGGTTTGCTTTTTCTTTTATAACAATTATCCCACATCGGAAAAGACCAAATGAAGGTTGAGTGTCCGCATGAATAAAATGAGAGGAGAAATAACTGGTTAATTCACGCAGCTGCGCGGTGAGCACAAAGCGAACCATTCTTTCGCCTTTTACTAAAGAATACCGTGTGCGCGCCGCTATTCAAGCAGCATACACCTTTTTTGGAGGGTTTTTTTTACTAAAGAATACCGTATTGCTCCAGGTGTAAGATTAATGTAATGCTGGATGTTTCTGATGGGAGGTAGAGTGGTAGGTTCCTTGAAAACATCTTCATATTCCAGAAGTATATTCTCCACCCTTTTATCATCTTAGTGGCCTCCTCCATGTATTGAGTATAACTTATCAATAAGACAATAATTTTCACCAACCAATAGCTTTTGCAACCCTTTTCCATAAATGAACTTGACTTCAGCTTCTTGGGTCATAGCCTTAATACTCATTTTCTTCCCATTATTATTGATTGATAACTTCATGTGATTGTAATCAATCTCAATGGGGTTGTATTTGATCTATTCTCATGGCATGGTTTTCATAATTCTCTCAACTCTTCTAATATATATAATTTTTTTCCCAAATTTGACTCTCGTACCCACGTAGTAATCACGTAACATCCAGTTCTCCCTTCATTCTTAAAATCCTGAGAAAGACGAAATTTTCATTTCCTTTACTTAGTGTGAACTGGTTATGCATACTAAAATCAACCAAAGTGTTCTTATAATAGTACTCAATCTGGATGACTTCTAGATCTTTGTGCACTTTACCGTTCCGTATGGAAGTGAACTGCAGTAGGATGAGGGAATGAAGCAATATCTGTGCACGCAATCGTGAACCCACTCAGGTCTGGAAGAAATCTCTAATCGCCTAAATGTTCGTTCTCGCTTCTTTTTATTTTCCGGTAAGATTTCAAACATAGATGGTTGACAATGAGAGAGTGAGTATCCCGTAAATGGTACTCAATGAACAAGTGAATTAATCAAAGTATATTCAAGGAAAAAGTTGAAGATATTACCTTTTTTTTGTTGGAAAAATTAGGAATGTGTAGACGAAAATGGCTATGGAAAACAAACATGGAATAAGTCGAGGCAAGAGTTGGACTCTCTTTTTGTAAGACGATATTGCCCCGTACTCCGGTGCAATATGGTATCATGACAATCGCCCCCAAGATACAATGACTTTAAAGCTTTCCGACCGCTGCACTACGAATCGAAAACTATCGGCGAACGGATTCAAGTATCCGGAACTTTCTTGACACGACTCTAATGCAAATACTACAATTCTAGAATGCCATGTATGCAGAATTGTAGCTGAATGTCTTGAAAACTCACAAAATTATCTTTTTGATCGATGTAAAATTGATTATTGAAATCAATCAACCATTGAAATGAAATGAACAATGTGAGGTAATTATATAGACTTCCAAAAGTCATAGGCAAAAGTTGCGACTCTTAACCATAATCTTTATTTTTCTAAAAGTCGCAACCTTTAGAAATAGACAACTATTCGCCAAAAGGAATTAGTCAATTTTCCTAAACTATTCGCCAAAAGGAATGAGTCAATTTTTCTAAAAGACACATCCTTTTAAAATTCTTTTTTAACCAAAAGAAACGACATTTCATGTCCATAAATCACATTTTACCACTTTTACCATAATAAATACATTCATTAATGTACTTATCCACATATTAAATGACAATAATTTTTCATTCAACTAAATTTGATTTTGAGAATTCAAATACACCAAATTCATTTTCACAAATGAATTAATAAATGTCACTTAATTCATTGGTCAAAACCAAAAATTCCAACATTTTTTTTGGTAGAGGCATTGAATTTTTTGAGTTTAAATCACAAATGGTTCCATAACTTTGATTTCAAATAGATTTAAGTCCCATAAGTTCTTTTTATCGTCGATTTAGTCCCAAAAACTTTGACAATGTCCAATTTTACTCCTAAATCGCCTAAACAACTTCGTTTTGCCATTTTTATTTGGGACGTTACGGTGGATGCTGTGACTGTACTGCCACGTGGCCTATGGCCCATGGCCAAGGTCGGCGACCTCCATTGCACTCAGGAGGGGCGCCCACCTAAAGGTTGGCCCAAGTGGTCGAGCCTACCTCATAATTTGTGATAGAGGGGCCTGCGTTCGTGCGGCCCCAGCCTAATTCTAGTCAAGATTTATTCCAATATTTATGTTTCTTAGTCAAGATTTGTTCCACTATTTATATCAGAGCACTAATGAAATCACATTGTTCGATAGAGTACTAATTATGTCCAATTGTTTAAGTCTGTAAGGAGATTTAGAAAATCACCGTTGAATTGGTGATGGGGAAATCTGCTATTAATAAAGAGCGATTACAGGATTACAACAACTTTCCCAAGATACATGGGGTGAGATACAAGGAAAGTATATAAAGAATATAAATTACAAAAATATACGGTCAAAGTAAATATCTCCTAATATTTATCTCTATTACCCCCAGTCAAGCACTGCGTAGGGTGAAGGCACACACAGAGCTTGGAACGAAGAAACTCAAAAGCCAGACGAGGTAGCCAACTTCCCAAATGATAATCCAAATCAATATGCTTAGCTCGCTTATGAGCCACATGATTTCGACTCAAAAAAATAGCACTCTTATTGTCACATAAAAGAGTTGGCCGAGAAGAAAGGGGTAATCGTAGCTCCCGTAATAGATTAGTAATCCAAACTAACTCGGATGCTACATTCGCCATTTCCCGGTACTCAAATTCACAGCTCGAACGGGCGACAGTAGGTTGTTTCTTGGCAGACCAAGAAATAAGATTTACCCCAATAAAAATAGAGTAACCATAGGTGAAACGGTGTGTCTCAATGCAATGTGCCCAGTCGGCATCAGAATACCCCAAGACAGAAGTATCATGATGCTTGGTAAATGAGAGACCAAAGTGTAACGTACCCTTGACATAACGAAGAATATGTTTCACTGCTAGAAAGTGAGTATCAGTTGGAGAGTGAAGAAACAGACTAACCAAGCTGACAGCGTACGAGAGATCAGGATGAGTGATGGTGAGATACTGAAGAGCTCCAACAAGGGACCTGTATAATGTAGGATCACAGAACGAATCACCATCACTAACAAGAGACTCCCCAGCTGCCAAAGGAGTGGAGACATGCTTGGAATCCAACAGCTCAGCCCACTCAAGAATATCATGGGCATACTTGGCTTGATCCACAAATAAGCCATCAGACGTATAAGAAACCTCAAGCCCAAGAAAACAATTCAAACGCCCAAGGTCTTTGATAGCAAACTCACGATGTGTACGAGATATAAAAGTTTGCAATAATGAGCTGTCATTCCCTGTAACAATAATGTCATCCACATATAGCAACAAATAAATAACAGATGTACCTCGATGAAAATGAAACAGGGAGGAATCACAACGACTCTGAAGAAAGCCAAGACCTGTAAGGTATGAGCTAAATCTCTGAAACCAAGCCAGTGGTGCTTGACGAAGGCCATAGAGAGCTTTCTTTAGTCGATAAACATGATCTGGGAACCGAGGGTCCACGAAACTCGGGGGCTGAGCCATAAATATTGGTTTTTCAAAAACCCCATTAAGGAAGGCATTTTTTTACATCAAGCTGATGCAGAGGCCAGCTGTGCTGAACAGGAAGAGCCAGGATGATACGAACAGTTGCAGCCTTAACAACTGGACTGAATGTGTGATGAAAATCGATGCCAGGAATCTGTGTGAAACCTTGTGCAACAAGACGAGCCTTGTGACGCTCTATAGTGCCATCTGCATAAAACTTCGTACGGAATACCCATTTCGAGCCAACAATATTAGCTACAGACTTGAACCCTCGAGGCTCAGTGGCAACGAGAGCGGACAATAGGGCGGTAGACGCTAAATCGAGCGGATACCGGGGCTTGAATATACCCGTCCAGGCCCATGTGGTCATCGGATGGGGCTGATTGATTCATGCAGCTACGCGGTGAGCACAAAGCGAACTATTCTTTCACCTTTTACTAAAGAATACCGTGTGCACGCCGCTATTCAAGCAGCATACACCTTTTTTGGAGGGTTTTTTTCTTATCAGAAAAACCCCATCAAAACATAGTCAAACTTTAGTTCTTTGTTATTTATTATATGAAAATTCTTGTGTCCTTACAATTTTAGCTCTAACCTTAGATCTTTAGAGCTTGTTTTGCAAGGGTAAAAAAGGGATATTTGGTAGACTTTATGCATTAACACAAACGCAAAAACAGAGCTTGTTTTGCAAGGGTAAAAAAAGGATATTTGATAGACTTTATGCATTAACACAAATGTGAAAACAACTATCACCTTTTACTTGGGAATAACAACTAACAAAAGACAATAAATGAGAAATAACACTCAAGCTTCAAAAACTCCATTGATGGTGGTGAGTTTCCTGCACAGATATGAAGAAGAATTTAAGAGAGAGAAATTGAGAGGAGGAAGAAGAAGGAAAATTAGAGAGAGAGAGATTTGTACAATTTCTCCTTTATTTGTGTGTGTATATCTATAAAGAGCTTGTTTTTTGGGTATTGGTCCAGGTGTAAGATTAATGTGATGCTGGATGTTTCTCATGGGAGGTAGAGTGGTAGGTTCCTTGAAAACATTCTCATATTCCAGAAGTATATTCTCCACCCTTTTATCATCTTTGTGGCCTCCTCCATATACTGAAGCCCCATTTGGTTCACGTGATTGATTGGGATAGGCTAGAATTAGGATTTTAATCCCAACTTATTTACCGTTTGGTTTGTGGGATGAGGGCCCATGATATGCTTCAAGCCCGGGTAGAAAATGTATCAAATCTCTCCATGGAGGGATATGCCAATCCCATGTGAAAGGTGGGATAGAACATATCTCAAGTGCAATATTACAAATTGTCCTTCTATCGTTTGAATAGATTCACAAGAATGAAGTGTATTGTTTCTATTCAATTTCAGGGTGTTTATGACATTTCAATAGGTATATCACATCTAATCTCTCACTCCAATCCTACAATCCAAACACATATCTTGATTCAAACAAATCCAGTCCAATCAATCAAATCTTACTCAATCTCATTCAATCCTATCACACCTAATCAATCCAGTCCCGTGAACCAAACACCCTCTGTGTATAACTTACCAATAAGACAATAATTTTCACCAGCCAATAGCATTTGCAACCCTTTTCCAGAAATGAACTTGACTTCAGCTTCTTGGGTCATAGCCTTAATACTCATTTTCTTCCCATTATTATTGACTGATAACTTCATGTGATTGTAATCAATCTCAATGGGGCTGTATTTGATCTATTCTCATGACATTGTTTTCATAATTCTCTCAACTCTTCTAATTTTTTTTTTTCCAAATTTGACTTTCTCTTACCCACGTATTAATCATGTAACATCCAGTTCTCCCTTCATTCTTAAAATCGTGAAAAAGACAAAATTTTCATTTCCTTTAATTAGTGTGAACTGGTTAAGCATACTAAAATCAACCAAAGTATTCTTATAATAGTACTCAATCTGGATGATTTCTAGATCTTTGTACACTTTATCGTTTCGTATGGAAGCGAACTGCAGTGGGATGAGGGAATGGAGCAATATTGGTGCACGTAATCGTGAACCCACTCAGGTCTGGAAGAAATCTCTAATTGCCTAGTAGACATTCGTTCTCGCTTCTTTTTATTTTTCGGTAAGATTTCAAACATGGATGGTTGACAATGAGAGAGTGAGTATCCCGTAACTGGTACTCAATGAACAAGCGAATTAATCAAAGTATATTCAAGGAAAAAGTTGAAGATATTACCCTTTTTTTTTTTGGTAGAAGCATTGAATTTTTTGAGTTTGAATCACAAATGGTCCTATAACTTTGGTCCCATAAGTTTTTTTATTATCGATTTAGTCCCAAAAACTTTGACAATGTCCAATTTTAATCCCAAGTCGGCCTGAACAACGTCGTTTTGCCCTTTTTTTTTTTGGACTTTATGACGGATGTTGTAACTGGACTGACATGTAGCCTATGGCCCATGGCCTAGGTTGGCGACCTCCATTGCACTCAGGAGGGGCGCCCACCTAAAGGTTGGCCCAAGTGATCGAGCCTACCTCATAATTTGTGATAGAGGGGGGCCTGCGTTCGTGCGCCCCAGCCCAATTCTAGTCAAGATTTATTCCAATATTTATATTCCTATTCAAGATTTGTTCCACTATTTATATCAGAGCACTAATGATATCACATTGTTCGATAGCGTACTAATTATGTCCAATTGGATTTAAGTCATTAAACAAAACATTCTACGAAACCCATCACTCCGTTTCCCAAAGACTCCACCAACATAGAACCCATGTATGGGTATATTGTAGGCTTTTGATCCAAAGATAGAGTTTTTTGCACTTTTGGTCCCATGAACCACGCCATGTTTTCAATTTAATCCCACCTCCGACAGAATATGTCCCACATTAATTTTAAATTTCAAATGTGATCCCACAATTAACGAAATTGACAAACTTGATCCCAAAAACAGACGGCGCTTGACGGGAGTCCGTTAAACCCCAAAACCCGCACTGTTAAATCCATAATTAACCTGTCTTAAATATTAATCTGTGTTAACTAATTAATCTTGCACATAAAAAAAAAAAAACCATTAAACATTTTATCACTTATTTTACTTCTTCACGCTCTACATTTTTCCTCACACGATTCACTACTCAGATGGTCTTTCTTAACACTCAAATCTGCCATTGTTAAAGACCAACTATCTATTATCTTCAACAATCTACACATTTGCAGTGAACACCAAAGTGTAGAGGAAACTGCTAAGCACCATCAATGGCGGAAAAAACCCCTTCAAAAACGAAACCGCCTCATCTCTGCCGCCTTCGGCGTCGCGGCCGCAGCACCAAAAATCCGCCGTCCAGAAGTCAGGCGCCTCCAGGAACTCCAAACCGAAGCTGCGCGACCCCCTGTTCAGAAATCGTTTTGAGAGAGAAAAAAATGAGGGTTCTCAAGGAAAACCCTAAAATCGCCAGAAAATCTGAGTACGAATTGGAGCTGATCGACCACTACATGACGGAGGCGGAGGCGGAGCGGCTCGACCTTTGCCGCCAAGTCCAGGCTTCTGTTATGTGCTTTGCGAATTGGTGTTTCTGGTTTTCGATTTATGTATTGCGTTTCGCTTACAATTTTCCTGTTGCTCTGGTTGTCTTTTCTTTCGTTTCACCGCTCTCGTGAAAGAGTAGTTGCATTTTTCTTGTCTTTATCAGTTTCTTTGTGGTTTTGGAATGTGGCCTGAGAGTTGATTCTTGGTTGGGAATCAATTTTTAGATGAATTGAATTGCTTGTTTTGTGTGTGATTTGGGGTGATTTCAGCAGGGGTGAACCATTCTTAGTTGGGGAAGTATGTTGATCTTCAGTTCTTTGGGAGTAGTTTCAGTTTTCAATGTTCCGGAGGAAGAATGGGGGGAAAATGGGGATAATTTGAGTCGGCTTTACGGGGAGGGCTCCTCGAAGTCGAATGGGGAAGGGCTGAGGTTTAGGGTTTATGTCAAAGGTTTGATGGAGAGAATGGCAGGCGGTATTGGTGTGACGATATGCGACGAGAATGATGGGTTGGTGTTTGAGTTGATTAAGGGTTTGAGTGGGAAAGATCAGCAAGTTAACCAGAAGATGGTTGAGTTGAAAGGTCTGATTGAAGGGCTTGATGCTGCGTTGATGCTGGACATGAAGAGGGTTACCTTATACTGATAATCAGATGGTTGAGTTGAAAGGTCTGCATTGTTCTACTTCGGTCAGTATTCAATCTGTTCAAAATCAATTGCTCATAAACAAAAATATCTTAATCAAGAATGACGATTTAAGTTGTTTACAAACCATTTGTCTTCTTAATTTGGATGATGCAATGCTCCAAGAGTCTTAAGTATTAAGATCTAGTAGTATAAGTATATTTGTGTTCTGTTTTTGTACTTATGTTCCTTGTAAGTGTATATATATATATATATACACACACACATTACATCTGGTTTTAGAATCTTTAATTTCACCGTAATTGATCTGAACAAAATTAAAAAGGTTTTTGTTATTGATTTTGATCAAAACAATGGTGCAGTGCTCATGTTCTTGTATTTGTTTTCCCACAATTTTGAGTTTTTTGAACGGTTGAACCTATGGGATCATATGTGAAAGTAGGACCATGTAGGTTAAGTGGTTAATTTTGTATTAATTATGTTGCATAACTTATGGGACCAAAAATGCAAGTAATTGAAAGGTGGTTAAGTCTTAAATGCGCATTAATTATGTCCCATAACGTTTGAGACCAAAAGGGCAAGTTTTGGATTTAAAAACGGTTTATATCGAAATAGTGGACCACATTTGAAAAAAAAAATTCATCTAAAATGAGACTAATTACATCAAAGAGGGTGAGTTTAGATTAAAAAGTCCTAGGTGGTGTGGTTACTATTATGTTCAAGGACATTTAATTTTAAAAAAATGCAAAAAACTCTCCAAAGATATGAGTCCAAAACAACTTTGATCCCTAGATTTTAAAATAATTTTTTATTTTGCAAATTTGGACTCAAACTTTAGTTTATGAACGGAAACATTTAATTTTTAAATGAATTAATTATTTAATCAAATAAAAGTCTAAAATTATAAGTTAATAATAAAAACTATATAAAAAGTTTGGATATAAATATAAAGATTAGAAAAAAAATAAGTTTCCAAACCAAATAAATAATAATAGTTTATATAAAAAAATTTCAAAAAATTTCAAAAATTTCATATATAAAAAAATCTGGATAAAAAAATTTTATAAGAGATTGTATCATTTGTACAGACCTTTTGATTGAGAGCTCAAGAGGAAAAAGCCTAAGTCATTTTCCTATAGGTATTAGAAATTGATGTGTGTCTTACTAAAAAATGGGTATATGGGTATTTAAGACATTCAACCACCCCTTTTGCAACGTATTCGATCCATTTTCAGTGGACATTTGGGATCCCTTTGAAGGCTTTCCTTTTTCATCGGCCGGTGCGGTGGCTAATGCTCGTATTGATTGGAAAGAGACGCCGGAGGCCCATTTGTTCAAAGTGGATGTTCCTGGGTTGAAGAAAGAGGAGGTGGAGGTGGAGGTTGAGGAGGCCAGGTTCTATTCTGCAGATAAGTGGGGAGAGAAGCAAGGAGAAGGAGGACAAGAACGACAAGTGGCACCGCGTCGAGAGGAGCTCCGGCAAGTTCCTCCGCCGCTTCAGGCTGCCGGAAAATGCCAAGCTGGCTGAGGTGAAGGCGGCGATGGAGAATGGGGTGCTGACAGTCACCGTGCCAAAGGAGGAAGTCAAAAAGCCCGAGGTCTAGGCTATTGATATCTCTGGTTAATCACGAGATGTGTTATTATTGTATAGAGCTGATTGAGATGTAATAAAGTTTCAGTATGTGTTTCTCATTATATCAAAAATATTATCTTTTGAGTTGATGCACTTTGCCATTCCTGTTAGGATTAAAGCAGCAATTATGGAGAAAATAATAGAAATACAAATTAAGGAACACACAATTTGGTTATCTAGTTCGTCAGGACTGACTACGTTTGGGGGCACTACCAAGTCAGGAGATCTACTAAATTTTCGAGTGATGTGGTGATCCAATTACAATGAGTCAAAAGTGTTTAAATATGAGACTTAGGCCAAAAACCCTAATTCTGCCCGCAGGCCTTCCGAACCGCTCGACCACGTCACTTGGTTGAGCGGAAGTGCACGATCAAAGTCTCTGGTCGAGCGCCCTCTGGGCGCTGGAATGGGGGGTGCTCAACCGTGCGGATGTGCTCGACCACGAGCACTGGTCGAGCGCCTCCTGCATGCTGTACTCCGGTTCCGATCAGGCTCCATCAATCCCAACAATCTCCCACCTGGAGACTGACTCCAACTGTAACTTGTCTCCTCCATTTCAACGGTCTCTTTCTCACTGGTAGTAGTGCCGGGCCTTCATCTCAGTTTTCAAGGCCATTTGAAGTCATGCATAACTTCAACTTCTCTAAGGTCACTACCTTAGTCAACATGTCAGCAGGATTCTCACTTTCTCGGATCTTCATCAGCTGTAAGATCTTGTTCTCGATGAGGTAACGTATGTAATGATACCTTAACTCAATATGCTTCGTCCTCGAGTGAAAGGCCGAATTCTTTGCCAAGTGAATAGCACTCTGACTGTCACTATACAAAATACTATCCTTTTGCTCCTTCCCCAACTCACACGAAAGATTCTGCAACCAAACCATCTCCTTGCTAGCCTCAAGAAGCGCGAGCGTGCTCGCCTGCGATTGATCGAGCTACGATCTTTTGCAACTTAGAAGCCCAAGAAATTGTTGTACCACCAAAAATAAACACATACCCGGTTGCACTCCTCCTTTTGTCGAGATCACTTGATGCCAAGTCTGCATCAACATATCCTGCCAACTCAACAATTTTGCCCTCAAAGCACAAAGCTTGTTCAGTAGTACCTCTCAAGTACTTTAGGATCCACTTCACCGCCTCCCAATGATGCTTGCCCGGATTACCCATAAACCGGCTAACTACTCCCACTGCATGTGCAATATCAGGTCTTGTACACACCATAGCACAAGTCGCTGTGGACTAACTCCAGCTTCTGCTTCTTCAAGGTTTCGAAAAACTCAGCCTTTTCTGTTTTCCGAATACACAGTCCTCACATAACCCGATGTCAACTGTCTTGAGGTCTGGCACGTTTACCCTTTGAACACATAACTTTCATCCCCTTTTCACTCATGTGGCCAAGACGACAATGCCACAAATCTGCATTCCCCTTTTCACCTGCAAGAGCAATGCTATCCCGGTGTTGCCTGTCATGTACAACGTTCCCTCCTTTTTGCCTCGTGCCACCACCATGGCACCTTTGGATATCTTCCACGTGTTGCATCCGAAGATCACATTATATCCCTCGTCATTAAGCTGCCCCACTGAAAGTAAATTCCTCTTCAATCCAGGAATATGTCTCACGTCTTTCAACTGCAACACAGTTCCATTTGGTGTCTTGATCTGAACATCCCCCTTCCCTTTGATTTCAGAGGCTCATCATCATCTAGATAAACCTTCCCAAAGTTCCCGGAAGTGTACTTCTCCATTACGTCAGCACTGCATCACGAATGAAACGATGCTCCAGAATCTAACACCCATGATTCTAATGGACTGCTTACGCTCAAGATTAATGCATCTGAGCCTTCATCAGTAGCGGCGTTCGCTGAGTTGTCATCCTTCTTTGGTGCATTAGCCTGTGCCTTAGCTGGTGCCTTGAACTCCCTCTTGTAATGACCAAGTTCATGACAATTGTAGCACTCGACTTGACTCTTGTCCTTCTTGGGCTTATCCTTGCCCCTTGACTTTGATCTTACCACTCAAGGTTGATCTTGGGCTGTGAATGTAAACATGTGTAATATATGAGGTTTTAAGTCCCACATCGAGAAAATAGTAGGGAAACATGGACAAATATTAAAAGCGGGCGGGGGCCTTTCTCTGCACTTACCAAGACAAATATTATTTTATACTTTTTACAACTCTAGAACAAGGATTAAAGTTATTTCATTGCATCTTTTGCATTCACGACACTAAATCGAGGTGGGGTTTCTTCTTAATTGATTGGGTTACTTTGTTAATTTTAAATTTTCATGTGAGTGTTATTATTGTTTGCTACATCTTATAGCTTATGTTATTATATATGGTTGACCTAGCCATACCAGTTATGTATGAGTAAATTGCAGACTTTTGGTCCAAAGAAATTGAGTCCAAAATAATTTTAATCCCTAGGTTTTAAAATAGCTTTTTATTTTGTAAATTTGGTCTCAACCTTTAGTTTACGGACGAAACAGTTAGTTTAAAAATGAATCAATTATTTAATTAAATAAAATTCTAAAATTATAAGTTAATAATAAAAATTATATATATAAAAATTTGTATATAAATTTAAAGATTAAAAAAAATAAAAAATTCCAAACCAAATTCTCCCTGCGTCCTGATTTTGTTTGACAATTTCTAAATGGCACGAGTTTTAATAAAATTGTTGTTTATTACTACTTCCTTCCGAAACTCGATTGCCACATTACTGTGTGCTCGGGTTTTAAGAAAAAAATGATAAAGTGTTGTGTAGAAAGAGTTGTTTATTAGTATTTTATGTGATAAAGTGATGGGTAGTTGGTGTTAAAAAAAATTATTTATTAGTATTTTATGTGATAAAGTGGGTATTTCCATTTAAGGAAAGTGGTAATCAAGTTCGGGACGCCCGAAACGGAAATGTGGCAATCGAGTTTGAGACGGGGGGAGTAGTATTAAGTGGTGTAAATGGATTTATGGAGGGGTATGTATGTCCTTTAAATTTTATGTAATGTAAAGTGGGGTTGGTGGAGCGATTTGAATATCCTTTAGTGACATGTAATGTAAATATGAGATGTTTGTAAAGGATATTGAATGTGTTAAGCAAATCACAAGGCTCACTTTCAAATCTTCCAGTCATGCCAAAAAGTCAGGTTTTGAGCAGGGAAAAATGAGAGTTTTTGAAAAAATGTTTACCCACGAAATAGTGAAAAAGTGGCCCTCCAAACAACTAGGAACATAATGATTCATCTAAAATTTCGAGGTTTGGCAACACGAGAGTACATTGAAGAGACTTTTCGTTGAAATTTGTTCATAGTATGAAATTTATAAGATCACATTTATTTATAAACTAATATCATAACACTTATCAATTGATATTATTACACTTATAAACTGATATCATAGTATTAAATGCTAACTATATGTATTAGCTTATAAGAGTAATACTATTAATTTATAAGTGTATTGATATAAAATTCATAAAATAACCTAGTTTCGCACGAGAATTTGTATAAAATGAACTAATAAATAAATTAAATAATACACCTAATTAACACTGATGGTCTTTGAGGCCCAATAGTACCGGGGTAAATACCCATCTTCTAATCACTATAAAAGCCCATAAGGATACTGTTGGCCCATATCGTTTGTAACTAATGGATATATTATTGGTGATAGAGGGAAAGCACAAGAGGCATCTAGAAGAAGGTGGAAGATGTGCGGCGTTTCGTGAAATTACATGAGACCGCCAGAATCATCTCCTCATCCATATAAATAAATCTCCTAATTCCACCAAATTCCTCACCGAACAATTCACCAAATACTTATTCCGAAATTAATTCATCCAAAACCAATAAAGCAAGCCATCAATTTATCTTACTTGAAATTAAGCTAAAATGTCGTTGATTCCAAGCTTCTTTGGCAACTGCAGGAGCAACGTGTTGGATCCATTTTCACTGGACATTTGGGATCCCTTTGAAGGCTTTCCTTTTTCATCCGACGGAGAAACCACCGCGGTGGCTAATGCTCGCATCGACTGGAAAGAGACGCCGGAGGCCCATTTGTTCAAAGTGGATGTTCCTGGGTTAAAAAAAGAGGAAGTGAAGGTGGAGGTCGAGGACGGTTGCATTCTGCAGATTAGTGGGGAGAGAAGCAAGGAGCAGGAGGAGAAGAACGACAAGTGGCACCGCGTGGAGAGGAGCTCCGGCAAGTTCCTCCGCCGCTTCAGGCTGCCGGAGAATGCCAAGTTGGCTGAGGTCAAGGCGGCGATGGAAAATGGGGTGCTGACAGTGACGGTGCCAAAGGAGGAAGTGAAGAAGCCTGAGGTCAAGGCTATTGATATCTCTGGTTAATCAGGAGCTGTGTTATTGTATAGTGTTGATTGAGTATGTTGTTTGGAAGAATTGGGTCAATAATTTTGTGTTTTTATGTTGTTCTGGCTTGTCAACAATGTTATGATTGAGATTTCTTATTGTTAAATAAAGCATTAGATCAAAATTTGTCTTTTGAGTTGTTGATGCAATTTGCAATTCCATTAAAGGAAGTTATAATTTGGTTGCAAGCTTTGTAGTTTCTTTATTTATATGTTGATAGTGTGGGTTGCTGTGTATTAACAATAAATGGATGAAATTAACAAGATTGTTGTACTTGATTTTGACAATTCTGAAATGGTTGTGGCCAAGTTTCATTCCTCCTTGTCGCTTGGTGATTAACAAAAATGACATAGCATTTGAAGCCATCGAATGACAGGGTAGATACAGGGCATCCAAACATCACAATAGATGATTCGAAATGGAGATTTGAAGAAATTGTTCCATCAGAATAGATGATACAAATGTGCAGTGTGCACGATCTTTTTTATGAGTTCGCTTCATCTCATTTTAAGTTGTTGGATCAGTCGTCATGAAGCCATTGCAATCTTGCTTATGCTTTTATCAAAACTGCACACTGAAACTAAGACCAACTATAGTATCTAGTTGTTCAACAAAAGTAGTTTCACGAATATAGCTTCGTACTGCAGCAATAAATGAACTCACAATACAGTCGACTTCAGAAACTCAACCAATCGATTTAAATTCGAGTAAGACGAATCCTTTGAAATAGCTTTCCCCGCCAAAAATCTAAAACCAGGTGGGAGCCCTCTCCAAAAACTCATCCTCCTAACTTCCATCACATCCCTAACCATTTTCTCAATCAACATTCTATCGCAACTATCTTTCATGTCCAGCCCAATCTTCCAAACCTCATGTTACAAACCTACTATTTGACCTAGTCTGATCATGTATGAGTAAATAAGGCCAACAAAGCATAGGAAGGCCAAACTAACTTTTTTAATTCCATAGGTTTGAAAACGCCCCAACTGCCTGGTATTTAAAACTTCCTGTTGCGCCACCCACCCCACCATCAACCCTCTCGACTTAGTACCTTCCTCTAGCTCCGTCGGAATCTCATTCCCATCCCCGATGACAGAATCGGGTTTATGAAACAAGAACCTCTGCCCACTATTTACCAATTAAATAAAACTCCAACAGCTCATCCCTTGTAAGTATGGTAATACTTAAAAGCTCACATATATCACTGAATTATTAGGCTGAAAGATTAAAGGCGATGCAACTATCGTCCTCCTCCCAGAAACTGCTCGAATAGTGCTGTGATTCGATTCCCCTGATTTCTCTCAATGCTTTTAAATGTGCATGTAGGGGTCCAATAATACATTGGGAATATGGTTACGGATTTGATCAAAATTGGACCTTCCAAATCTTCAAATGTATTCAGTATTAGTCCTGCCGGTTTTAACCGTTCCTTTAGTCTCAGTTTTGATTGCCTGAAATCCAGGATCATCAATGTCTTCAACTGGCAAAATCCTGGAATGTCGCGACGACGCAGAATCGTCTCCAAAAGGTATGCTTTTACCATTAAGTCCATTTCTTTCTTTTTCCAGTATTCCAGTTTGTCTTCTTTCTTCCCTGAATCAAATTTGGTAACAATTAAGGTTCTGCTGGGAAGTCTAATAAAAAAGTGAATTGAGATTTGTTGTTATGTTCATCTTATTCTTATTCTAATAATTGTGTAGATAGACCATATTTTAAACTTTTGAAGATGAAGTCACAAAATATGCTCTAATGTTAAAATTATATTCCTGCGTTTATTCTCACTTTCTTCCATAGATCGATAAGTGTAAAAGTAGAGTAATTGTTTCCAAATCAAGATTCAAAAGACTTAGAATTCTAAAAGGGATAATATCACTTTGGTCCCTAAAGTTTAAGCTTTACTGATTTTGGTCCTCTTTTTTTTCACTCATTAAAATTTGGTTTAGAACTACACTTCTATCCCAAAATTGGTTGATCTCCCATAACCGGCATAATCAACTATTTTGGAGTGGTAAATGAAATGAACTATTTAAAGGTGTTAAATGAGAGTAAATGTATAATTTGAGGTTGATTGATTCGATCAATATGCGATAAAATAACTATGAGATCAAATATGAAAGTAAAAGTATACTTTCATGATCAAGTATGTATTTGCTTTCATGATCAAGTATGTATTTGCATCTTAATGGGATTTTGCAGAAACACTCTTTTTAAAAGTTGTTATGCTCATATTTTTTGAATAAAAAGTGTTTCTACATTTTCTATAGATTTTGTAAATAGGGTTCAAATCTAAAAGTAAGTGAAAGAGGGGATCAAAATTGAAAAATACTACTCCCCCGTCCTACAAATTAAGATAGACTTGCTTTCTATTTTCTTTCGTCCCGCAAACACTACAAAAAAGGCGGGTTTTAACGACGAAAATTAGCGATGGTTGTATCCGTCGCTAAATGCGACGATTGTAGCGACAGAATTAGTCAAACGGTCAAATCCACCATTTTTAGCGACGGACTCCAAAACCGTCACTAACTACGACGGTTTAGCGACGGTTCATCGACGGTTAATTCGAACTGCCACTTCTAGCGACGTCTTTAGCGACGGATATCTAAAATCCTTCACTAAATAGTGTAGAAAACGAAGAGATACGCCCGTTGGGAGCCGCTGTCATTAATTGGGGAAACTTTAGCGACGGTTTTAGCGACGGATTTTTTAAATCCGTCGCTAAATCCAATTCTATAAATATCGCCGCTGCCTGCCCATTCTACCCATCAATCAAATCAGAAAACAACACAAACGAGACAATTTCATCTGTATTCTTCGATATCACAGTAATATTTTAATGTTTTTTTCGTTTATTTATTATTTATATTTAATTGTATTGTATAGTAGTTAATTAATATATAAATTTCATATTTTATTTAGATGGATGCTGGTAATAACGTCCAAACTTCATCCCGGGCGCCTATTCCTCAATGGAGAGTAAGTGTTGTTTTTTTAATTATATAATTAATTAATTTAATATTAATTATTAATTATGTATTTATTTTTTAATGTGTTAGTATTGTACCTGGTCACGAGGCTTCCACTATAGCCAAAAACATCATCATGCGGGTGGGAATTGCTGCCAACGCTTACAATTGGAAATGTGTGCCAACTGACCAGCGTCAATTGTATTTTAAGGAGTTTACGATATAAAATTTACGATATAAAATTTACTTAACTTAATATTTTATTTCAATATATATTGATTACAATTAATTTAATTATTTTATTATATTCGAAATATAGAAACAGACTACGTGGAGTCCCGATCTCGAGACCAATGACGTTTACAAGGCATTTTGTAAGGTTGCTGGAAGGCTTCCGTCGCTAACTATCATCAAACAGGCTTCCGTCGCTAACTACGATGGTTATTTCCGTCGCTGAATCTGTCTATAATAGCAACGGTTTTATGTAACCGCCGTTGTATCCATCGCTAAACACACAGTTTTATTTTACACAAACAGTCGAACCAACTCCATTTTTTCCAAAACCAACACCAAATTTTGTGTAGATAGAGCCGAAAATTATTTTTGAAGTGCATATTGTGTAGCGGAAGCATTTCAACTCCTCAAGAATGATTTTACCGTATGTTTTCAAATTTCTACCGTTTAAAAAAAAAATAGTGTAATGTATATAATTGATAAGTTTTTGTTTTGTATTTGATGTTGATATATATTTTGTAGATTGTTTATGTTAAATGAATGTTGTGATCATATATTGCGTGGATTTCTTTGATGTTATTTGATAAGAATAATATTTTTGGATATTTACATATACAGACGAAACTCTGTCCAATTTTTTGTAGAATTAACATATTGATATGATTTGAAACAGATGGAATATCCGAATCGTCAGTGGATGTATTCGACTCCTCGATTTATCAACGGACGTATAAATATGGAGTTCTTGAATGAAGTTAATAACTTCATTCACTTTGTAATTAATCCGGGTGCAGCAAATTCAGAAGGTCGTATAAGATGTCCGTGTAATGCAAGAAATTGTCAGAACAAGTTATACGGAGCGATTGTTGATGTTCAAACATACATATCATCATGAATGGTTTTGTATCTTATTACTACAATTGGACACGTCATGGTGAAGATCGATGGAATGTTGATTTCAATACACTTGAAGAGTATTACAATGCTCTCGAATACAATGAAGTCAAACCGTACATTCAGTATGTATTTCATATGCGTATCATTTACACTTTTAATTAATTATAACATATTTACTATAATTATATAATATATGATTAATAATATATTGCTTTCAATAAGGATCTATACTGAAGAGCTGCACAGTATACATCCAAACATCTCAGATGCACAAGTAGGTGAAAATATTACTCGTGGTTTTGCAAAGTGGTTCCAAAACTATGTGAGTGTTATCTAACCACCGTTTATTAGTGAATTCATATTATATGTTTACATTTATATATTTAACCTAAAACCGTCACAGGGTTATAATCAACACATTGAGAACCCATTTATGCGGGATCTCAGTAGAGGACCATTACGTCTGGTCAACACATATCAAGGATACTATGTAAATGGTTACAAATTCTATATAGTGGAGTATGCCTCGACCAGATCTACTCAAACAGTGGAGTTTGTATTAACAGTGCAATGTTCAATGGAGAAAGCCAAGACTAATTCGGACACCTACAAGAAGTCGTGGAAGTAAGATATAAGGGGTTCCCTGAGAAGACTATTTTGTTGTTCAAGTTTGATTGGTATGATCCATCAGCTTCAGGAACAAGGATTCATCCCGAATACAAACTGGTCGATGTTCATAGAAGACAAAAGTATCCGGGGTATGATCCATTTGTGTTTGTTGCTCAGGTATCCTAAGTATACTATTGCACGTATCCAGGTTAGAGAGCAAATAATGAATGGATGGTTATTTGCAAAGTAAATGCGAGATCACTAGTGCAAGTTCCTAAACCGGATTCAACTGCCGCGGTTGACGACACTCCATTCCAAACGGAACAAGTTGATGCTCAAACTGAAGTGCATACAGGAGATTTCAATCTTTTCGTAGACTTAACAACTGCAAATCTAGATTCGATAGAGATTGACAGTGGCGGAGAGTATAACGATCATGATGAAAATGAGGATGTAATGATAAAACTTATGAACCTCCCAAGGGGGCAAATCGAACAAGCGTACTTGCACACGATTCTTCGTATTAAATCTTAGCTACACATGTGACCAATAATATTGCCCAAGATATAAAGTATTGAATCTCGTTGATTCTCTACCCGTAATAAGTCAAAGCAATACTTACTAACCACACGTGATCCTATTTAAGGGACGAAGATTAAGAAATAACGAACAACTGAGGTCTAATTCTTCCTAGTTCAATTCTGAAGAATTTGTCCTCCTGTAGGTCCTCTTCAGTGCACTAGACATGCACTAGTGTAATCACTTTGGTCAAGACAAGCCAATCTGAGCGTTACACTTCAACCTTTCACGATGGATTGTTCATTTCCATCTAGGTCGTGAATGGTGTACATTTGGTTACAAGGAACTGTTAATTTAATCTTCTGTGATCTGGTATCACTAAATTAACTACAATGTAACACGTACTATTTATTGAACAGTTATGCAGTAAATATATGTAACATTCGATGATATTCACAGCATCAGTGATAAACAATTTAATTCAGTAAATAAGTCCGAAATTCAGTTTGATTATACAAAGTAAAAGCATACTTTCCAGTATAATCCCAACAATCTCCCACTTATACTCAAAGTCCGCTTTTAAGTATACTACAGCATGTCTCGTGTGGATCCGTGACATATAATGTCACCTACACGAACCTAATAATGTCTCCCACTTATACTCAAAGCAGATTGACTACGCACTTGACAACCATTCCTCCCACATGTCTCTTTGAATGTTTCCAGAGGCAGACACTTTGTGAAAGTATACACTAGGTTATCTTCCAATGCGATCTTTAGCCACCTCTTCATCTCCTCTCATAACGATTTCTCATCTAAGATTCCTTTCCTTCAGTGTGCTTGTTTGACTCGTGGACTCTTGGTTCCCTTGAATTTGCAACTGCCCTTAACAAATATTGCTAGACAAATTCGGAACTTCATCCAAGTCTACTAAGAAGGTCTAGAGCCAAACGGGTTCCATGGTTGAGTCAGTGATGCATTTCTGCTTCACACTCGTCCATTTCATGGCTACACTTCCCAAATGAAAGCACACTACTGGCGAGGCGAGATAGTTTACGGAATCTATGTGCGATTGGAAATCCGAGTAAAAGAGTGTGGCCGATGGGGATTAGACTATCGGTGATAAACCAACATTCTATCTCGAGTTCTTTTTAGATACTTGAATGTTTTTTAAGCGTAGATCAATGTTCTTTCCCGGGTTACTTTGATATCTTGCTACCATGCCAACGCAAAGGAGATATCGGGTCGTGCGTGCGACATTGCATACATAAGGCTTCCGGCGGTAGAAGCATAAGGAATGTCTTTTATGTCATCTATCTCCTTTGTGTCTTAGGGCACATTTCCTTGGATAGATGGATTCCATGTCGAAAAGGTGCGAAGCCTTTCTTGGAATCTGCATCTTTGAATCGTTTCAAGGCGAGTGTCTATGTATGAAGCTTGCGACAAGTCTATCATCCTTTTCTTGCGATCTCGAGTGATCTTGATCCCAAGGATGCCCGGCTTCCCTAAGTCCTTCATATCAAAAACTTTTTGAAAGCCATGCCCTTACGTCCGATAACACCTTTACATCATTCCCGATGAAGCGAGAATGTCATCTACGTATAGTCTTAAGAATACCAATGCGATTCCGACACGCTTTTTGTACACACAACTTTCGAACTCATTTTGATCAAACCCATAAGACTTTATTACATGATCAAAACATTGGTTCCAAGCTCTGGATGCCTATTTGAGTCCGTAAATGGACTTCATGATCTTACAAACTAGGTGGTCTTGGCCCTTTTCAATGAAGCCTCGGGGTTGTTGCATATAGATTTCCTCATCAAGACTTAGTTAAGGAAAGCCGTCTTGACATCCATTTGCCGATTTCAAAATCGAGATGTGCAGCAATCGACAAGAGAATCCGGATGGACTTGAGCATCGCTACAGGTGAAAAGGTTTCATCATAGTCGATCCCTTCTTTCTGAGTATAACCTTTCGCCATAAGCCTTGCCTTGAAGGTTTCCACCTTCCCGTCCGATCCCTCTTTCTCTTGTATACCCACTTGCAACCAATAGGTTTGACCCCATTAAGTGGTTCGAATTAGCTCCCACACTCTGTTATGATCCATAGACTCCATTTACGCTTTCATTACCTTTTGCCAAGAAACCGCATCCTTGTCTTGGATTGCCTCATCATATGTCCATGGGGTCCGATTCGTCTTGGACCGGGAATCAAGTCGAGGACTCTCCTATCCCCATGAATCTCTCGGGCTGTTTCACAACCCTCCCACTTCTGACGAGGTTCGGTTGTGTAAATGTGTCGTTTGGTATGTCATCTTATGCGGTTGGCAATGAGGTTAGCCTCCTTAGCTCACTTAAGGTAATCTCACTTACGGGTCTTCTTTTCGTTCATATAGTCTTCTTCCAAAAATCTAAAGTGGGTGCTTATTACCACCTTTTGATCTTGGGACCATAGAACATACACCTTTTCGTTCCCTCGGGGTATCCTATAAACAACCTTAATTACGATCGAGGATCAATTTCCGGCTTCCTTGTCCAACACGTGGGCGGACACCCCCAAATTCTCATGTGTCTCAAATTGGGCTTCTGCTTGGGTCCACAATTCTTTGGGAGTTTTGGGAACTTATTTGGATGGCACCAAGTTAGAATGTAAGCCCATTTGTTTCTAAGGCATGACCCCAGAACGACTTGGGAAGATCCGCATAACTCATCATTGATCTAACCATTTCCAAAATAGTTATGTTTCTTCGCTCTGCAACCCCGTTTTGTTGAGGGTTAAAGGTGCGATTATTTGGGATGCAATCCGCCGTCGACAAGTAGTTCAAAAACTCATCATTTGAGGTACTTTCGCCTCCACGATCGGATCGTAGAGACTTGATACGTTTTTCTCTATGATTCTCTGCTTGAGCCTTAAATTCTTTGAATTTCTCAAAGGTCTCAGATTCATGCTTCATAAGGAAAATATAACCGTACCTCGAATAATCATCAATAAAAGTGACGAAATACTCATAACCTCCTCTTGATTTGGTTGACATTGGACCACATACGTCTGTGTGAACAATTTCTAACACTTCTTTGGCTCTACTCCCCTTGGCTCCGAATGCCCTCTTGGTCATTTTACCCTCCAAACATGATTCGCAGGTTGGAATTTGGTTCAACTTGGAGAAACTCCAGTGAACCGTCTTTCACCAACCTTTGGATCGTCTTTGGATTAATATGTCCCAATCTTAGATGCCATAGAAGTGTTTCGTTCACGTCTGATGAACATTTTCTTTTACCGGAAATATTTGATGTGTTATAGGATCCATTTCGTGAGTGGTGTGCACAGTTAATTGTATAGAGATTGTCTATCAATGTCCCATAACAGATACACTCATCATTTTGAGAAATGATGTCATTCTTATTAGAAGAAACTGAATTCTTTCTAAAACTGGGTACATAAAGATAATCTCTTAAAAAAAACTTTATCTTCAAAGGATAGGTGCACTTCTCCCACTGCTTTGACCACTACTCATGTAGCACTGCAATATCTGCTACTTACGTAGCATTGCAATAATTGTTACTTACGTAGCAATGCAATATCTGCTACTTACGTAGCATTGCAATAACCGCTACTTTCGTAACATCGCCCAGTGTGATGAGGATCTCACTCCCACTAAGTTGTCGGATCAGTTTGAACCCATGAAGCAAACATGATTAGTGGATCTCGTATCAACTACCCACGAATGAGAAGTATACGCCGCTAAACAAGTTTCAACAACTAGTCCGTGAGAATTACCTTTCTCTCCGTCCCTTTTGGGGTTGGAACAGGCAAACCTCCATTGTCCTCTTTCACCGCAGCTTAAGCACTTCCTATTTGGATTTTCCTTGACACCACAAGCATTCCTCATCTTACCATTGCCCTTGGCAATAGTTGAGTTTTATTGCTTATGGTTTTTGGTCCTCTTCTTTTTCTTGACTTCCTTTGGCCTAGAAGATGAAGACTTACCACTTTCCGTCAAAGCTTGAGTTTGGTGCCCCATCAACATCTCTGCCGAGACCAAGGCTTGCAACAAATCAGCTAGCGAGGCCAAAATGCTCAGAAACTTTTGGGCAGAGAGTGAAGTACCAAATTCATCTGAGTCTCCAGATTATAATCTGCACTCAGAACCTCAAGTTTGTTCAGATGAGCCATCAATTTTGAGGACGTAATCCCTTACGGGTTTTCCCTCCACCATTCTCAGCGACGACATCTCTCGCAAGGTGATCTGACGAGTCTCGCATTTTTAACTCGTCAGTTGGCTCATCTGATTTTGGTGTGTCAAGAATCCACTTGTGCTTTTGTGCAGTTAGGACAATTATAATTTTCCGTTTCCAATCAATATAGTTTCCATACATATTCTATTAACTTTAAGTATATTGAACAGTGGATTAAAAGGTTGCGACATGATGAACTGAAATAAATAATAATATGCATAAGCACAAATATATCACAAGGTTCGATCACATGTTTCATATTAAAATCTCAAAAAAATATGAACATGCACCCAACATCTCAAAAGCAGTTTAAATAAGCGCGTGGGGTGGGTCATTATTTAAACACATTCAAGCGAGAGTTACAAACAAGAACAATTACAAACCTTTAATAACTAGATTAATAGTTGGCTCCCACTTGACCAATATAAAATTGGCGAGGGACTTGGGAAGTATATGCATATCAATTTTATACCTAAGTAATAACCATGATTAAATACATAATTATTATTTTCGCTTTGAAGCGAGCCTCGTGGGGGGTCATCGCCGCCACTAGTAATAATCCTCAATCATCCATTTGAAATTTATTCATGTGAAAGCTATCTTTTGATCGTTCCGTGGGGGGAATTTCTCCAAAAGAATTCACAAATAAATAAATCATGGAGGTCAAAATTAATTCAATTTTATTATTCATAAAATTGTCAATTAATTGTTTAAACATACTTAGTAATTTTCGAAAGTGAGATTTTTCAAAACATTTTCTCATGCATTGCAAATTTAAACATAATTTAAATAAGCATAAAATAATGCATAACATCAAAACAAAAAATTAAACATATTGGGCAAATATATCCAATTGTCATGGTTAATTTTTGTCATGTCTTGATCTTGAGAAATCGTCTTCATAGCCTTCATCGTTCGTCTCGAAAAGCTCCCACTTGACCGTCTTAAAAAAATGTCTTGTCAAGCCACGACATCGACCCATTTCATGGTCGAGTGCCCGCCTAGCACTCCCCGGCCATGTCGAGTGGCGTCCGTGCCTTGTAGCGCCCGGCGCCAAGACGTAACCCGGCAGATTATGCCCCTTTCGGCGACAAGCGGTTCTCGGCGGAAAGGCACAAGATCGGCTCGCCCAGCGTCCATTTTTGGATCCAAAGATCTTTTTAGCCCTCGATCCATTTTTTTATTTAGGAAAAATGGATATTTTCCAGATTTTAGAATTTGGATTTGTAATTTGCGGATCATTGATAGAAATCATATCCAAATACCAAATCCGACTTCTATATACTCCTCCATAAAGTGTAAGAGGTTTTTGGAAGGTCAAAAAAGGGGCGTCTTCTTGAGCATAACAAATTTTTCTAAAAATTCCTATCCTAGTCTTTTCAAAAAAAAAGCAGCGTCTGAGTGGTTTTGTGTTTTAGAAACCAAAGTTCTAAGCCAAAGAAAGTGAAGTATATACTTTATTCGATACAAACTCTTTTTTTGGAAGATCCGCTATGATAACGAGAAAGATTTACGCATATCGTCCAAATAGGTCAATAATATTATAATCGATAAATCAGCCGAATCGAACTTACTAGCGGGATGCCCTAATACGTTACAAAATTTTGCTTTAGCCAATGGCCTTAATCGGAGAAATAATTGGAACAAGAGTCTCAAACTTCTTAATAGCATTATTGATTAGAAATGAATTTTCTAGAGTTTGATTTGATACTACGGAAGGGTTGATTCCACGCTTGAAAGATAGCCAAAAATCTCAAGGGAATGCTTGGGTAATTGGTTTATATAAATGCTTCTTGGATGAAACCACAAAGCGAAAAAAATGTCATTCCCAAAAAGTGACAAGGTACAATTTCCATTTCTTCATGAAAAGAAATGTCCTTTTGAAGCCGAATGGATCTTTTTTGATACCTAATATAATGCATGAAAGGTTCCTTGACCAATCATTTGGTTTGCCCGAAAATCCTTAATCTTAACAAAGATGTTCACAAGGCGTTCTAGTTTTATATAGAAATAAATTCGTTCAAGAAAAACTCGGAAGATGTTGATCGTAAATGAAAAGATTGGTTACGTAGAAAAGGCGAAAATGGATTCATATTCACATACATGAGAATTATATAAGAAGAAGAAGAATCTTTTTTTTTTTTTGAAAAAAGGGAACTGGCTTTCTTTGAACTAAGAATACTATTCTAATTACAATATTAGTTGAGAAAGACTCGTAATAAATGCAAGGAGGAAGCATCTTTTACCCAATAGCGAAGGATTTGAACCAAGATTTCCACATGGCAAGGCGAGGTATTACCATATCTAACACAAAACTTAAATGTGAAAAAAGTGTCCTCGAAAAAGGAAATATTGAATGAATGGATCGTAAATTCGAGATTTTCCTATCTTGTTCGTTTTCCCCTTCTAGACAAGACAGAATTGTAAAGAAAATGGAATTTCGACAATAAAAGCAAACCCTCTCGATATGATTTGAGAATACAAATTCTTGTTCACAGCCCAAAATTGATTTTGGTTAGAATCATTAGGAGAAATCGAAAATGATTTTGTTGATACAATCGAGTAATTAACCGTTTCACAATCAAAAACTGGATTTATTGTCATAACCCTCCGATAAAATCAATTTACTCAAAGCACGATTATGAGCAAATGCATAAATATACTCCGAAAGATAAGTGGATATAGGGAGTCATGTTGTTGAGATCTCTCTAGTGTAAATATTTTTGGATTTCCTCCATTTGAAATTCGATTTGAATTAAAGGTAGAAGATTGGGGGATTATCAAATGATACATAGTGCGTCTGATCAAAACAAGGTATTCTCAGAAAAAATCGATACCTCGGGGACAAATAAACTTATCAGCAGATTCTCTAACCTCTCCTTTTTCCATCCATTTCATTTAATTATTCTATGTTTATGTTATAGAATAACAAGATGTTTAGAAATCTTTTATTTTTTAAACCGAATCGCTCTTTTTGATTTAAAGTAAAAAACTTTCTTTATCAATATCTTTGCTTCTTTTACACACGCATCTTCATTCCATAATGGAAGTGTCAATAGTTAGGATTCATAAAAAAAAAAAAATAGAATCCACTTTTGGGTGAGAAGTGCTTCCGTATTAGGCACTAATTTCTTTTTAACGTCTAGTTAGATCGGGAAATTATTCAAATTAAACGTAAGCTGGTTGCTTGTTATTTCGATAATTAATTGAAGCCATGGGGCTCCTATCCATTTATTCATTCGACCCAACTTTCTTTTTGTTCCGTTCAAGAATTGAAAAAGGTTTTATACCAATCCGGTAAGAATGAAATATCCTTAGAACTCTCCATTGATACGACATGCTATTTTTTCCATTTATTGCCTTTCAAGATCAGTCGTGGTCTTCCAAAGTTTACCAAGGTTACGGACGAATTCGTCACTTCATCCAAATGTGTAAAAGATTCTAGCAAGACTTAAAAAGCCGAGTACTCTACCGTTGAGTTAGCAAGAAAAAAAAACATAGATTAAACAAAACTTCAACAAAGAGTCTATAGATACAATCCAATTCAATTAAATTAATTTTAAACAAAGAGAAAATATATTATATAAGCTGACTTTGAGTTAACAAATCTAAAAAAAATAGATTTTTTAATGGATTCAATACATAAAAATGAATTGATTAGATGAAAATACAAGAAATTGTCAGATAAAAGAAAAAGAAAAAAAAAAAGATCTGAAATTGTCAAAATGGATAGAGCATCTCTTATGTTATCTAGCTTTGTTTCAATCAAAAAAAACCTCTTGTATCAAAGAAAGCATCATTTGAATAAGATAAAGTAACAAAACTATAGGACAAAAATAAATAGACCCAGATCGCTTATCACGATGAATTATATTTGTTCAATACACTTTATTGTCAATATAAATGTTGAGAAAAGAATACAAAGTGGAGAAGAGAAATTGCATTAAATAAAATCCTTTTTGAAATCCTTTGAATTTCCAGTTAATAATGGAATACAATAATATTCAAAATTGTCTTGGATTGACACTACATATCTAATCTACATAGTATGAATACGGAATAAAAAAAGAAAAAGGGGGGCAAGGAGAAAAAAATTAGACAAAGTTATATACAAGTCGCTACCCCCCTGGCATTTCTTTAATCGAATTTCATTTGATTAGGCAGAAGTTCCTTAAAAACTTCCGCTTTCTTTAAAAGATTCTGAACAGTTCCCGTGGGTTGAGCACCCCTTTCAAGGAAATATAGAATAGGAGGAACATTTAAAAAAGTTTGATTCTTCATTGGATCATAAAAGCCCACCCTTCTAAGATCTTTTCCTTCTCTTCGGGATCGAACATCAATTGCAACGATTCGATAGATGGCTCATTGGGATAGATGTAGATGAACAAGACCCCCCCTAGAACCGTATAGGAAGTTTTCTCCTCGTACAGCCAAGAGCACCCTTATTGAACAATGTCGAGCCAAGAGCACCCTTATATATATATATTCAAATTTAACATATCAATAATAGAATATTACATATTCGTATATATATATATATTCAAATTTAACAGGTCAATAATAGAATATTACATATTCGTATATATATTAAATTGTATACTCTTAATCATTTTGCAGACCCGTAAAATAAATCTGCACACTAAAAAAAATTTGCACACCCGTAAAAATTATAGAAAAACTGCAAAAGATGTCATCTACCACCATTTAAAATCTAAAAAATCATTTATGGTGCAAAAATTTAGAAATCTGCAACAAATACATGAATAAAAAAATCCAATACAAGTAAATCTGCAACAAACGATCCATGAGAAAAAAAGTTTTTTGGTCCCATAACTTATCTACTGTCCATTTTTCGTCCCAAAAAATTTAAGGAAAAATTACTCAAAAAAACACTTTTTCAAATGCTCATATTCTAAGGTGTCATGCATTTTATGTATTACTCTAAGGTACCATTTACACCAATTTTGCCCTCAATTCAATTTTCTTTTTATTTTAAAATTTAAAATAAAAAACAGATGCCCCAAGGCCCAACCACATTAATCAATAACCCCACCCACACCATTTCTTCATTTTCTAAAAACTTACTACCGCACCCCACTTTTCCAGACCCCCAACATCTCTCTATTTCTGCGTCATCTCATCCATCTCTTCATTTTCTAAATACCACCCACCACCAACAGCCGCGGCCTGGCCCGTAGGCTGCCATGGCCACCCAAGTCGCTGCCATTCACGATGTCTGACCACCACTCACGATTTTCTCCCGTCAACGAGCCAACCACCATTAGGCGGTTCATGAATTTGGGTGGCCATGGCGGCCTACTATTAATTATGAATTTGTTGGCTTCTGAATGTAAGTAAGTCTTCTGAAGTTTATACGAGTTGGTGAGCTCTAGACTTCTAGTTAGGTGAATGGGATAGTGCAGTATCATGATGGCTCTACCACTTTTTCAAAAACAGAAAAAATAAAATGGGATTTATCTTTACTAAAAGGAATAAGAGAATTTTCGGTATAAAAGTTTGAATTGAAAAACTTGTCAGCGTTGGCTTTATTCAATGAGTTAAGCATCCTAATTATAGTGGGGAGACGTCAATGAATGGCTAAGATTATGTCCACATACTTCTAATACAATGGTCATCATTTTTTAATTAGACTCTTCTAGTATGATGGTCATGATTTTTTAATGACTCTTCTAGTATGATGGTCCAATTGAAAACCAAAATGGAAAATTGCTAATACTATACAATTTTATTTATAAAATTTATTCATAGATACAAAGAAAATTGCATATATAATCAAAGTTGCATACGAAAATATAAATATATTTATTATATGTAATTATTTTATATTTATTAGTTAATTGTAATCGTGAAATGTACCTATTAGTATGCCTCCCAAACAAAATAATACACCCTCCGTTTCATTTTTATTTGAATCTTTGTCAAAAAAAATCCGTATTACATGCTTGATAAAAAAAAATTGCATCCTATGTTATTAATTTTTTTCAGGCTAAAATTAATCTAATTATCTCATTTAATTTACACAATTGTCACTACTTTATCGTTTAATTTTCATCAAAAGTAATTTTATCTCATTTAATAATAATAAATAATTTCTACATCAAAACTGGTGCAAATAAGAACGGTCCAGGAGAGCATGATCTAAAAATATAGATGTACAAACTTATAGAACAAAAATAAATTTTTTTAACCGTGATATATTTTTACATTTATCATGTATTATGTCTATCACTTGAGCACATCAACTACAAAACACACGTTGAGGTAAATTAACTAAATTATTAATACAAGAAAATGAATCAAACATGACTACGAGGAAATACTAGAAGTTGTAACATCACATGGGTTGATAGATCGATCAGCGAGAGAGTAGTAAATCTTTGATGTAAGAAATAGGAAATTTTAATTAAGGCTAAGTCTTGTATGAATCCAAGTGCACCGTGTATTCATAATACATTTTAAAAACATGCAATTTGTTATACTGAAAGATGCAACTTATTTACATTTGGTGTCAACTTATTAATATGAAAAAATAGTTGCATGTTTCAACAGAAACAAATTACATCTTTTCAATATAAAAAAGTTATGTGTTTTCAAAATGCACACCTTGAAGAAGTCAATGGATGATCTGGACGGATCATGAAACCCACTCTATAATCAAACACAAGATTCAAATGATGAAATGAAATCAATCAAGCCATCAAGTGCTTCATATGAAGAACCACCTTCATTCAAGCAAAGATCAACCTTCTCTTTCAAACAAAACACTCTTTCCCTAATTCCTTCGCCTTCTCTATTTGACATCAACATTCTTATAGTGTCTTCAATTTCTCCCCTCTCTAATCCTTTCTCCAACTTCATCCCGATTTTCCAAACATCATTCACATATCTAGAGTTCACCATCTGATCACCAAAGAAAGGAGAACAGATCATCGGAACTCCTTCGCAGATGCTCTCAACTGTCGAATTCCATCCACTATGAGTCCAGAAGCCACCAATGGACGGATGAGAAAGAACTTCTTGTTGTGGGGCCCATTTCACAATATAACTTCTTTCACTAACTAAATTCAAGAACTCAATTGGAAGCATTTCTAGCCACTCTGACCCATGGACTAACCCGGGTCTAACCACCCACAAGAATGGCTGCTCACTATTGGCTAACCCCCAAGCTACTTCTAGAAGACTCTTTTCATCCATTGCTGCTATACTCCCGAAGCTTACGTAAAGCACAGATTTGGGGGCTCGTTTATCCAGCCATGAAATAGAACTTGTATCTTGTGTCAACAAACTGCTTGAGGCAGCTGAAAAGTACTTGTGGAATGGACCAATTGGGAAAATTGGCATGAGAAATTGCTCATCAATTAGTTTTGATAGCTCGGGTTCTTCAAGTTCTTTAAATGTGTTCAAAATGAGGCCTGAAGCTTTCTTAGTTTCTTCCACAATGTTATGAATAACCTCGTATAAATCCTCTGGGTTGTGAGTTTCTATTGTTGGAATATCCTTCACTTTAAGAGGTGGGAGCTCAAGGATTGCAGCATCCATTTCAGAATCTGAAACAAATAGGAAATAGAGGACCATATTTTAACAAAGAATTCATACATGCAAAATAAATGTTTGAAAGAGTCTTTGGATCTGGGACAGGTTCTGCTTTATCCCAAGACCCACAATGCCAGGAAAATAACAGACCCGGGACCCATCCCGCTTATACTGAAGTTAATTTTAAAATACAAAATATCTATATTTTAACATAAAATAATTGGAATTAGAAATATGGTCAGCCTGTATGTAGTGACATGAGGTTAACAAGAACGAACGAACGTACCTCTGTTGGAGATGTATCCCTTTTCTCGTAGAAGTGGAAAAGCAGCGAAAGCAAGAAACGAGCAAACACTGCTAGTCCGAAGGACAATCCTTGGCAGCTTTAACATATCAGCAGCGGCTTGTGTGGAATACCACATAGCATCTGTAATTAAGCACACAACACGATCATTTAAATCACTGGAGCATAACTGAGCCAAGCAATGGTGAAATGGCTCGATACAGCTCGAAATGAGGATTTTGACGATGAGTATAGGATCTGACACGGAAGTTCCTGTATCCGATAACCCATCTGGAATGAGATGAAAGGTGAAGTGAGGGTACTTGGATGTGTTTGGAAAGTTGAATCGAGTGTGAAAGATAGAGATAATGAATCCTTTGGAATGAAGGATACGAGCGAGCTGAATCATGGGATTGATATGCCCTTGAAAGGGTAGTGGAAAGAACAATATCCTGCATCTTTTCCTCTTATCCATGGATCCACAGATATTCAATCAAGGCTATTTTGGAGTTCAGATATAAAAACATAATAAAACATAGGATGGCACAACAGAACATGGATATTTATGAATTATGACCACGTGAGAATGGACCACCACAAGTTGGCCTGTTTATCTGTCAGAACTTATATCAGAGTATTCCAGAAATTTCATTTTCAGAGTTTGATACTTAAATATTGTTATTCAAGGAATCTATTTTCTAATCCTTCATACATTTTCCTGCAATATGATTAAAGTTAACATAAGATTTCTCACAAGATTAATCTCATCATGGTTTTCTATACTTCATCTAAAAGTTATGTATTACCTGAAAGAATCGAATTACAACACGCAAACATGATGGAGACTTAAGCTGGAAAAAAAACCGGCTCCATTTAAAGCACTACTTTTGAAAAAAAATGCATCTTTCAGAATTTTAGTACAACAAGGTCCCATCAATATGTTAAAGATGTCTGTAGGTACATTTTTTTAAAGCTAAAGTTAAAACAAAAACAGAAACTAACATAGGTATCCAATTCCAAACAAAGATTAATTGCACATTAAATTAACGTAATCAAAAAGATCAGAAGAATGAGATATGATTCACCAATCTGCTTAAGGATTCATATGAAGAACCCCCAGGTTGAAGACAGAGATTAGCCTCTTGTTTCAAACGTAAGGCCCTTTCTCTCACCTCTCCCCCTTCTCTCTCCTCCAATATCGTTTTAATAGCCGCCTCAATCTTATCCCTTCTTAGGCCATTCTCCAAACGTAAACCAACTCTCCAAACGTGGCCCACATACCGCGAATTCACCAGCTGATCAGTGAAACACGGTGAACAAATCATCGGTACCCCTTCACAGATACTCTCTAGAGTCGAATTCCATCCACTATGAGTCCAAAATACCCCCACAGAAGGATGTGCCAACACTTGCAATTGAGGGGCCCACTTCACTATGTGCCCTCTTCCATCCATCATCTCTACAAAATTTTCCGGCAATGGCTCTAACCATTCAGCACCGCGAATCAATCCAGGACGAACAACCCATAAAAATGGACGGTTGCTGTTGGCTAGTCCCCAAGCTACCTCCAAAAAGTCCTTCTCTTCCATTGCTGCCATGATACCGAAGCTCACATAAATGGCTGATTTAGCCTCTTGTTTGTCCAGCCAAGAGATTGAACTATGATCTTCAGCAATTAAACTACTTGAAGTGGTGGCAAAATGCTTGTGAAATGGACCCAACGGGAAGATTGGGATTCCAAACACTTGGTTTGCTTTAGCAATTGCTATTTCTTCGAGTTCTTGAAAAGTGTTCCAAATTAACCCTGAGGAAGCTTTTGTTTCCTTTACCATGTTTTCTACAAGCTCGTAAAGTTGCTGATAAGTTGCTGCAATCTCCTTATTAGCCATGGAGATCACCGGAAGATCTTTGATTCTAAGTGGAGGAAGCTCTGCAACTAGCTCTTCCAATCTATCATCTGCATATCATAAGCAGCACATGTGTAAAGCAATCTCAGCCATTATGAAGTATCAGAGTTCAAGATTAGTACTTATTGTGCTTATCCTTTCTATAATCTTCTACTTTCATTTTAGATCGAGGGATTGATTCATCAAAAATCACTTAAATAACATGGTGAGAGATTCTGAACAGATCCAAATAGCTTCAATAATTCAAATCTACCCTTTAAATCCTCCAATCCAAACACAATCTTACAAAACATTAAATCTACAAACAGGGAAATATAGCAATTTCTAAAACCCAAGACAGAATTTAAAAAAAAAAAAAAGGAATAATTGCAAACCCTAGAACGCCAAGAAACAAACCTTGAACAGGGAGATAACCCTTTTCGATCAAAAGTGGAAAAGCAGCAAAAGCGAGGAAAGAACAAACCGCTCCGGTTCTCAAAGCAAGCCTCGGAAGCTTCAAACTGTTACAAACAGCCGTCGTGAAATACAACACGGCATCTGAAATTAAACACGCGATCGGATCTCCCGACGTATCTGCTAACAATTGAGCCAGCGCTTCTTTGAATGGTTCGGCGCAGTTGGTATTAAGCTTTGCGAGATACGACAGCAGATCCGTGTTCGAAGCTGAATCGGATTCGGATAACCCATCGTCGATGGGATAAAATGAGAAGTGGGGATAATTTGAGGGATTAGGGGAATTGAGCTTTATGTGAAGAATTGTTATGGAAAATCCTCTTGAGTAAAAATTGTTTGCTAATTGTATGGTGTATACTCAATTGTTTACACGATGCAAATATTTTAAAATAAATCTCTGTTTTTAATCAAATTTTCATCAATAATTGTATTTTAATATTGGTGTTTCGTTTTGATATTTTTACGATCCACAAGTCAAAAAGTGCAGACTTCACAAATTCTAGTTTAAACACTTAAAAGTTAAAAATCTTTTAATTATTATTTTGAGTTTTCCTCTCACATCTTTTTAAAAATAAGATTTTTGAAAATTGTTTTAAGATTTCAAAAAATTTAAATTTTAAAATAAATTCAAATTTCATTTATTTTTCGTTTTGATATTTTAACAGGGCGTAAATGATTTTAAAATATTCAATTTATTTTTTTACTAATATAATAGGGCAAATGATTTTTTTTTGAAAAAAAAAAAACTAATAAGGCAACATATTTCTAATTAAGTCATAAAGAAGAGCAATTGAATTGAGGATGAGTTAACTTGTAGGACCTAAGATTTGCACAAAAGTATTGTATCAAAGCATGCATATAATCATTATAGAAGGTCGAATGTTTAGTAGAAGATATGTAGCACTTTCCTTGTAAAATCATTTCATGTGACACGGTTGAAAGTTATTAAGTAGTTAGATAAAAAAAAAAAAATTAGGCGTGTATTAGGACAAATTCTTTTTAAAACACTCTAAGTGTAAAAAAAAATCACTTGTATGCAAGAGTTTAAGTAGTTTTTTTTTTTTTGGAATTGGGAGTTGCCCCATGGGTTAGTGGGTGACTCGGTGAACGATAAACAGTTAAAAAAACTGTATGGTGTATACTCAATTGATATTTTGTTATTTTTAAGGGTTGAGTGTAAGGAAAAAAAATTAATTGTACTGTATATTTTTTTAAACATATTTTTAGTTTGGAAAAAAATGTACAAAGTTCTGCATTTAAAACATGCTTGATCATAACCCCGTACCCCACACATAGGCAGGAGGAAAGACCCGGAATTTAATTTCAAGTGGCAATTAATTTTATTTGTTTTTATTAAAATGGTGAAACAACGTGGTCAAAGTATCACTGTCAAAGTGAGACATTCCAAGAACGAAAAAAAAAATCATTCCATTACCTATATATGATTTTACTATAATTAGATTTACCAAAATTGAAGAAATCTTGCAAAATCCTAGGCGCTACATTGGAAATTTTAAAAATGAGACTTTCAGAACTGTCAATATCACATGTAGTTGTCCTTTTTTTTTATTATTTATTATCAAAAATGAAAGTTTACAACACTAAATTGCAAGACGTATACAACTTACACTTTTTCTTCATTTTTACTATTAACGAAAAAAGCAAAATTTATGCATTCGTAATAGAAAAATATAACTAAAATTATTGCATAAGGGGAGTCTCAAACCCTATCCTAATCCTATTGACAAATTGACTATTGATGATGGGTAGGTCTCATGTAATGGTGTTCAAAAGTTAACCATTTTTTTCAAAGTACAAATATATCATGTTTAATTTATTTTGTTTTTTTATGATGGGTAGGTCTCATTTAATGCTGTTCAAGTAAACTATTCTTATCAAAGTAAAAACATATCTTTTTTTTTCCGCTGATTATTCTTTTTAAAATTATAATTTTTTATGTTAAGAAAGTATTTTTTTGTACGCTAAAAAAGTGTTATTGAATTCACCGTAAAATTTATGTGAACCTGATTCGCATAGTGTGGTTCAACCTTGGTGTGCTTCATTAACCTATGAATGAGTTTGTTTTACACATCGTTTTCCAACTTGAAAGTTGAAGCCATGATGGAGAATTGAAAATATATAAGTTATATCTAGACTTGGTACCGAGGAGGGAAATTCCCGTTTCCCACTATGAGAATTTTTTAATTAGTCCCTTGGAAGACAGGGATAGGAAAAATCATCCCCTGTTGGCATGGATATTTTATATGTATATTAGATATTATTTATATATTACTCAATATCATATATATTTATAATTAATTTTAATAAATTAATGTATTTTATATTATACTATATATGTATCTTTGTATAATTAACATAATATAATTAAAAATACAAAAATAAAAAATATATATATTTAATTGGGAAGGGGGATTCCCCATGGGGACGGGGAGGGAGGAAAAACTTCTCCCATTATTTTTAATTTCGCGGGGAATGGGATAGGTGGGGATTCAGATTTGATGTTGTACAACACAACTATTCTCATTCTTTTTTTCAAGGGAGGATATGGGACTGTCTTATTTGAAAAAAATTCACCCATTGGATCATACAACGCAGCGCCACATACACGTCCATGGTTTTCGTGGTGCGGGTGTGTGTGATCCAATGGTGAGGAGGGTGCACAACACCGAATCCCTTCCCTAGCATGAAGTCATATTTTCGGCCCATTCGCGTAGACATGCTCAAACCGAACGAACCTTGGGTTTTGGAATCGCGGATTCATTATGGATGGTTTCCACGATTCCTAGTTTGGAACCAAAGGAAAACAAGTAAAACCCACGGTTGATTTCTTAATATTTAGGTTCTAGCAAAACGAAACGAATTCCGAACGGGTTTGAACAGGAAACCGCCTCAATTTGAAAATTTTAATTATTATGGAAGTTGAGATCCACTTTGGCCTTGACATTAAAGAGCTGGGGATTTGAGATCAAACGAAAAATCAAGAAAATCCGAGATTAAATAATAATTCTTTGGAACATATCTCAACTTATTCATAATTTTCAAAAATGGTTCCGGCAACAATATTTTATTTTAAAACCTTTATTGGACTACCTCCAGGAGGTTTTTAATGGACCTTGAATATTATTTTTTTTTTTTTCAAGATTTCATCTATAAATACCACCTCATTCCACTCCAAAATTCACCCCAAAGTGATTCAACTCATTACTTTCTTCTCATCTCTCTCAACTCTCACTCAATTCTCAAAGTTTATTATTTACATATTATTTACATTACTTACATATTACATACACTACACTACACTATAATTTATATATTAGTATATTACACTAAACTATATATTATACTACACTACATATTATACTACACTATATATTACACTATACTACTATACTACATATTAGTATATTACACTACACTATATATTATTTACATATACACTTACATATTATGGCAAGCCATCAAAGCAACAAGGGTAAGGGTAAAGGCAAAGCTTCTTCCACCTCTTCCGTTCGTCTTCCACAACCCCGCCACCGCAGACCGGATCGAGTGGAGTTTAGATGATATTGAGGCCACACTTGGTCGGTTATGAGAATTCTCTTGAAGATGATGCTATACCACGAGGTCCACGACGTCTACTCAAGAAAAGAAAGTCAAAACCACCCAACCGACTCAATGCCGAGCTAACTCCAACCCCAACTCCAAGTCGAGCTCAACTTAAGTGGGATATTTTTGCACGTCACTTTAATAAAGTGTTCAACGAGGATGGTACTATTAAAGTTCATTGCAACTATTGTGAGAAAATATATTCTTTTTTGTCAAAGGAGGGATATGGGACATTCGAGAAGCATTTGAAAAAAATTCACCCGGATAGAGTTGGAATTAGTTCAAACCAAGCACAACCGTGGATTCGTCGGCTCTAAATTGGCGGTGGTGGAGTTCAAGGTGAGGTAAGTGTTGGGGAATGATTTGCACATCAAGATCTATAAGCATGGGGTGAATATTTAAATACAAATTTAATTCATTAATTATTACTAGCATGAATTAATCCTATATTAATTCAAATAATAATTGCAACAACATATCATGCATATAAAAAGCCACGTAAAAACCTACGCATGCGGAATCTCTACGGGTTTACGTGAATGTACCTCTCGGGATGGGATTGACTTGATTCGGATGGACTAACCAAAAAGGACTTCCCAAGTATTCCCTTAGCCCTTGCTCAACTATCCGGTGGAAGGACACTTGTCGAACAATTAACAAAAGGAATAAAAAAAATAAACTTTTGTTGCACCACCTTTGTGGATTTGCTAATTTTTCCAAAGACATGGAATTGTACTTAGGAATGAAACAATCATCCCCTATTTATGGGAGAGAGGTGGTCGAATTTTTCATGAAAATCAATGTGGGAAAAAGACTTTTCTTGATCACCAAGAAATCTTGAATATATCTCCTATATTCTTTTTCCCATAATTAAAATATTCCACAAAAATCCCACCTCCTCAATTATTATGGAATTTTTTGAAAAAAAATGGTCTTGCAAGTTTCCAAGATTTGGATCTTCTTGAATTTATGAGATATTCTTGTATTTCAAGAAATACATATCTTCCATAATAATATCTTTTCAAGAAAATCTTTCTTGCCCATTATATTCAAAAATTTGAAATAGGACCTCACTAATACATTTGGGCTTGGGCAATTTGTGAAAAAATGACCTTGGAGGCGGTTATAGCAGCTCTCCAAGCATCAGTAATCAAGCTTGGGCGGATTGATAAAAAATTTGTCGAAAAAAAAAGACGACGGTTTTTAACGCTTTTGAATAATCTCGACTTAGAATGGTTGATATAACATTGTCAAAGCTAACTGGACAATAGTTATCAACAAATTTGTCAAGCGATATATATTTTTTTTAATTTTTTATTTTACATAGACATCGGTTGAAAACATTGTCCAATATCTTTTTTTTTTTAATTATTAATTTACATTTTAAAAATCTTATAATAAAACTATAAACCAAAACTTATATATCGTCAATACCATATAACATAAACAAAAAAATCCTATAATAAAACCATAAACCACATATATATACCAAAACATCGAAATATATAAACATACAATCATAAACATCGTCCAATACACCAAAAACATGAAATATATATCATCACAAATATATAATTTAATTACATGCTACCAATATTTCAAACAACATTCTCTCAATATTGATCGTATGAATATAAAAAGCGATTGTAAAAGGTACCCGAATCAATCGTTTTTTCCATTTCTCGATCTTTTCTTAGAGTAAGACTTGAGCTCACGTTCATAGACAAAGCTAAAAACAACGAATCAATCAATATAGTATGAATTTTTATTCAATCAATAATAATTTAAATAAATCAATAATTGACTTACATTGGGAGGAATGTTAGATTTATAGAAACACGGATTATATCTTCTATAAAGCAACAAACAAAATGTCACAATGGTCATTATCTCTAGATTTGCCTCGGAACACCGTTGATTAACAATATAATCACGTATTACAATTATGATTGCTTTCTATTAATTAGTTTGATAATTTACTAAATTAAATTTACCTTAATGTTAATCCGGTTCACTTTATTTAACACGGATCTTGAGCCCGACTCTGAAAAGGCGACTCGATACATCGTCATCTGCTTATTATTATTATAATTAAAAAATAAAAATAGATTAAATATGCATAATTTTAAAAGTAAAACAAATCATTGTATAGAATATTAAAAATGAACTTACGACTTCCATATATGAAAGCGAGATCAGGCGATTAGAATAAACTCCATCATGAAATTTGGGTCCATAAAATACACACTTAATGTATTCATGTGTATGGCGACCCGACGCAATGGTTCCTATATTATATTGAGAGTATTAAAATTAGCTGCAAATTTAGCATATATATGTGCAAATATTATAAACATGAATACAAATTTTAACGAAATGTTTATCACTCACCCCACATTTGTTAAAATAATTAAAAAATGAGATGATCGCTCGGTTAGATTTGACATGTGATTAACGAACCCATCCATGGTCATGTACCTATCTATCACCCATTCGCAAGAACACTTGGGGGAGACAAAGAGTACATTCCACTTGCTCGGTTATCTGCGGAGATATAGCTCACCCAAATATCTTTAACCAACATATATCGATAATTAATATTTAAAAAGAAAATTAAACTATACAAAGAAAGTGAATATTGAGAATTAGTAAACACATACGAGGTAAAGGGCTATGGTGGTTGCATTCAACCACTCGTCATTCAAGACTTCACGCAGCATGTTTGTTTCATTTGGCCGAATTCTTGGAAAGTATACGATGAAAGTGAGCAAGCATGGGAGGTGTGACGATATCGAAAGCATTAGGCGATACCATCCGGTGCACCCTAGGCTGTAAATGATCATCGTGATCTAAGTCTCCGGTCATGGGATAACCAAGTCTTAAGCCTTGATGGAGTCCTTGATTTAGCCTCATGTGGGAATTGGGCAGATTCTGATTAATTTGCAATATTATTTAGAACCACAAATAAGATAATGAACTTTAATAAAAAATATTTTACCCTCATGGTGCTAGAGACCAAGTTGCTCGGCCATTCGATGAAGTGCCTTTTCCCATTTATTCCGAGAACATTCCTTTTTGTTTATGGCGGCTTCATCGATTGGTTTTAACACGGTGAATCCTCCTCTCCGATTCACGGGTACATCAAATCGAGTGTGACCCTCGCAAAACCGGGGAGTGATGGGATGACCATGAATCATTCCATGGGAGTTGTGCAACGAGCTGTGGTACAAACCGTCGGGATCCTCCGGATCTGGTAGCAAAAGGTCGTTGGTGTTTTTGAATAAGATATTTAGTTAGAAAATTTTAATACACTAGTCTTTAATTAAAACAAATGTGAGACATGCATATCGATACACGTGAGGCGTTTTGAAGTGCCTCAATAAAGTTGTCCCTAGGGGTTAAATTTGAAAACATAGCATTAGCGACACTATGTTCACGACTTGCTCCACTTTCGGCGACATTCCGTGGCTCGATCTTTTCTCGAGACCTCAAAGCGTTCCACATCTTTGCCAACTTAGCAACTGTTCCGTTAGTATACCCACCATATTCATGGCTTGAAGACCAGTGCCATTGCTAAAGATGTCTTCATCACGCCATATCAAACACTCCGTGGCGGCGAGATGCTCTGGCGACCCATAGCCGATCAAGCAGATCATCGGGGCGATCATGCGAATGTCTCGGACGTCATGGTGCGAGATAGAAGCTCACGAATCACAAAAAACAAAAGATTATTATTTAATTATTTGTTTATAAATAATAGTTTGTAATTGAAAGATAAATTAATGGATAGATTACCCTTCTAACCCCGATGATCGTTGTGCATTGGGATCATGAATATTCCGTCTCGACCCTTTACGGTAGTGCGAAATAAGTCTTAAAGCGGGTAACAATAAACTCACTCTCTCCGATTTTTCTTCTTTCCTCTTTCTCACGATAGTGATGAGCGTGTCCCTTTTTATTAGATATATTAAAAGTGAATATAAAAAAAAATTAAGAGTTAGGATTTTGATCTCACCATATTTTCTCTTATTAGAGCTTTGCATAACCTTTGTTCGATCCACGATATCGCGCCTCCATCGACTTGGCTTGATTGCGATTTTTATTGCTTCGATCCTACAAATTATAATAGAAATATGATAAAAACCTTTGAAAAACTTAGGGCATTAGAAATTGAGGAAATGACATTGATCAATTTTACACGAAATCATCCTCCATAGCTCGCTCACAAACTCCTCGGTATGGAGCCACCATAGGGCTATTACGTCTGTGGGGGGCGGACTAGCCGAGTAAAGACCGATTTTTCGGATCTCGTGTGTTACTTCTCAACCAAGTCCAGGAAATTCTTGGCCATTACTCCACTTTGCGACAATATTTTTCTTCTTCTTTGAGGTCAAGACCTCACGAAGGTAGTCTATACGCATATAACATAACAATTTAGTAAATTTAAAGGGTCATACTACAACTTTCAATAAATATATAATTAACATACCGTAAGTTCGTCCCATAATCTTTCCTTCAAAAGTCGGTTTGAAATTTCGCCGATCTTGGTGGCAACACGATAGGGATCACGCTCACTGCGGCTCAATGTAGAAGGACAACGACTCATTTCTCTTTTTCATATTGCTGTCAAACTCATTGAACGATAAGCCCAATAACATAGTATTTAATTAGGTTCAACGATCAATCAATATATTTATCGATTTCAAAACTAATTCAATTGTAATAAAATTACGAAGTGTTTTCCTCTTGCTCGAGCTCTCTTAATAGATGACATTGTAACTATACCCGAAGTTTAAACTTCTCTAGGGGAGCTGCTAGTGGTGGTGGGAGCATCGGTGTCACACTCTCTCAAGTCATCATATGCACCATGATCATATCGCCATGATCTCCATCAGAATCTCCATCATCTAGGGATATGGCAAAGCGAGACATGATCTGTAAAGCGCGAAGAAACAACATTTAATAAACAAAAAACAAACAATATTCTGGCAGGATGTTTCATACATGATAAGAACTATCTATCAAGATATACATGATACATCTACTTATAAGTCACATCTACATCACCTACTTATAAATTAAAATTTGGTTGATAGCATACTCTTTATACTATGAACACATGTGTATTAGGCTTAAAAATGACATTGTCTTACGAAGTGAGACCGATAATATAAACAACAAGAACAACTAAAGTGTACAATTTTATACTTGCAAAATATAATCCGCTTTTTGGGGCAAACTAAAAACAAGAGGACAACATATATAATATAAACAAAACTAAGTGTTATAAACAACAAGATTAGTTTAGGTTCAAAAAAACAACAAAAAAGCAACATATATAATATGAATAAGGATTAAAATAAGGATTAAAATAAAAATTGATCACTTGTTTAGAAGTAAACCTTTGTAAAAAAAAAAAAAAAAAATCGATTCATATGGAGATCAATGGACAAGTTCTTTTGAAGATGGAAGGTGAACTAACTCAAAATAATACACAAATTTGACACTATCATACATAACAATTCTATATACAAACATTTCCACCCTAAAAACAATTAGGATAAAATTTTGCGAGACAAAAAAAAAAAGTTGCGAATCACTGTTCATCAGTTGCGAATTACTGTTCATCCGAACTGATTTTTACTGTTCATCGGTCTGATTTCTGGCTGATTTTCTTGTTCATCGGTCTGATTTCTTATGCTTTGATTTCAGCTCTTTGATCGAATCGGTCTACCTTTAACGGGTGCATGAACAAAATGCATCGAAAAATTTTTTGCTGCGGTCGGTTACCTGCGCCCGGTTAAGCTCGGAACTCATCCTTCTCATCGATCTTGAGGTCTGCCTAAATCACGCGGGAGGAGATCATCTTAAATGCGATTTCATAGTTCCCCTCAACATTTGTTCCTCGACTTGTTATCTGTAAATTAGCTTTAAAAGAAAGTTGATAATGTTTTCACATAATTAATCAAAACTAAAATATCCCAACACACATCATGTGTATTAGGCATTGAATGACATTTTGTTTTGAAGTAGACCCGATGTATAAACAACAAGAGCAACTAAGATTAATGACTTGCAAAATATAATATTTATTCTAAAAAACAAAGAGCAACATATATAATATAAACAAAACTCTTTGCTATAAACAACAAGATTAGTTGGGTTCAAAAAAACAACAAAAGCAACATATATAATATGAATAAGGATTAAAATAAGGATTAAAAAAAAAAGCCCGATCACTTGTTTAGAAGTAAACCTTTGCAAAAAAAAAAGAAAAGAAAAAAAACGATTCATATGGAGATCAATGGACCTTGGGCAAAAGGTGAACTAACTCAAAATAATACAAGAAAAATTTGATTCCTATCATACATAACAATTCTATATACAAACATTTCCACCTAAAAACAATTAGGATTCGCAGGACAATAGAACCCGGATGTTTACTAACCCTTTGTGCAAGTGGTGACGATTTAGGCGGTTTGAAACCGTTCAAAGATTTATTCGATTTTGGACAGCGGTTTCAAACGTTCATATATTAATCTTTTTTTTTTTTTATAAAACCGCTCTCAAATTCATTACTTGGGATTTGTTTTGAAAAAGGGTTGTCAAGTCTTGTTGTGCAAGCTCAAATGTGTAGTAGTGCCTTCATGAATAACCAAGTGGGAGATTTCTTGAATTTAATGAGATAATCTTGTATTCAAGAATACATATCTTCATTCCATAAAAAATTCAAAAATCTTTTCTCCCAACTTATTCATAATTTTCAAAAATTTTGAGGAAAAATAAGCAACAATATTTATTTTATTTTAATCACCTTTTTAGGTTATTGGACTATTTGTTGGGCTACTCGGGGGGCCTTTAGGAGAATTAAGATTGGACCTTCTAATGGACCTTGAATATCTAATATTGAGCCACAATATAATTCAAGCCCATAAATATTAATTAATCCCACTACATAATTAATACAGACTATCCATCTTAACCCATATTACGGTCAATATGGCTCCGGTCATTATTTTCGTGTTTAAGATTATCTAGTCCATTAATTAATTCAAGCCCCCAAATGAAATAGCTTTCCATTAATTAATATCTTTTATCCTTGGTCAAGAAGCGGTTCAACATTATTATCCATCTGGGAAACTAATTCCACTTGCAAGATTTGGTATGATAAAACTTATGAACCTCCCGAGGGAAATCAAATCAAACAAGCGTGCTTACGCGATTCTTAAGTATTAAATCTTAGCAATCACATGTGACTAATAATATTGCCCAAGATAAAAAAGTATTGAATCTCTTTGATTCGCTACCCATGATAAGTCAAAAGCAATAGTTACCAATCCACGTGATCCTATTTAAGGGGCGAAGATTAAGAAACAACGAACCACCGAGGTCTAATTCTTCCTTGTTGATTTCGAAGAATTTATCCTCCGTGGGTCCTATTCGATTCATCGGTCATGCACTAGTGTAATCTCTTGGTCAATACAAGTAATCTCGAGGCCTTACACTTCAACCTTTCACGATGGGTTGTTCATTTCCATCTAGGTCGTGAATAACATACTTTTAGTTACAAGGGACTGTTAATTTAATCTTCTATGATCTGGTATCACTAAATTAACTACAATGTAACACATACGACTTATTGAACATTTATGCAGTAAATATATGTAACATTCAATCATATTTAAAGCATCAGTGATAAACAATTTATTTCAGTAAATAAGTCTGAAAATTCAGTTTCGATTATACAAAGTAAAAGCATACTTTCCAGTATAATCCCAACAGTAAGTAACCCCACTTCTCTATTTACATTTGATCAAATGAAATATAGAAAATTGTTAGCTAAATTTGTGTGCACACAACACCTTACTTTTCAATTTGCCGATAATCCCTTTTGGAATGATTTTGTTAACCTTGGTCTTCAACCCGCGACAAAAAAAGTTTCACGTCATACTACTACTCGTGATGTTGCTAAAGTTGTTTATGAGTATAAATATGCTTTGATTAATCTATTTGCCTATTTAAATGTTAAAGTTTGTATATGTGCGGATATTTGGAGTGATAATTTTCAAAAGCATAGTTATATAAGAGTTACATGCACTTGGATTGATGATTCGTGGACTCTTAACAAAAGATTGATTGCTTATAGAGATTTTGATACGGAACACAATGCCGTTAATATAAGAGATAAATTGCATGATATTTTAAATGAGTATGCTCTTGCTAAAAAAATATTTTCTATTGGTTTTGATAATGCTAGTGCAAATACGGCTACTATTGAAGATCTTACAAATATTTGTCAACCATATCTTGGTGGAAATTTTTTTCATGTTAGATGTATGTGTCATATTTTAAATTTATGTGTTCAAGATGGTTTAGATGCTTTATAAGAACAAGTTGGTCCTATTAGATCCACTATTTATTATATGTCAAGACATTCAAAATTGTTGAAAAAATGGAAAGTTTTTTGTAGAACATACAATATGCATCCCAAAAAAATTTCTCTTGATGTGTCAACTCGTTGGAATTCCACGTATAAATTGTTAAAGGAGTCTATGGATTATAAAGACACTTTATGTACATTTTTTACTCAAGAAAATTGTGGTATTCGTTTATATCCTCAATATTGGGATTCATGCACTTCTTTGTGTAAAATTTTGGGAATTTTTAATGATTCCACAAAAGTGTTATCCGGTGTTTATTATCCTACTAGTAATTTAGCGCTTGATTATTGTATTAAAGTTGCTCATGTGTTAAATGAAAATATTACAAATCCTTTATTAAGTGGTGCTACTTTCTCTATGATGCAAAAATGGAAAAAATATTTTACAAAAAATCCCGATCCATTCTTGGTTGCTAAAGTGTTTGATCCTAGAGTAAGATTGGATGGATTAATAATGTTGTTAAATATGTATTATAATTATTTATTTTCTAATAGACATATGGTCATGGGTGAAGATGATGTATATCCTAATCCGGAAGAGATTGGTAATCGAATTAAAGTTACTTTAATGTCTTTATTTAGAGAATATAATGGTCGGTTTTGAAGCAAATTTTGGTGGTGACTCTTCTATGAGTCAATATGAAGATATATTAGCGGATTTTTTATGATGGCGTTCTCAAAAGCGTCCAAGGTCTACTTCTAACCCTTATTACAAACTTGATCATTATTTATCCTCTACATTTGTTGACGATGAAGATGAAGACAACACTACTTTTAAATATACTAAAGTGGTCGTCGAGGATGAAAAATATCTATCAATATTGTCAATGCTAGCAAGAGAAATTTTTGCATCTCCGCCTCAACCGATTTGCCGTTGAACAAGCTTTTTTTTTTTTGGGAGGCTACACTTTGGATCAACGAGATCGAATATGACCGTTGAAAAGCGTGGAAAACCAATGCTTGCTTGATGATTGGGTAAGAGCGAAAAAAGAAGTCAAGAATTAATTGATAATGATGATCAAGATAGCTCGGAAGAAACTACCACGGAAGTGATGCATGAAGAATCGAATCGATCCAAATCAACGAGGTAAGTTTGAGGTAAAGAGAACTACGTGGACTTTGATTCCTATTTGGATCGTAGGGCAACAATTTTAAGTTTCAAACTTAGAATTTCTAAGTTTATTTCTTAAATTTAAGCTCAAGTCCAATTTCTTTAAATCCCCTCCCCAAATTTATTTTGTAAAGTTTAAAATTTTAAGTTGTAATTGTAATTACTAATTCGATATAGTTCACTTTGTAATTTGTAAATTTGTAATAGTTCAATTAATTTGTAATAGTAGATTACTAGCTTATTTTAAGTTAGAATTACTAATTTGTAATAGTTCAATTACTTTTGTAATAGCTACTAATTTATAATAGTTCAATTATTAATGTAATCTTCAATTTAAATTCTCATATTAACAATAACAATGTCCAATTTCATGATCTATCTATACATTCCTTCAAATTTTAGATCAAAAAAACTAAGAAACACAAGAAAAAATATATGAAAAAAAAAAAAAAAAAAAAACCGGCGAACCAGAAAACCGCGCCAGCCCACGGTTTGGTTCAGGTTCCCCCCTCGAAATTTTAGAACCATGGGTTCGGAATCGAACCGCGGTTCGGAACCTTGAGCATGTCTACGTTCCTGTCCATTGACATCCCTACTTACACCTCCTCTATTATTGAGGCTTCCCATATAATATTTGAAAAGTTACTATTGAAAGGTTTTGTTTTCAAAATAAATAAAAAATATATTTAATATAATGTTGTACTAAAAATGTGATATATTTATTATCAACAAGAAAATATATTGTATTATGGTTCTACCGGAAAAGTTAAAAAAAATAAAAATTTACAGGGTTAAATGTAAAGTATTAGTCCACACCTAATCAAGTTTCTTGAAAGTTTTTATAAACAAAAAATGTGAACAACGTTAAAACATAAAAGTGCCTAATACCCATGCTCATTATTTCAGAATGGCGATTTGCGGTTCGAAAGCGACGGTTCCAGAAATTATGGGGAGGAATCGGAATTGAACTAAGGTATAGGTGGCTTCGGTTCGATTTTGGAATCACCAATTTCGATTAGCCTATTAACAATCTAAAGAAGATTGTAAAGAAGAAGAAGACGGATCTTGAATCAATGAAAAAGTATTGAATTACAAATATGGAAAACGTACGAAATAGAAAAATGAGTCTAACCTAATTTGATTAGCCCTATACAAAAGAGGGGAAATTGTATAACTAACTTCTAACTACCATAACTGCCACATTGACTTTTTACATAAGTGAAAATAGCAACTTTAAAAGTAGAGTAACACTTTTACTCTTTAGACCCCCTCTCAAAATGAGAGTGGATGTTCAAGAGTCTCATTTTGGACTTGAATGTGTTGTATAGAGTTGACAGTAATGGTTTGGTCATGATGTCTGCTAAGTTTTCTTCTGTGGGTATGTGAATTATTCTGATGGCCCCTTCTTTGATCTTCTGTATGGTGAAGTGGCAATCTATTGAGATATGTTTGCTTTTGTCATGAAGACAAGGATTGAGAGCCATTTGGTATGCTGATTTGCTGTAAGTGTAGATGGTTGTTGGTAGCTGAACAGGTACATTGAGATCCTTTAGGATGTAGAGAATCCATTGCACTTCACATGTTGTGGTTGCCATTGCCCTGTATTCTGCTTCAGCAGATGATCTACTAACTGTATTTTGTTTCTTGGACTTCCAGGATATGAGAGAGTTGCCCAAGTATATTGTGTAACCAGTAATACTCTTTCTTGTTTCAACACACCTAGCCCAATCACTGTCAGTATAAGAATGAAGTTTAAAGTCATTTGAGCTAGAGTAAAAGATACACAAACCTGATGTACATTTCAAATATCTTAGTACCCTATGTACATCAGTCATGTGTTCGTTGGAGGGATTGCTCATAAATTAGGAAAGAGATTGAACAGCATAAGAGATATCAGGTTTTGTGACTGTCAAGTAAAGTAATTTTCCCACAATTTTCCTGTAGAGTTTGGGATTAGTGGTGTTGTGTTCATCAGCTTGTATAAGCTGTAATTTGGAGTCCATAGGTGTTGTACAGGGCTTGCTACCCAAGTAGCCAAAATCAGTAAGAAGATCTAGAGTGTATTTTCTTTGACACAAAGTTAAGCCCTTTTCTGATCTAGCTACTTCAATGCCCAACATATATTTTAAAACACCTAAGTCTTTAATGGTGAACTTGTTGTGCAGAAAACTTTTCACATGTTGTATTTCTTCCATAGAATTACCAGAGACAATGAGATCATCAATATAGCACACAATGACAGTAAAAGAAATGTCAGTTTGCTTTGTAAATAAGGAATTATCAGCCTCAGATTGCATATAACCAATTTCAAATAAGGATTCAGAGAGTTTGGTGAACCATTGTTTTGAAGCCTGTTTCAAACCATAAAGACTTTTGTTGAGTTTACAAACTCTTGTACCACCATCAATGCAATAACCAGGTGGTGATGTCATGTAAATTTCCTCAGTCAAATCACCATGTAAAAAGGCATTGTTTACATCTAATTGATGAATGAACCAATTCTTGGCAAGCCGCTGTGAGAGTAGTATTCTTATTATGGTCACTATAGCAACAGGGCTAAAAGTGACAAAGTAATCAACTCCCTCTTGTTGAGTGTACCCTTTAGCAACCAACCTTTGCTTTATATCTTTCTATAGAGCCATCTTGCTTATACTTGATTTTAAAAACCCATTTACAACCTACACAATCTCTATTTGGTGGCAATGATACTAGAGACCATGTGTTAGTCCTTTCTAAGGCATCTAACTCATTTTCATAGCTTTAACGCCAATTAGGATCATCTTTAGCTTGTTTGTATGTTTTTGGTTCAATTTGTTGAGAGATGGATCACGATAAACACTTTTGTGGAAGAAGAAAAGTCTATCGATGAGACAAATAGGCAGATATATCATATTGTTTCCCAAAAGAAACTATCAAATTAGCCTCAGGATTCTCAGTAATCAAAGATTGAGGTAAAGAAGTTTCATATACTTTTAAGTAAGCAGGTTGAGATCTAGATCTAGATGAGTTTCTGAGATTATCAGTCAATACATCACTAGAAACCACATTTGGGACTATATCAGCAGGTTCAATAGCCTGTCTATTAGAAACAAAGCGGAGTTCAATAGCTTTGTCTATTAGTAAAATCGTTCAAAAAAAAGAATCTATGAATGTCAACAGACTCACCATGAGCTTCAGGGTAAGAATTAACCACATTTCTGGAGATAAAAATCTTACCAGTGACCAAATCAAGCAATTTATATCCTTTGGTTCCAAAAGGATATCCCAAAAATACACATTTACAGCTCTTGGATCAAACTTAGTTCTGTTTACAGTCAAAGTGTTTGCAAAACATAAGCACCCAAAGCATTTAAGAAAAAGAATAATCGGTGTTTTCCATATAACTTTTCAAATGGAGACATATTATTAAGAACAAGAGTAGGCATTCTATTAATCAGAAAAGCTGCAGTAAGAATGCACTCACTCCAATAAACAACTGGTAAAGAAGATTGAAATGAAAAAGCCATAGCCACTTGTAAAAGATGTTGCTGCTTTCTCTCAACCAAACCATTATGTTGTGGTGTTTCCACACAGGATGTTTGATGAATAATGCCTAATGAATGATAAAAATCATATAACTAAAACTCACAACCATTGTCACTTCTCAAAACTTTAATTTTCTTATTGAATTGAGTAAGCACCATATTATAAAAATTTTCAAAAGAAACCTTGACATCAGACTTAGCTTTCATCAAATAAATCCATGTAAACCTTGAATGATCATCCACAATGGTGAGAAAATATTTAAAACCAGAATGAGAAGTGGCAGAAAAAGGCCCCCATATATCACAGTGTATCAAATCAAAACAAGCAAGAGATGAAGAAGTATTAATGGGAAAAGGCTTCTTTTTTACTTTTTTTGAAGAGCGGGTTGTACAAGTATGAATATCGAAGATTTCAAATCAATCCTTTTATTTGTAACATAGTGGAAGGGGACATATGTCCTAGTCTAGAATGCCAAATGGTAAAAAGTGCGAACGAGAATATGAAGAGGCCGAGAATGTAACGGATAATGTGCAACTCTAAGCGAGATATAACCTCCATGTTGCTCGTGAGAACCAATCACCTTGAGGGTAGACTTGTCCTGCAAAACACAACTTGATGCCATAAAACTAACTGTGTAATTGGAATATCTTGTTAAATAACTTATAGACAACAAGTTAAAAGCAAAGTCAGGGACATATAACACATTATACAATGTCAAGTGTTCATTAAGAACAACTGTCTCCATATGGGTGGCAGTAGAAACAACATTATTTGGAAGACTTATTTTAACATTAGCTAGTGATGGAGGTGTAGTAAAACACTCCAAACTAGACACCATGTGATCAGTAGCTCCAGTGTCTAAAATCCAAGTAAAAGACCTATTATGACTAGGAGAATGAGAATGAAAACAATAAGCACTTCCCTGTATACCTGAAGTGGTGGAATTTTCAGTAGGGTTGGCATGAGCAATCACACCAGCAGCTGAATGGACAGGTTTCTGAGCATTTCTAGCTAGAGACAACATTTGCTCCAGAAGTTCTTGTGTGATGAGAGGATTAGACCCTATGGAACCTTTCTCAAGAGAAGAAACTAAAGCATTTGCAAACCTATCTTTCCCTTTCCCACCCCTTGGACCTTTCCAACCAGGGGGATAACCTATTAGCTCAAAACACCTATCCACAGAATGCCCATTCCCATTACAATGAGAACACTTCAACCCCTTCTTCTTATCTTTGTAAAAACCTAGAGTTGTTTGCTAGCATAGCCACATAGTCAGGCATTACAGAATTAGGCAAAACAAGAGACTTCTGAGACTCTTCTTGCAACAACAGGGCATACACCTTAGCTAGGGGAGGAAATGGCTTATGTAGTAAAAAGGAAATGGCTTATGTAGTAAAAACTGACTACGGATAGGAGCATAGGCTCACTCAACCCTATCAGAAACTTCATAACACAATCCTGTTCTTGAGCAGCAGCATATTGCGTAGGAAGATCACACACACAATTGCCCATAGCACCACAATTACAAGCGAAAACAGCCTTATGACTAACATGCTCATCCCATAGGTACTTAAATTCATTGTAATAACTAACCAGGTTTTTAGAACCCTAAGCATTGTTAGTTAAAGATTTCTCAAGTTGAAAAATCTTGGACAAATGAGAACACTCATAACGAGTAATCAACTCACACCAAACCTCACGGGCAGTCTGAAAGTACCTCAAGGTCTTCTTGATTTCAGGAGAGACTGAGTTGAGTATCAACTGCAAGACCAAGTCATTCGCACGGACGTACGCCGCATACACCACCCTATCACCATCAGGAGTCGGGACTGGAAGCGAGCCATCCACCAACGGAATTTTGTTTTTCACGCTCAAGCCACGAGCCACAGATTGCATCCAAGAAATGAAATTCGCCCCAGAGGCTCCAAAGCAATCGACATCGCGGGATTATCATTGTGGTGAAGATAATACGGAGAAAGCGGATTGACCGCAGGATCAAGAGAAGGTTGTGCCGCCATTGAAAACGAACCCAAGAACTGGAAAATCCGAACAAGAGACGAACGAATTTGCAAGCGCAAACCAAAAACCCCAAAGATTTCAACGAAATCACAAACACCCAACAGAAATCGATTTCAATCGATGATGAAAAAAAACAAATGAGCGTAAAACTCTATCAGATGCGGAAGCGGTCGAAGGATCGAAATGACATTACCAGTATAAAACTGATACTATATTAACAATCTAAAGCAGATTGTAAAGAAGAAGAAGACGAATCTTGAATCAATGAAAAAGTATTGGATTACAAATATGAAAAACGTATGAAATGGAAAAGTGAGTCTAACCTAATTTGATTAGCCCTATATAAAAGAGGGGAAATTGTATAACTAACTTCTAACTACCATAACTGCCACATTGGCTTTTTACATAAGTGAAATAGCAACTTTAACAGTAGAGTAGCACTTTTACTCTTAAGATAGCCATTAAAATTCAGAAGAATTTTTTTTTATTTTTCTCATTAATTTAACGGTTGGTTCCAGTTCGTCGGTTAGAACTTACAGTTCGTTCTCAAGCGATAAAATAATCTCCGACACTTGATTTAGGCTGCCGGATTAAAATTTTTATTTTTAAAAAGTTTAAGATGGAACTGCGGTTTCGAGTTTTAGATACCTCTAACCGGAACAAAATCATATCATTTAAAATTATGTTCGATTTTCAATCCGAAATTGTGTAACCGCCCGATCCGGCAAAATACAAACCTGGCGATTACAACTTTTTTAAGCATGCCTACATAAAAGTAGCCACAATAAAAAATCATTGCAGCCTCTTCTATTCAAACGTTAAATGACTAACAATTGTAAGGCCACCAAAAAGGCAGCCCTTTCAAAAATTCTCAAAGGCCTGAGCAAAACTCAGGCCAAAGAGGGGGTTTGGAAATAGTTTTCAACCAGCAATAGACGCGCCTCGGTTAGAACCTCACTAGCTGCGTCATTGCCCCAAGCGCAAAGATGAATTTTTCAATCTCAGCTGTTGCCCTTTTAACTCTGTGTCTTTGATGTGGTTTTGTGTATTTTTGATGTGGGATGGGAAACACTGGATAGTAGTACCACTTTGAATATGGTAAACGATACGCTTAGAAGAAAATTAGTATATAGTATAGGAAGACATGTAAATAATGCTCTAGGAAATTAAATCCTTAGAAATTTTTGCCGTTCAAACAGTGCTTCATATCGTTGATTCCGTTAATACATTTGTCAAATATGTCAACAACAGTGTTTTAAAAAACGGACCGAATAATTCGAATCGAATAATTGGTTTGGGTTAAGAACCGATAAGATTATTTATATACATTTAATAAAATTTAATAAAATTTAATATTACTTTTTATAAAATATAAATTAAAATAATTTAATAAAATCCTGTAATATAAACTAATTCCATATTTTTAGGGTTATGGGATACTAATATATATACTCCGCCAATTTTTCAGGTAGTGGAACCAAAAAATTTAAATTGATTCCAAATTTCAAGTGAAAAAAAAAATAAAGTAAATGCAAATAAAAAATTTGATTCTAAGATTTAAAACAGTTTTGAAATCCGCTGCACTCTGTTTTTGAGAACGCTCTCGGCTCAACATCCTTTCGTCATCTTCATCCCATTCACCCTCTGTTTCAAAACTCTCAAAATCAAACTAAAATTTGACTAACCCGGTTTTTTAGGTTAACGGTTCAGAGGTTTTAACCGGGTCTTGTTGGGTCAGTAGAGCGGTTTTAACCGGGTCTTGTTGGGTCAGTAGAGCTGGTACATATTAAGAATCGGATCGGCACCATGGTTCAACCGGCTGGTCCAATTTTAAAAACACTGGCTAACATAAGAATGATACTGGTCAAATAATAAAACGAAAAAACAAAAGATTAAGACTATGATATGTTGGGTTTTTCAGTTAAGAAAAAACCCTCAAAAAAAGAGGCGTATGCTGCTTGAATAGCGGCGTGCACACGGTATTCTTTAGTAAAAGGCGAAAGAATAGTTCGCTTTGTGCTCACCGCGCAGCTGCGTGAATTTACATGCCCATCTCTCCTTTCAATTTATTCATGTGCTTCTCAATCTTTATTTGGTTGTTTCCGATGTGGGATAATTATTTGGTGCCATTATGATTGCTAATTATTTGCAAGAAAATTAACAGAGTCACGTCCATGGAAGGGAAGAGAAAATATAGTATATACTAATACTATCGTCCAACGAATCGGACATACAATGGAATTTGTCAACAAACATTTTCATTGGTGATTGGCGACGGATTTAAAACGGAAGTCATGGAAAAATGCTAAAAAGAAATATTGATTCTATTGGAAATTGGCAACAGAGTTCATTCAAACTCTAGGTAATTCCTCATCATTTTCAATAGGAAAATTTCCTCCATATATTATGGGCATCAACAAATTTTAACTCATAAAGCAAAAGAGGAACTTTACATAAAAAGATAGCATCTAACCTATTTTTTCAAGAATTCAGAGAACAATCGCACTTGATGATGAAGAAATGATGGGCTAGCAGAATGTTTTATCTATAAAGGGTCAAACTTCAGAAGTTGGGCCAAATAATTCTAAACTCGAATTGGGGAAGGGCCGCGCGAACGCAGGCACCCTCTGACACAAATTATGACGTAGGCTCGACCACTTGGGCCGACCTTAAGCGGGCACCCCTCCTAAGTACAATGGAGGTTGTCAACCTAGGCCATGGCCCTTATTGATCACCCGTTGACCCCGTCCAGGTAAGTATGGAATCAGGTGCACCTCCTACCGTTTTAATAATGCTTACTTCTCATTTGTCTTTTATTGCTTACCCGATGTGGGATAAGAAATTCATATATTGTACTCCCTTCGTCCTATTTTTGATTATCCGGTTACTGTGGTCACGGAGATTAAGAAAAAATAGGAGATAATAGTATTAAATGGTGTAAAGTGGGTAAAGTGGGTTTGGTTGAGATTAAGAAAAAGTAGGAGATAATAGTATTAAATGGTGTAAAGTGGGTTTGGTGGAGAGAAATAATAGTATTAAATGGTGTAAAGTGGGTTTGGTAGAGGGAAATAATAGTATTAAATATTATTGAAAGTTGTTTTATTTCCTTTTTAGGAAATGACCAAACAAAATTAGGAAGTCTATTTACGAAAAGTGGACAATTAAAATTAGAACAAAGGGAGTACAAACTTTTACACTTTTACAGTTTTACCAGGATAAAAAAAAACGTTAGCATAGTATGCACTATTGTATATCTTGTTCATTTATAGTAAACGATACTAATGTTTCCATTCAAGACGATGGATGCTACATTCAATGTGCGTGTATGTAATGAGTGATACATTAGTTCCTAATTTACTGAGTATTTTATTTTATTTTTTTTTGAAAGAAAGACAAACTAAATGCACTCCGTGCAATTATTGAGTAGGTCATCCACAAAGTTTGGTGGCTCAACCCAACAATACTAGGGGCTATTAAAATTACGAGAAGCCCGAGCAATCGTATGAGCCAAAAGATTGGCATCTCTAGAGATCCAACTAACAGTGATAGATGGATAGTTTCGCAACCAAATTTTCCCATTCGCTATATAATCCTCAAAGGTCGTATCCCCCTTATCTCGACGTTTATAAGCATCCACGACATGTTTGAGTCGGTTTCAATGACCACCACCGGAAACCCGGTGGGTCATCCATTTAATAACCGCCACTCCCCAAGCCTCGCCAACGTCCACACTCATCAGACCCGGATAGACCATCGTTCGACATGCTATGAACTCACCCCCTTCATCCCTAATAACCATACCAGTCCCTGTTTCCAAAGTATCCCCAAAAAAACTTCCATCGACATTGCATTTAATGAAACCAGGGGCCGGAGCGTGCCACCTTCTCTACCCCGTTGTTCATGGTCGCTTAACAAAAAGTACGAACATCTTGCCATTCCGTAATGGCAAATATAGAAAAAAGCCAATTGTTTGTGTGGGGGTGCGAACGACATCCTTCCAAACAAGCTCATTTCGTGAGCGCCATACCCCCCACAACATCGCCCATCGTGCTTTCCATCTCCCTACTCTCCAACAACGATAGAAGCCGTAGAAGCAGGGGCATTTTGAAGTCGACTTCATAACAAAGTCTATCGACCTTGTTCCAGCTGCAATGCCTCCCAATATCTTCTCACAAACTCACAGTCTACAAATAGGTGCGGACCGTCTCACTAGCACTAGAGCATAATGGGCAAATACTCGACACCCCCACATACCGGACTGCAATTTTTGCTTTCACAGTTAACCAACCTTTACACAATCGCCAATAAACACACCGAATTTTTAGGCGGGACCTTATATATCTCGATTCTCTTCCAAGTCGTCTCCTACACGTGCATATCATCAATAATGCACAAAGCGAGATGATAACCAGATTTCACCGTATATCCTCCTCGCCGATCAAAATGACAAATCATACATGGGAATATCACTCGGGGCGTAAGTGTGAAGTTAAATAAAATCTTCTCACTATCAGTTGTGTTAAAGGCCTCGATAATAAGCTCAACATCCCAATGTCTCGTATCTGGAATAAAAAGATCTTGGACGACCATATCTTCGAAATTTGGAACAACAGGGGTAGTCAAAGTAAACCCAAGATCACTATCCAACCATGGAGCCCCCCACACCCGTACCATATCTCCTCATCCAATTTTCTAGAGGACACCCTTGCCAACAAGCCCAAGGGCTGTATGAATACCTCTTCACGTGAAACTAGGATTATTCCCCAATCCTGCGTCAAGAACATCAGAACTCGCAAAATATCGTGCTTTCGAAATACGACCAATAAGAGAGGTCGGATTCTTATGCAATCTCCAGACCAGTTTGCCAAGCATCGCTATATTAAAAATATGCAAATTCCTAAAACCCATTCCACCACCGTTTTTATGTTTACATAAAGCCTCCCACGTTGACCATTTTACCCCCTTCTTGGGATCCGAGTCGGCCCCCCCCCCAATATGCATTCAACATTCTGTGTAATTCGTCAATGAGAGTTGGCGGGAGTAGAAATGTACTCATACAATAGGCCGAAATAGACTGGGCCGCCGCTTTAATTAGAATCTCTTTTCCCGCCTTCGAAATTTTCTTTCTTCGCCAATGTTGAAGTTTTGCCCAAAGGCAATCTTTCACACATCTAAAGATCTCAATTTTCCCTCTTCCAATTAGGGATGGCGGGTCGTGTATCTGCCCGTGTTTAATCTGATTCGACCCCCAATATACCTTTCAATTCTTCATGTCGTTCGACACTCACATTGGGGCTATAAAGAATACCGATTTTCCATAATTTATACGGCCCGAGGTCCCGTTCATAAAGATTTGATGTATTCTACAAGGAACTACACTCGCCGTCGAGAGGCTTGACAAAAAAATCAAAGAGTCATCCTTAAAAAAACAAATGTGAAATAAATTCGGGCACGCCGACAAACTACGTGCCCATGTAAACTCCCTTATGCATTTTGTTGATTGAGAATACCGATAAGCCTTCATACGCATTACGGGATGAGCAGGTAAAGGCGATAACGGGTCTCCAATGTTCGATACCTCGACCCCAGAACATGGGGCCCACAAGTTCATCATTCACCAAGAAACGAGTAAGAAACAGTTAGGACACATAAGCCAATCCAATCGAACCCAAATATCAAGAAACCCCATTGTATGGACCACGGACTCGAGATATCTCCAATCGATCCGATCATATGCTTTGCTTTATGTCGATTTTCAAAGCAACATCACCCTTCACCCTTTTCATCCGCCCTTCATTGCATGAAGGGCTTCAAAAAGCAATAAGAGCATTATCCTGAATGGACCGTAGGGCCGAAAAAAGCGGATTGCGCTTCATCAATAAGTGAAGGCAAGACATTTTTCAATCTGTTACACAAGACCTTTGACACAATTTTGTAGACAACATTGCATAGAGATATCGGTCCTAACTTCGGCCATTGTCGTGGGTTGGGCAACTCTTGGGATGAGAACCACAATCATGTTGTTCGACCCCATCGGAGAGACTCCGTCTCAAGCCATGAATCCCATTTTCCACAATATCGGGACCAATCGAGCCCAAAAGTTCTTGTAGAATGCGGGTTAAAACCATCAGTCCCAACGACTTATCCTTGTGCATTTGAGACGGCGCTGCATTTAAATTCCTCCCCATCAAAGCTACGTATGAGGCCTGCATTCTGTTCCTGGGACACTCTAGAACGGATAGTCGAAGTTACCCTCTCAATTTACTGACAATATTGAACATATAATTATGTGCACTTTGTAAAAGCTTCTCGTCCAATTCGATTTTTAACGATGAAAATGAACAAATGCATGCGGTCTATTTATAGGTACGTCCATCAGGTGGGAGACATAATATCATTTTGAGTAGGTCTAGTGTGAAAATTTTCATGTATGAAAATCTATAAAATTGCCCTAAATCAACCATCTACACCCTAAACACTAAATTATGATCTATTCGGGTTGGGTGAACCTTGAACCACTTGGGCCGAGTGAACCATGAACCACTCAATTTTGTCTTACCTTCACCAATTACAAAATCTGGTTGTAAATTAAAGTTTTTTCATGTATGCAAATTTTCATACTAGATTTTGTCTATCATTTTAATTCGAGCTCATAATGACAATTAATTTATCCATTAAAATTATTTTCGTTTTGAAACGTCTTCACTAATGACACTTAAAGTCATCACTTAACATCTGACGTTACAATATGATTTGAAACATCAATGAATCTGGATGTCTCAGACGTCTACATGCGTTACGCTTCAAATGCAAATTCGTGGGTTGAATTAATTCAATGTGAGATAATAAACTCTCAGTTAATTTGCACACTTCTCAACAACACTTTAATTCATAAAGTGTATTGTAACATCTCAACTTCGTGATTTAATTTCTCACTCACTGAAATTCGATTTTGAAATTATAAATACACTACAATCATCTACTCCGAGAGTGAATCAATCATATACTGTTTAATTTTTTTTAAATCAAACTTTAAACTCTCGTTTAATTGGTCACGAGTGTCTCACACTCTAATTAAATGACAATTAAATATACATTTAATTTCAATAATTGACCATTAAATATTAATTTAATTTATTGGTTGAAAACCAATTTTTCCAAAATGATTCTACGGTTGGGGTAAAATGGGGTGGAATATCGGCTTCAATTTCACTTCATGGGACTAGAAATACGACTCTCGCAAGTTGCATCGGCCACTGAATTTTTTTTTTGGTCGTATTTTTTGTGGTTCTGTCCTTGTGGACGAATCAGGTGAGACATATAAAATTCATAAATTACGAATCGGCCACAAGTCATTTGTGCACATTTACACAGTGTAAATCACCTTAAGCAGTCAAATTTCAAATTTAAAACTTGTGTGGCTGATCATTTCAAATCACTTGTGAAGAGATTGAGTTGCATTGGGTGTAAGTTGATTTGTACGGATCTTAAATTCATTCATAAAAATATGCACAAGTGCTTGTGATTAAACAGAAATAATAATACAAATCGGATTAGTGATAAATGAATAGAATATAATTCATTCTCAAACTAAGCCTTAAATCATAAACCGTAAACCCTAAACCATCAACCGTTCGGGCCGGGTGAACCATGAACCATTTGGGCCGGTTTTGAGTCGGGTTGAGTTGGGTTCGGACCGAGTAAAAAATCTATTAGGCTCCATAAGGAGCTCAATATTAGGCTCCATATCAAAATCATATATATATATATATATATATATAATAAGAAATTTAATACTTAGGGCCTTGTTTGGGTGGGGACAAGCGCACGGCACATGGCTGTGTCATCCCTGACTGATTAAAACCTTAGCTTGCATGATCTGGAAATTATCTTCATAAAAGTGATCGTCTGTGGAAAACGAACACTCAAATGTACAAAACTGGGGTCTCTTTGTTTCAAGCGTGAGCAATAATCTGGTACATTTTGGGTTATGTTTTGGGAGGAAAAGTTAAAACAAAATCATAAGAGTTTTGCTGAATTCACCATATATGAAGTGAAATGTTATTAGTATTAGAATTTACTATTGTTATTTGTACTCAAATCTTGTATCTAATTGTAATTTTTCCTTATTTGATTAATTTAATTAATTATAATACAATTTTCTAACTCACTAAACTTGACACATATTATAATCTGATCTAGAGATTTAGAATGCTTGATGAATAGTAAATGTATGTGTTTGTTTTGGGATTTGAGTAGGATGAGATTTAACTTTATGTCAAATCAATGTTGATATTGTATTTTTATATTATATTAAGAGTAATAAAGTATATAAAGTGTGATATATTGAGAAGAGTAATAATAAATTTTATAGGTATTTGTAGGTATGAATTGAATGTAGAATTTGATATCTAGATTCTAAATCAAACGCATCATAAGTGTATAAAAGTTTTTTTTTCTTGTACTGAAACTTCAATAATAAGCTTTAATAACTAAGAATTGTTAGGCCACCAAAAAAGGCAGGCCTTTCAAAAATTCTCAAAGGCCTGAGCAAAACTCAGGCCTAAGAGGGGGTTTGGAAATAGTTTTCAACCAGCAATAGACGCGCCTCGGTTAGAACCTCACTAGCTGCGTCATTGCCCCAAGCGCAAAGATAAATTACTAAATCTCAGTTGTTGCCCTTATTAACTCTGTGTCATTGATGTGGTTTCATATACTTTCGATGTGGGATGGGAAATAGTGGATACCACATTTTGAATATGGTAAACACTACGAAAGTGATCTGGAGAGATGCTGGGAAGAAAATTAGTAAAATATGGGATTGTATTTGTGTGGAAAAGGCCCTTATAATGCCAGCTGACATAAACCAGGATTAAGCTTTTCAGAATCAACCTATGTAATATGTGGATGATGATTTTATTATTACTAGACAAATGTTTTCTGAATCCATTTTCATCAAATTAGTGATAGAACTTTCATAGTTTAGGAAAACGATGTATATAGCAGTGCTTCAACTCGTTGATTCCGTTAATACATTTGTCAAATATGCTAACAAAAGAACGATACAGGACAAATAATAATAATAACAAAATGCAAAAACAAAAGAATTAGACTATTTTGCTGGGTTTTTCCTGTAAGAAAAATCTCTCCAAAGAGAGGTGTATGCTGCTTGAATAGCGACGTTCAAACGGTATTCTTTAGTAAAAGGCAAAAGAATAGTTCGCTTTGTTTGGTCTTTTCCGATGTGGTATAATTGTTTGGTGCAATTATGATCTAATAATTATTTGCAAGAAAATTAACAGAGTCCACGTTGGGAAAATATAGTATATACTATCGTCCAATGAATCGGACATACAATGAAATTTGTCAACAGACATTTTCGTTGCTGATTGGCGGCGGATTCATAAAGCAAGTCGCGGCAAAATGCTAAAAAAAAAAACCGATTCTGTCGGAAATTGGGTATGGAGTTCAAACTGACCTAATTTTTCAAGAATTTAGATCTCGGAAACATGACCTTGTCATGGAACATGTGAAGAGTCGGAGAACAATCACACTTAATGTAGACTGCAGATGAAGAAACAGAGTGATGGTGTTAGCAGGATCAGCATAAATTTGATGCATGCAATAAGAAACCATAACTTATATTGTTAAGTACCAATTCACTGTATCATACTTATCAAAGTCAATTCACTGTATCATACTTATCAATTCACCCGAGATGGTCCGTGGCTCGGGTGGTTTGGTGCCCACCCGGGCACCCCTGGGCTCGTGTTCGAACCACTAGCAACGGATATAATAATTTTTTTTGAATTAAAAAAAAATCGCCGTTAATCCGTCGCTAATACCGTCGCTAAATTCATCGCTAAAGAGTGGACAAGATAGGTTAAGCCTACAATCATGTGGAATTGAGCTACCTCAAATCCCTCATGTCTAAAATTGGATTCAACGATCGATGGGTCAACCTGATTATGAGATGTGTTACCTCTGTCTCCTACTCTATCAAAGTCAACGACAATGTTATTGACAGAGTTATTCCTTTTAGAGACCTCAGGCAAGGGGACCCCCTCTCCCCCTACCTCTTTGTTCTATGCTCTCAAGGCCTCTTCTCCATCGATCCTTACCACCTTCGCCAACGACAAGAAAATCAATGGAGTTCTAGTAGCCCGAAGATGCCTGATTATCTCCCACCTTTTCTTTGCTTATGATAGTCTGGTCTTCTTCAAAACGGCTAAAGAGGACTGTGAGAACATCAAGTTTTGCCTTAGATCATCGAGAGAGCTTACGGTCGGTGATCAACTATGACAGATCGGCCATCACATCCAAAGTGAAAAAATGCTCCCCTCAAACATTCATGTCACTAAGAATATTCTCCAAATCCAAGTGTGTCAAGGCCACGAGATATATCTGGGACTTTGTACCTTCTATATAAAAAGCAAAAGACCCCAGTTTGGCTACATTAGAGACCGAGTTGCCAAAAGAATTGATGGGTGGAAAAACAAATTTTTCTCGGGGCCGAGGCAAAGTGAGGTTCTCATTAAATCGATTATTCAAGCTATCCCCGCTTACGCTATGTGTCCTTCAAAATTTCGACTTCCATATGTGGAGAAATCGAGAGTATATCGCTAAGTTTCGGTTTGGGGTCAAAAGGCGTTGAGAAGAAAATCCTTTGGAAGGATTGAAAAATCCTCACCAAACCCAAAGTTGGGGGGGGGGGGGGGTGGCAATGGGCTTTAGAAACCTCGTCCATTTTAATAGAGCTCTCTTGGCCAAGCAAGTATGGCAAATGATCAATAACCGGACTTCCTCGTCTTTAAAATCTTCAAAGCCAAGTACTTCAAGCATACTGACATTATGGAGGCTACCATTGGCTCTAACCCTTCCTATGTGTGGAGGTCTATCTGCTGGAGCAAGGATATCCTGAAATCGGGCCTTATATGGAAAATTGGGTCGGGCGAAAATATCAATGCTCGAAGAGATGTGTGGATTCCAGGGTCTTGCTCATGGAAGAATCATCTGATCTAATGTTTCTTTTGATATCGATGTTCAAGTTGAAGATCTCATCCTCCTCTCCAAGCAATGGGACGTCCATAAACTCCACGAGATTTTACTCCCCTTTGAAGTGGACGCTATTATCCGCACGCCCATCTCTAGAGAGAGCAACAAAGACTCATGTTAATGGAAATTTCAAAGAAAAGGTCACTACTCTATCAAAACAGGTTATTGGCACAGATCTCCTAGACCTCCAAATAGATCGAATGCACTGGACCAATCCTCAACTAACCACTCTTCTTCGTGGTGGAACAAAATCCGGAATCTTCACATCCCACCTAATCAAAATCTTCATGTGGAAGGTGTCCCACATTATCATCGCCTCGGAAGCGAACCTCAACGCTCACCATGAGTCTTGCGATCCCAGGTGCGTCCTTTGTGGAAACTTTTGGGCCGATACTAAACATGTCTTACTCTTTTGACAGGTCCCCAAAGGCGCGTGGAAAGAAACAGAGTGGTGGCCAACTCTCAAGAAGGTGCTATACATTCCAATCCTTGACCTCCTCATGTGCATGGAACATAACTCTACCCGATCTGAATTCGAAGACTTCTGCATCAAAGCCTGGGGAATTTGGAAAGAACATTGCAACCTCACACATGGAAAGAGGACAAAAAATGCCTCTCGTGACACTCTGTTCAAAATTAATATCTCTTGGACCTCTGCCTTCCTGAATAACTTTCGTAATGCTAGACAAAACCTTCCCTCCCCCACTTGGCCCTCTACAGCTTCTCTTCCACTGAATGCCAGAAAAATGGGCTCTCTCTAGCCAGCAATTTCTATTGATGCTGCTTTCAATGACAAAAATCTGGAGTATGGCGTCGGTTTTGTTGTGTTCGACCGAAATGGAGAGCTCAAGGCTGTTGGCTATCATAGAATCAATCCTCCAGGTTCGGTGCTCATGGCAGAACTCATGGCTAACTCCTTGGGCCTGGAACTTGGAATCTCCCTAGGGCTCAATAACATTCACATCTTCTCTGATTGCACGGACGCCATTCATGCAGTGAAAAACCCCCTCGAGCTCCTGGGACCAGAAGAACACCTCTTAATTGCTATCCAAAATCAGTTTCAAGACGCCTCGGTGAAAGGCTTCTGGTATATTCCCCGCCAAAAGAATCTTACAGCACACAAGTTGGCAAAAATTGGATCTAAATCCACTCACCCTCAGGATTGGGTTGGGACAGATATTCCCTCTTGGATCACTACTACAGTACTACTGCTCGGAGCGACTTCTCTTGTTAATTTTGAGCTGGTGTTTCCCTTCAAAAAAAAAAAAAAAACTGCTTCCCAAGATCTTAAAACTGAAGATGGATAATGTTGTGAAGTCTAACATCACATGTTGAAGGGCAAGAGAGGGAAAGTTAGTTATTAAGTTCTCTACTTCCCACTCCCTATATAAGCTCTTAGATTAGGTTAGTAAACTTATTTTTTCCATTTCATTCTTCCTCTGAGTTTGTAATTGTAAAAACGGTTATCACATTGCTTCAATAGAATCTTTCTTTCTTTCACAATCTAGTTCAGATTGTTAAATATTTGTATTGAAATCGTTAATTCAGGTTTTGAATATTAAAATTTTGCCAAACATTCACTATGAGAAATTTTGCTCCCCTTGAAAGAAATCATGGATCCAAAATTGAGTTAAATGAACTAGAAGGGATGAATAAATTAGAACTAGAATTGGGCAGGGACCGCGCAAACGCAGGCCCCCTCTGACACAAATTATGACATAGGCTCGACCACTTGGGCCGACCTTAGGCGGGCGCCCCTCCTAAGTGCAATGGAGGTCGCCACCTAGGCCATGGGCCTTATTGATTGCCCATTGACCCCGTCCAGGTAAGTATGGATCTTGGTGCACTTCCACCCTTTTAATATGTCCTTCCTCTAATGTTTACTCTAACACTTAATCGATGTGGGACAAAAACCTCACACGTTTCCCTAACTACCCGGTACTTTAGCATAGTGTGCATTATTTATACCTATACATCTATTTTAAACAATCTATTCAACAAGATCGATGCTACATATAGTGTTCGTGCGTGTAAGGAGCGTTTGTACATTAGCTTTTAATATACATACATAATTAATCATATGATCATGAGATAACAATTGAATTATAATAATACTTTAAGACTCCATTTGGATTGATGGATTTGAAGTCCATGGATTTCATACACAAATCATTACTCTCCAATGAATTTATAAATACTTAGATTTGAGAGTCTATTTTAAAATGGAGGGATTTCAAATCCTCATCAAAACCTAGTCATTTGGAATTTCTCTCATCTCTACCCCTTCCCTCTCTCTTCCGCCTTCAATCTCTTCCGTTCTCTCTCATCTCTTGACAATCCATGATTTAAAATTTATGCATTTTTACTTTTATTATTTTTCAAATTCATTCATTTCAAATCCCCCCATTCAAATGGAGCCTAAGTGTAATCAAACTCGGAAATATAGTATACATTTATCCAGATTTATATTAGCATTCAAATTGAAGACTTTACACTGATTACCCTCGCCTACTAACGACGGTACATTATTTAGCTCTTTTCAGCAGCAAAGGAGTCTGCAATTACAATTTTGAATAAATATTGTAAGGCTACCAAAAAGACGGCCCTTTCAAAAATTCTCAAAGGCTTGAGTTTTATTTATTTTAAAGCTCCCTCTATTAACTTTTAACTTCTAGAGGTGCTTATCATTATTTTGTATTGGTTGAAAACACCTTCTAAATTGATGACAATATAAGTTGCGGGACAAACAAAATTATGGGATGATTTGTAATTTAAACTCTTCAACAACAAGTATCAGGATGAAGATAAACTCAAGCCAAAGAGGGGGTTTGGAAATAGTTTTCAACCAGCAATAGACGCGCCTCGGTTAGAACCTCACTAGCTGCGTCATTGCCCCAAGCGCAAAGATGAATCACTCAATCTCAGTTGTTGCCCTTATTAACTATGTGTCAAGCGCAAAGCAAAGAACTGATGAACCACAGAAGCCACTTCAGATCTCAAACATAAAGGAGATATAACTAAGAGCATCGTGTGAACTCGTCCACAATAACAAGATAATATCTATATCCATCCACTAAAGTAAAAGAAGAGGGACCCCACACATCCATATGTATAACATCAAATGGAGCGGTTGAAGCATGATCGACAGAAGGAAATGACATTTGATGCATTTTTCCAAATTTGCAGGACTTACAAAATGGAATAGGACGCACTTTAGACAATTTCAAACGCTGAAAATCACTCGAAAGTGTTTGCAAACAAGGATGCCCCAATCTATCATGCCAAAGTAGGGCCTTATTATTCTCTACATAAGCATTATTACAAGAAACATAAGAGATACAATCATCTCTATTAGCAACAAGATGTCTATTATTAACTACATGCTCAATGTTCATATGGTAGCAGAAGGACCTTGTGTGTATTCAGATCCTTAAAAACAAAAAGAAGAATAGAACTCAATCACAGCAGAGTTATCCTTAAGAAACTGAGAAATGCTGAGCAGATTTCTTGTTATATCAGGCACATGTTGGACATGATTAAGTTTAACAGGCATATCATGTTGTAAAGAAGAAACATTTAAGAAAATCAACATTCTTTATATATCAGCAGTAGCACTGTTACCAACAACAATGGAAGATGTAACTTGGTATGAATAGTAGAGGCTTATGTTTCCCAGTTGAGAGGTGATAGGTGAGTAGTCTCACTATCCACAACACCAATCAGAAGAGGCCAAAAAGGCATAATAAGTGAATTTTAATACATTAAGTGCAATCAAAATCTATAATCTATATATGGTATAAAAGACTTTGAGCTCTCTCTAACAACACAATTAATTTAGTAACTTAGTACCAATTCACTGTATCATACTTAGCAAAATTGGTCAGGCTTCAAAAGCTGGGCCAAATAAATCTGAACTGGAATTGGGCAGGGGCCGCGCAAACGCAGGCCCCCTCTGACACAAATTATGACGTAGGCTCAACCACTTGGGCCGACTTTAGGCTGGCGCCCCTCCTAAGTGCAATGGAGGTCGCTAACCTAGGCCATGGGCCATATTGATCGCCCATTGACCCCGTCCAGGTAAGTATGGAATCAGGTGCACCTCCTACCCTTTTTATACTTGTTCACCTCACATATTTCCCTGCTATGTACTCGATGTGGGACGATAACCTCATATGTTTTTCCCTTTTACTAGCTACTTTAGCATAATGTGCATTACTGAAGAATCTGTTCATTTATTTTAAAGAATCCATTCAAGATGATAGATTTTAGTTACGGATGTCATTGTAAGACCTTGCCTTCCCCTCGCCTTTTAATTAATTCTTTGCTTCCCCAATAATCGAGTGGATAAGCAGCATAAATCGAAGAGCTCGGTCAATTTAATCAAACAGCCTGCTCTGATACCATATGGAAACCGAGATCGAGTATCATTTTAGAGAGGACGAAGGGAGTATCTATTTATATTTATATTATTTTATAATTATATATATAGTTAAACAGATCGGCATGTTGGGCTTAAATGGCATACAAAAGAGCTCAAAACTGACCTATTTAAGTAAATAGACTTTTAAAAAGTTTAAGTCTGGGTTATTTATTAAACTAGCCAAGCCGAGTCAGGCTTTAGTAGGCTGAACCGTAGGCCACTGTCGGGTAGTCTGGCCTATTCCCACCCCTAAGTGCAGCTGTGTAGTAGAATCAATCCATCCTCAACAAAACTTTTAATTCAGGAGCAAGAACACTAGGTTTGTGAGTTGTGAGCAATGGGAAAGAACCCGGTGATTAGGGGTGAAAATTGCTTGTATTTATGCCTAAGATTAATTGAATTATTGCTTGATACTTGCATAAATTAAGTGAAAAATGACTAAGGTTTCATTGTTATTAACTTAAGCTTATGTTTTCTCGTTTTGTAGGAAAATGGATGAAAATGTTAAAGAGAAACACAAGTTTAGCAAAAGAAGTCAATGACAAGAATCCTCATGAATAGTCCGGGCCGAGAAACGAGTTAAGGAAAGTGAGAAAATCAAAGAAGAGGTCGTGCACGACCAAAGTGCTAAGATCGCGTAAGTATTTATTGTTGGAAAATGTTGCTCATTTTGAATGAATGAATGAGAAATTAATTTTCAAAGTTGTTGTAACTAATTATTGAGAAGGAAAAAATAAGGAGCTTTTGTCCCACGTTGTAGAAATACAAATGAGGAAGTGTGTTTGACTCGTTTTATTTCCCGTTTAATTGCTGGCACGTAACGGCTGCAGCAATTAATAAGCAAAAATGTTACGTACGTTGTTGAATTTATTATTGTGACGGTTACAGCGAATTAATTGAAAGTTTAAAACCTTAAATAATGGTTCATTATTTAGGTTGTCGGTTTTATTTTGAGGCCATTAGTGGCTCATAATGCCGAGGGTTTCCAACGGTCAAATTTTCATGCTATACATAGCACTTTAGTCGAAGGTGAAAAAAAAGGAAGACGAACAACGAGACGTCTTGGAAAAAAGTGAAACATGAATTGGAAAAACAATACAGACATATTCCGGCAATTGTCAACATATCTTTAAGCTCAAATTCGTTCCTGCTCCGATGATATATTTTAGGCAACATCTCGGTTCGCCTCGAACAAGATATAGTGTTAATATTGTTGTTCTTAAATCGTTGTATCCTGGGAAACAAGTGTCCTAACGATTCACTAGCAACGAGAGTGAAGGGCATAATTTGTTTTAAGGAAAGCGTGATTGACACGTGCCTCGATTATTCGTTTATTCCTATTTTCAGCCATCTGCGGTGCATATTTTCTTACATTTATTTCATATTCGCCCGAGAAATACAAAGGAGCTTTTATTTATTTGCAAATTTTGATTGGAAAGTTGCACACGATCATAAAAGTCATAGCAGCTTTCTAATATTGAAACTTTCACAACTACTAATTGTAAGGCCACCAAGTAGGCAGCCTTTTCAAAAATTCTCAAAGGCTTGATACTTTCCTAATTTTTGCATGAAGTAGTAATCTTTTAATATAACAACTTGTCTAACTTAACAAGACAAAAATTAACAGAATGAAAATCATAATACAAAAATTGTAAGACTTAAATTGTTGGAGCCTTTCTTATTAGAAAGGACTCTCCAAAAAGAAGCGTATGCTGCTTGAATAGCGGCGTGCACACGGTATTCTTTAGTAAAAGGCGAAAGAATAGTTCGCTTTGTGCTCACCGCGCAGCTCCGTGATTATACAAGGTAGTCTCTCCTTTCAATTTATTCATGCGACTCTCCACCTTTATTTTGTGATTTCAGATGTGGGATAATTGTTTGGGCCATTCTTCTTGGTAATTATATTCAAGAAATTTAGCAGACACCATGTCCAATAAAGAAAATATATACCATATACTAATATCTAAGGAAACATAAATCTTTCCCTAAACAAATAGTTGATCATTGGAATTATTGTTGAAAGTGTGAAATTCCTAGCTCAAATTCATCAACCTCTTTACAAATGACTATATGAGAGAATTATAAGAATAATCATTTTTCTTCTCCCGAAGACTACTATTTATGTTGTGCTGATATTCTTTATCCATAATTTTCACTAAGAAAATGTCAGACATATGACGGAATTCGACGACGGAATTTATAGTCGCTAATTGGCGATGGATTTACGAGGGAAAGTCATAGCAAAAAGCTATAAAAATTACTGACGATACTCCAACAGGAAATTGGCGGTAGAATTCAAATGGTCGGCAAATTCATTTCATTTTCAGCGGGAAAATTCACTCTCTATGTATGTACATCGACTAATTTTTAACTCACAAAGCTAGAAAGGAACATTACCTAAAGGATAGCATTTAACCTCATGTTTCAAGAATTTAGTCTTGAGAAACTTGACCTTGCCATGTGTAATCACACTTGATGCAGATTGCAGATGAAGAAACAGAGTGATGGGGTTAGCAGAATGTTTTATCTAATGACTTCAATCCAATTAAACACACACACACACACACACACACACATATATATATATATATATATATATATTATAAAGAGTAAAAAGTGCTACTCCATTTATAAAGTTGTCATTTACTTACTTTGTATTAGTAGAAGGGCAATAGAGGGAAAGTTAGTTATTAAGTTCTCTACTTCCCACTCCTTATATAAGCTCTTAGATTAGGTTAGTAAACTTAATTTTTCCATTTCATTCTTCCTCTGAGTTTGTAATTGTAAAAACGGTTATCACATTGCTTCAATCTATTCCAGTTGTTGGTTGTTTTCAATGGTGGCGAATGCTCCGAACGTTTCTCTAGATCCTGCGGTCAATCCGCTTTCTCCTTAATGATAATCCAGCAATGTCTATTGCTCTCGAGCCTCTCGATGGGACGAATTTCATTTCATGGCGGCAATCGGTGGCTCGCGGTCTGAGCGTGAAGAACAAGCTTCCGCTTGTGGATGGTTCCCTACCAGTTCCAACTCCTGATGGTGATAGGGCGGTTTATGCGGCATGCGTGCGTGCAAATGACCTGGTGTTGCAGTGGATTCTCAACTCGGTCTCCCCTGAAATCAAGAAGACTTTGAGGTATTTTCAAACCGCTCGTGAAGTGTGGAGTGAATTAGTTGCTTGGTATGAGTGTTCTGATTTGTCAAAGAATTTTCAACTAGAAAAATCTTTAACTAACATTGCTCAAGGTTCCAAGACTCTGGTTAGTTATTATAATGAATTCAAGTACTTGTGGGATGAGCATGTTAGTAATAAGGTTGTCTTTACTTGTAACTGTGGTGTTATGGCCAATTGTTCATGTGATCTTCCTAAGCAATATGTTGCGGCTCAAGTACAAGATTGTGTGATGAAGTTTTTGATTGGATTAAGTGAGTCTTATGTTGCTATACGTAGTCAGTTTTTATTGCATAAGTCATTTCCTCCTCTAGCTAAGGTGTATGCCTTGTTGCTTCAAGAAGAGTCTCAAAGGTCTCTGGTTTTGCCCAATTCTGAGTTACCTGATTTTGTGGCAATGTTAGCCAACAACTCTAGGTTCTATAAGGATAAAAAGAAAGGGTTGAAGTGCTCTAACTGTAATGGGAATGGTCATTCAGTGGATAGATGCTTTGAATTGATAGGTTATCCCCCTGGTTGGAAGGGTCCAAGGGGTGGGAAAGGGAAAGATAGGTCTGCAAATGCCTTAGTCTCCTCTCCTGAGAAAGCTCCCATAAGGTCTAATCCCCTGATCACTCAAGAACTTCTTGAGCAATTTGTTGTCCTTAGCTAAACAAGCCCGTAAACACCGTCAATGAGTCCATTCATTCAGCTGTTGGTGTATTTGCACATGTCAATCCTGACACTTCCACCTCTACACAAGGTAAACAAAGAAGTGCTTCTTGCTTTCTTTCTCATGTTCATGATAAATCTTTTACTTGGATCTTGAATACTGGGGCTACTAATCATATGGTGTCTAGTTTGGAGTGTTTTACTACACTCCCAACATTAGCAAATATTAAGATCAGTTTGCCTAATAATGTTATATCAACTGCAACACATATGGGGACAGTTGTTCTTAATGAACATTTGACCTTTGTACAATGTGTTGTATGTTCTGATTTTGCTTTTAACCCGTTGTCTATAAGTCATTTAACCGGTACTCAAATTATATGAGATAGTTTTATGGCATCAAGCTGTGTTTTGCAGGACAAGTCTACCCTCAAGGTGATTGGTTCTGCTGAGCAACATGGGGGCCTATACTTGCTTAGGGTTGCACATTCAGCACATTCAATTGCAGCTTCATCAATTCTGGTACTTTTAACATTTGGCATTCTAGATTAGGCCATATGTCTCCTTTCAATATGTTGCAAATAAAGGGTTTGGACTTAAAATGTTCTGATATTCACAATTGTACAATTTGCCCTCTTGCTAAACAGAAAAGGAAACATTTTCCTATAAGCATTTGATTTGATACATTGTGATATATGGGGACCATTTTCTGCAACTTCTCATTCTGGTTTTAAGTATTTTCTCACCAAGGTGGATGATCATTCAAGATGTACATGGATTTATTTGTTAAAAGCAAAATCTGATGTCAAGATTTCTTTGGAAATTTTTTACAACATGGTGCTTACTCAATTCAACAAGCAAATCAAAGTTTTGAGGAATGACAATGGATGTGAATTTTTGTTATATGAGTTTTATCATTCTCTGGGCATAATTCACCAAACATCTTGTGTGGAAACACCACAACAGAATGGTTTGGTTGAGAGAAAACATCAACACCTTTTGCAAGTTGCTAGATCACTGTTATTTCAATCTTCTTTGCCTATTGTATATTGGACTGAGTGCATTCTCACTACTGCTTTTTTTTATCAATAGAATGTCTATTGTTGTTCTCAATAATGTATCTCCTTTTGAGAAATTATATGGGAAACAACCTGATTATTCTTTTCTTAAGAGTTTTGGGTGCTTATGTTTTGCTAAAACATTATCTGTGAATAGAACTATGTTTGATCTCAGGGCTGTCAAATGTGTCTTTCTGGGATATCCTTTTGGAACCAAGGGATATAAAGTGCTTGATTTGGTTTGTGGTAAAATTTTTATTTCTAGAAATGTGGTGTTTTATGAAAATGTCTTTCCCTATGCTGATAAGATGGGTGCCCATGATTTTGTTCAAAATTTGATGGTCAAACATTCCTTTTTAAATCCAGAGTATTCTGATGATTCATTTATTACACATGATTCTCATTCGCAATTGAAAACCATGGTCACGTTGAACCTATTATTCTGAACATGATGAGTCGTGGTCAATAATAAGGTGCTATTGAACCTATTTTTGAGTAATAGGCAAGCTATTGAAACGATGTTATTAATAGGCGAGACTATTGAACCTGCGGATGTTGTTCAACATGTGTTTTCTAATGATGCCTTAATCGATAATCTCGAGAAAGTCTTCAAGAACTAGATCACAACCTGCTTACTTAAAAGTTTATGAAACTTTTTTGCCTCAATCTTTAATCCCTGAAATTCTTGAAAATCCTGAGGTTAATATGATTGTTTCTTCTGGCAAATAATATGATATTTCTGCTTATTTGTCTACTGATAAACTTTCTATGGCTCATAAAATGTTTACTACATCCATTTCTCAAAACATTGAGCCTAAAACTTATAAACAAGCCAAAGACAATCCTAATTGGCAGCAAGCTATGAGAAATGAGTTAGATGTCTTGGAAAGGACTAACACATGGACTTTAGTCTCATTGCCACCAAATAGAGATTGTATTGGTTGCAAATGGGTTTTTAAAATCAAGTAAAAACAAGATGGGTCTATAGAAAGATATAGGACAAGGTTGGTTGCAAAAGGGTACACTCAACAAAAGGGAATTGATTACTTTGAAACTTTTAGTCCTGTTGCTAAAGTGACCACAGTAAGAATTTTACTCTCTGTTGCTATAGCTAAAAATTGGTTCATTCATCAGTTAGATGTGAATAATGTCTTTTTACATGGTGATTTGACTGAGGAAATTTACATGACAGCACCAC